>JBBBDQ010002478.1:0-322500 GCA_037127315.1 Ascarosepion bandense | reverse complement strand
TTGTTCATTGATTACCTTGACAAAAGGAAGAACCATCAATAGCAAATATTATGTAGCATTATTGTTGTTTGAAGGAAGAAATCACCAAAAAATGGCCACAAATGAAGAAGAAAAATGTTATCTTTCACCATGACAACTCGATTGCAACGATGGCAAAACTACATGAATTGCAAATTGAATTGCTTCTGTATACACCCTATTCTCTAGTTATGACCCCCAGCAACTACTGGCTGTTTGCAGACTGCAAAAGAATGCTCCAACGAAAGATTTGGCTCCAATGAAGAAGTGATATCAGAAACTGAGGTGTATTTTAAGGCCAAAGACAAATCATTCTACAAAAAAGGCATCGAATTGTTAGAGAAAGTGTTTGAATCATTGCATCACCCTAGAATAGACTGTTGATGAATAAAGATGAATTTTGCCTAAAAGTTGTTGTTTTATTAGTTGAGCCTTGGATTTATTGAGTGATGCATTAATAATTGTTTGTATTTATTGATGGTCATTTCTGTTGTATGAATATTGCTTCAAGAATCAAAAGTATTTTTTTTTTACTATTTCATTATGTTTGTTCAGTATTATTTGTGAGTAGCTGTCTAATGTTAATATGATCCTTATGTCACATATTAACGTGTTATCTGATGGGAAGCAACTTGTTATCAATCAAAACAGCGTTTTTGTTGATTTATGATTTTGTATCTAAAGATGTTGCCAAAGACAGAACAAATGACTGTTTGACTGGCATGGACCAGGTACGTCTGTGAAGATGACTTTAGTCTTGAGAGGGATTTACATATGCACTGACAAATGGAACAGATAAGATTAGCTGTTAAATTGTTGTTATGGTAACAATTGCTGGTTGGACATCAGCAGTTTGATACAAGTAGTGTGGAAATAGGTAACAAAACTGTATAACAACAATTTGTGTCATGCGTAAATGATGTCATTAGGACATGCCTTGACAACTGTGTTTAAGCCTAAAACAGACTGTCTTCATTCAGTATTGATCCATATGCATACACTGCTTATATTTACATAAGCTCTATCCTTAATATTGCAAACATTTCCACAATAAATATCAATCAGTCAGTTAAGTGCCAGATATAAGACATGCTTGAGTGATCATGTCTCTTTTAAGACATGTCTAAGCAAAAGATTTTCCTGCAGTAGGTTGCCATTTCTTCAGTAGACTGGTTACCAACCAAGGCTATAGAACCCAATCTGTCCTGCCCTTTAACCTATATCTAGAGGAAAAAAAGAAAAGAATTAGATTAATACCTTTCTCAAGAGTATTTACACATAAATGAATGCAACAAATTCAACTGGAATTTGAACTCGGCTCTCCGATTTCTCATCTGAAACTGATATCCATAGCACCACAATGCACATTCATAAATTAATATAGCATACATTAAAAACTGTATTTTATTATAAATAATTTTAGTTCGTTTTGTTTCTTTCTTGAAGATCAGGCAAAGTTCCTCTTTTTGTCTTGAATAGTTCTTTTGATGATAGTAAAAGATTCATTTTCTATCATCAGGTCCCTTCTTCCAACTCTTATACAAGTTTGTATTAATGAGCAATGAAAAAGACAGGTTTGTAAGCCCTCCCTACCCACCACACCATTAAGTAAAACCAGAAAGTGTTCCAGAAAAGTTTAATTTTATTTTTTTTCAATCCTTACATTACCAGGAGGAAAAGTTACTGTCAGGAAATCCGGCACTTTTTTTTTTTTCAAGTCAAAAAATAACAAATAAAACCTTCAAAAATATTTTCTGATTCATCTGCAGGAAGAGACAGACTGCCCTCAGATTTAGGTGCTTGCCTGTCAGCAGTCCAAATAAAAACTAACATACATATAAGTAAACTAAATTATTACATTTGATAAAGAATGCATATGATTTCAAGCAGATGTTTAAGCTTAAAAAAAAAAAAAAAATCTAGTTCCTATCATAGGACACATTTATTTTTTTTTCTTTATTGTTCAAAAAATAAAAATATTCACAAAACTAAATGTTTCCTCTTAACCTGATCTTGACCGACTGAATTTTGTGGGATAAGTATTTCAGGAAACCAAGGTCAAATAAAATGGGTTTAAGCTTGACCTAAACGGCTGCAAATTGATTGAAAAGGAGGAAATACAAGTTTCAATCAGTTTACCAAATGTTTTTAACAAGATCTTTTGCACAGAATATTTATTATCAAATGACTTGTCAATAGACTTCTGCTTATCTAGACTTATTCTGTTTGCTTGTATAGATGACGGTTATGCTTTTCTCTTTCAGAATTCAGTATCTACACCCAATTCCCTGCCCTTCTTAACTAGAATAAGTTAGACTTTCTGATTATGATGATTATTATTATTAATAATAATAATTATATCATCAAACTGGAAGGAATTATAAAAAGAGAAGTGGATATGGAAAAGAGCATCAAGGAAGATAGGTAAGAAAGTTAAAGAAAAAAAAACAAGACGAAAAGAAAAATGAGTACATTGTGTGTGTGTGTGTGTGTGTGTGTGTGTATTTGGGCAGTAATCCCTCTTATATACAAGTTTCATTCAAGACAACTGACAAGCAGTGATTAAGCTTTTCTTGTTTTTATATAAAAGTTTGCTTTTCTTGTTACAAAGTGTGTAAAAAGAGTTCAAATAGTCTAAATATATGATCACTTTTGGCTTTTCTATTACCTATTTTTAAACATTTTTAATTGAATATGTAGATTTGAATATGTGTGCTTATCGTGAGAAGAATTTTTTTTATTTTTTAAACACAGCACTTTATGGCTGTATTCATGGATGATATTGACTGTTTTTCTCTTTTTTTATTATTAAGTCTTTCATAATTTCTAGCCCTTTTTTTCATTAAAAAAAAACAAAAAAAAATCATGTGGATGAGGCTGTTATAGTCATATTTTCTATGAAGTACAGCATTTGGTAGGTTTCTGAGAGCATTTCTTGAGCTATAGTCAATGAGATATCATGCAAGCCTTCTTAATAAACATCTAGTGGTATGCCCAATATAATTATTCATGAATTTAGTTTCATCAGAAATGCTGTCAATACTCTATATTATTAACTATAAACACAGCCACAATGTGCTGACCCTGTTTAGAAAACAAAACAACCTTCCCATCACTATAGATATGCATGTATAAATCTACATATTCAGTTAAAAATAAAACAATAAAAATAAGTTTTATATGATTATATACATAAAATAATTTGTTTTATCATTATTTTTATCGATACTCGTATTGGAGTAGATATTCTGTTTTTATTCAAACAGTATATTTATTTTTAACGGCCTGATTATTTATGATAAATTTTGTTATGAAAATGTGTGTCATTCAGCAGGATTCAAACCTGCGACCCCTATCAACATAAGGGAAGACACTAATTGATCTCAACCACTAATGATACCACAGTCTAAAGGAAGTCAAATCATGCCTAAACACAATTTTTGATTCTATACAAATAACTATCTTTACTCTGAAACATATCGTAATGTCAACAAATGTAAACATACAATGTTACGGAAAATCCTGAAGGGTAACAAAATATATATATATATATATATATATATATATATATAGTGTATTACGAATATAAAAATGAATATTGAAGTCAACAGCCAGAGTGCTTCATGCTAAATACAATCATCAGGCACGTGGATAGATTGTTCTTGTCCCGTGAGTCATGCCACTTCTTGATGTCTAAGTATCAGTCATCTCTCTTTAACTCAAAGTTTTGTTCACTTCTGCTGTAGCCAACTATTGATATCACTACTCTTTGGGTGAAGTCACTGGATCCAACCAACACTTTTTACCCAATGGGCTGTGTCCTTGAGGCCATCAGTGGATGAATTTTTGGGACTTATAAACCTAATGTCTCAGTAATATTTATTTATTTATTTTTTAAACCAAAGCTCATATTACAATTTTGTTGTTATTGTTTTTCTCTGGCACTCCATATTACTAGTTCTCATATTGTATTCATTTCTGTGTTCGGATGATTTAAGAGATTTTTGTAGCTGAGCATATGAGCTGATTCCTTAAGTTTTTATATTTTCTAGTGGTGTTCTGTTTATTATTTCAATTTAGTCTCACAGAGAGTGGTGATCTCCCTTTCCTCTCCATATATGGTGAGCTAAGCCTGATTTTCCATTTCAAAATTCCAGTCATCTGAAGAAGGCTAGAGTATACAACAACCAAAATGTTGTGAATATGGCAACAAAGATGAGGACAACAACCTGAACAATGTAAATAATTGAAATAATACATTAAAATAAAAATGATTTTATGAGTGGTAGGTGGAAAATATTTTTGACCTGGCATACTTAAAATTTAAGAATGTTTTCAATTAGAAATACTGGAGCTTCTTGGTTGGGCCCAAAATCTTTCAACATACTTCCTATATCCTTTCATTCATATGGCCTTTATGGTTACCTCATAATGGCAAAATAGTTCACAAGCTTGTATTATAGGTCATGACTGGTAAGCAGAGATTTTGATCTTGACGAGATGCCCTAAACTTGTGCAAAAACCAAGTAATACTTAGTAAATAATGATTATAATAGCATTTACCCACAACTGATTTTAACAGGAAATCAAAATTATAATAAAAAAGTGTTTTCTCCTGCTAAAAACATGCATTTTTTTTATTGTTATATTATATATATAACCACAATTTCTACTCTAACAGCTTCTTTTCTCACACTTCCCGCCTGTGAAATTCCTTTCCGTATACTTGCTTCCCCGACAGATACAATCTCCAAGAATTTAAATGTTATTAAATAGTCGTCTATTACACTAACTCCCATCCTTTCTCTCAAGCTCTTTTCTCCATCCACACCACCCTCATTACACCAGTATTCTCATCCTTCTATTACCCTCCTCCTGACACCCCCTATAACCTACCCCTCTTTCTCATCACTTTCACCCTATGTAACACCCTGCGCAACAGTGGCAATAAAACTGTCTTGCTTGGGGTGAAATGATTAAAAAAAAATCATATATATATATATATATATATATATATATATATATGCAGAGAAGAAAAGCAAAAGCCCTGAAGAGTGAACACATAGTAATGCCTTCAAGAACCTTGAAGTCATCATGACTGAAATAATATTGTTCAGCTAAGTGATAAACTTCCGCACATTAATTCTGTTAACGTTCTATGTAAAAAAAAAAAAAAAGAAAAAAGAAAGCCGTGCTTGTCTTATCATTAAACTATGGAAAAACAGCTATTTCTGCATGAAGCATCACTACAATTTATCAAATATATATATATATATATATATATATAACTTTATACAGTTCAAATGTAAACCTAATCCTTTTTAAAACTTTCTACCTGAAAAATAATATTTCATGGTAAACAGACCAACAAAAAGGTGGATACACTTGTGATGAAGAGATACTGTGTTTATCATTTCAAATCAAACTATCCAATTCTACAGTAGACTCCATGCCTAGTTAAGTGTGGGATAAACATACAAGTATGAAAAAGAGACGACAGGGAATTATTTGTACTTAATAGACAAGAGTTAGGTGCTTTTAATAAGCACCACTTTTGATCAGCGCACCAATCCTTAAGTCAGGCATTTCTGATTCTATTAACACTGCATTGCTTAGTAAAACAGGCACAACTTTGACAGACAGGACAGGTTCTTCATCTTTGTGCCATGTTACTTCAGGAAGTGGGTGATCATAGCTCTTAATTTCTTTTCCTTTGTGGCCCTTGATAAGGTGTATCTTTTTGTTATTGCTTCTAAACCCTTTTCTGCTGCCCATTTACACAAGATAATTAGTTATTTACTGCTTTCCTTTGTACTTCTTGCATTCAATTTGTCCTCGTAAGTGTAAAATTTTAGAAATTCCTAGAAATTTCAACTATTTCCTTCTGATTAGCCGCATTACTTTCCTTTTTGTTAACATTTCTTTTGAAAAATAAATGCAATCACTTCACAAGCCATGAATGTATTTGCTTTTGTCATAACAAAAGGAAGCCAAACTGATATAAAACAAAAACATTTAAGCTCCTGAGAATATTCATTACCCATTGAGAATAGTGAATAGTAGGCATACATTTATTTTGCAAGATAATAGTAGTACCATATTTGGTCAAAATTCAATTCTTTGACAGTGAGAGTGATCTCTTCAGGATAAAGACTTGGGTGATGGCATATGAAGTCTGTGCATTACCCAGAATTCATGGTCTCATTTTCAACCAAAGGAATATAAGGTATGACATTTGGGATCTGTTTTGACTGCAGGAGTTGCCAAAAGCTTGTCATTGAAAATAATACAAAACTGTTGTGGATGTCATTAAGATATATCTTCTGTTTCCTCGGAGAAATTTCGTAAGGATCTATGACAAATTTCTTCTAGCAGTCTTTTCTTAATTGTTAAATTAGTTTATTGATAACATCACAAAAATGTCAACAGTTTTTCAATGGCATTTTATCAACAGCAGGAACCAAAATATATATAAGTGAAAATAATAAAATAATCAAGATGATGACATTTCACACAACTTCCCCCAACAATTCTAGAAAGAGCATTAATAAAATTGACTTGAAAAACATTTTCATGAAAAATCCTTTTTAGAGAAAAATTTTATAAGTTTCAATTGAAAGTAGTAATGGCTGTTCAATCAAGGAATGTTTTTAACAGGAGTGAGCTATGGTAAAAAGATTTATTCTCCCATTTCTGTTTCTCCAGTTAAGGACATTATTATATCCCTGATATAATAACACAGAAATTTCACAGACGGAAAGGAATGGCTGAAAGGAAAAAGAATGACAAACATTCTTTGTTCTTAGAGAGAGTTTTACATCACTAAGACATGTAAAAAAACAAAAAACACACACACACACACACATATATATATATATATATATATATATATATATATATATATATATAACACATTTCGTTAAAAACAACCGACAAGGAAGATCTTATTCATTTTTGATTAAATTTTTCCAGTATTCTTACATGTTCTTTTTTTTTTTTTTTGTTGGAGATAAGGAATGTAACATGTTTCAATGAAAGATTGCTGCCCAAAATATATTTTTCTTTAAATATGGCTAACAAAGATGATTTTATCAATTTTTTTTAAATAAGTTTTTCCAGTATTCTTAGATTTTTTTCTGTTTTGTAGAAGTTAAGGAATATAAAAAATGTCCATAATTTTTATTGTGTCAAATGCTTTCAGCCATTTCTATAGCCATTTTCAATGATGTTTTGTTTCTGGTGTTATTTTTTTCACATGTTTTGACTGTTGTACAGTAATTTATTTTCATATTTTTTAAAAATAAAAAATAACACTAGGAACAAAACATGCTTGTCAGCAGTATTTAATGAAAGATGCTTGAAAGAATGGCTACTGTCTAAATATAAATTAATGTATACATATACATGCATCCTATGCAGAGGATAAAATCTCACATATCTATACAACAATGAGTGTAAAGAGAAACAAAACGAATAATCTTACATATAACATAGAAAAACTCATGTGTCTGGAGAAGGCATTTTTAGGATTAGATTTGAGCAGGCTGGATTCATTTATGTCCCAGGCAAGGACATACTGTCTGAATGGGAAAAAGTGAGTCCTGGTTTTACCGAATTGAGGACTGCAAGCTGAAGTTTCATTCTATATCTGATGAAGATACATTCCCAAAAGAAATGACACCATGGACTTGTAAGCTGCTTTGGCCCAAGCTAAATGAAAACAACCTTGTGGCTGTTGTAAACAAAGTAAATTTTGACTGCTGCTTTTCATCACTGTAGGGAGTGATGTCAAAGTGGCTGTCATGTGACCCACATGACTAATCTTCACCAAAGGGAGATAAGCACCTTTATCCTTTAATATTCATGAATAAATTAATAACTAATATTATCATTATCTCTGCTTATTTTTTCTGCACAAGTCATCTAAGATTCTATCTTTACTTTAAACTAAAGTTATATAATAAAAAAATGCCTGCTTTTTAAATCATTAAAAGAATATACAAATAAAGCTAAGACAGAACAAAAGATGCAAAAAACAATGTATAAGCAGTCTAATCTCACTTACTTACTAATTAAATGTTCCCTGAAGTATATATTTACATAGAACAACTATTAACAATGAAATATGTTATTACTAAGAAAAGATCACTTCATGTGAGTAATAAATAGATACAATCACAGTGTTTCCAATAAAATAGAATAAAGTATACAGTACCATTGGAGAATCTTTCTTGAGATAGAGGAATCAAAGAATAGTCAAAACAACAACTCACTATAAGAGACTATACTTCAAAATACCAAAAGCTTCACAATAGAAAACAGTTCCGTCTTGAATAAATAAAAAATTGTTAAACAATAAAAAGAACAATTCTTCACAGTCAAGAAAAACAAAACACATAAATAATAGAAAAAAAATGTCTTGCATTCCTTTGTTGAGAACTACCTGGAAGAAGAGAATAAAGAAAAAGTCCAAGGGCATATTTTGTATTAACCAAATTATTTGGCTCGTTTTACTGTTCAAGAGAATTATGCTAATTTAGAATTTGCAATTAGTGCAAGCATAATTAACAGAAGAATGACAGAAACCAACAACAGCATAATGCGGTTAAAATGGCCTGGAATGGGGCAGAATAATTTTCAGATAAAATAAATATATATATATATATTGAATCCAAAATCATGATCAGATAGGATCAGGTTTTGGGGATTTATCTAATTAATATTACTTTCATTTATATTAAAATTGATCAGGGTTGAGGGCTCAATACAAATATTATATTCTATTTACAGAGCCATATATATATATATATATATATATATATATATATATATATATATATTGTACATTCACTTACATATCATATTACCAAAAATAAATTGTTTTCACCATTTATTTTTCATTTCAACTTATCACCAGATGAGGAGCAAACATAGCTCCGAAACGTGAAAATTTTTCTGTCGTGATACTATGCTTTTATAAACCATTGTAACAACCATTACAATATATATATATATATATATATATATATATATATATATATATATTATTGTGCATTTGGGCAGAAACCTCTCTTTTATGCGAGTTTTATTAAAAATGACTGACAAGGTATTATGGCTTAGTTTTCTTTATATAATTTTTCAGGTGATCTTATAATTTTTTTTTCTTTTCAGAACATAAAAATTGTCAAAATATTTTTCTGAATGCTTTTGGCTATACTTTTGGCCATCATCAAGGATTAATTTTATTTTACTTGTAACTGAATATGCATAGAGTTTATGTATGCATGTGAAGTCATCTATGTTTGGAACATCCAACATTTAATAAAATCAACTACAAACATGGCAACAATGTGCTTACTGTGTTCAGAAAGTAAAACAAGAAAACTTATATTTAGCATCAGGAAGAAACAGCTGAGGTTTCAGAGACACTGAATGAGGAAGAAGGGTTTGGAGAACTTAATACTCACAGGACAGAGGGAAAGAGAGACAAGGGAAAGTAGTATGAGACATTTAATGAGCTTCAGTAAATGAATAGCAGAGCAAGGTTTGGGAGAGATACCAAGAAGAAAAATATTAAGGGGCAAGTAGAAGTCCATGATTGCCTATGTCCTGAAGGAACACGGCATATAAAAACAAAGAGAATAAAGTATCATATCGTTGAGAGATGACATTCTTTTCATCATTTAGAAAAAAAAAAAAGAATAGAGAAACACAACATAATCATGGACAATTACAGATAGAAAGGATTTGAGATTAAATATGTTCAAAATGAAATGTCAGCTACTTTTAATAAAATCTTTAATCAGAAAAACAAAATTATTAAAAAGGTAATTTAACATTAAATTTGGTTACACTGTATACAGTAAAAATGAAACCTTTTAAGTTATCTTATTGAGAACTTTTGTTGGGACGTCCGCGCCTATTTGGCTATAACGGACCATTCCATTACTATGTAAAGTAATGGTGGCATCTACGTAGGAGAGTGTGCCGAGCAGCCGATCGACAAGTCAGTCGTAGACTTCCAGTGACGACCCGGAAGTACCCATTGCTCATACTACGTCTTACGACGGTTGAGACGATTAACCTTTATTCTTGTATTGGATACTAATAACCTTTGTAAATACTATTTTCACGGAATACAACAATTAACCTATTCCTGTTGTTGAGTTATTTATTCTTACTCACGACATAACTTTCAACAGCAAAAACAACAGATAGCACATTGAAGGATGCATTCCAGAAGTTGAGTAGAGTATTAAGAGGCAGGAAAATTTCACTAGAAACAAAGAAAAGAGTACTGGATTGCTATGTGATGTTAGTTCTTCAATATAGTAGTGAACTATATCATCAAAGATGAATGAAAAACTTAAGCCAACTGAAATGTGGTTCTACTGAAGGATGTTGCGGATATCATGGATCGAGCATGTGAGCAATGATGAGGTTTTGGAAAGGATGGAAACAAAAAGGAAATTAATACTGAGCATCAGGAAGCGACAACTAAAGTTCCTGGAACATGCAATGAGGAAGGAAGGCTTGGAAAATCTGATACTCACAGGCAACAGAGGGAAAAGGAGACAGGGGAACCAGCAGATAACATATTTGAAGGGCCTGAGCAGATGGATGACAGAATGAGGGTTGTGTGGTGTAACAGGAGAAAGCATGCTAAGAGCCACCAGGGATAGAGAGACATGGAAAGCCATGATTGCCTACATCTTGAAAAGACAGGGCACATAAAAGAAGAATAATACAGGAAAGTGTTATATGTCAGTAAACTTGAGAAATTCATTTTATTTTAAGAAAAAAATGAGTAAGATTTTATAAATTTCAACAAAATTAGCACTGGCTATTCAGTCAATGAATACCAAAAGTTTCCTTATAAGGTAAAGCATTATCATAATGATTAGGAAACTAATCTCAGACTAACTTTAGAGTTTGATATTCAGTAGTGCTTTACATTGTGGTGCGGCCTTTTGTCAGATTAAACTTTTAAATTTACGTCTGAATCATTTTGAAATGCTTATTGACTAATTTAATTATATATAAAAAAAATATATATTATAAATTACTGTATAAGTGTATTAAGAAAGGAGAATTTCTATGCAGAACTGATTATGTACAGAATAATCCCCCTGAAATTCCCCTCTCCATCACATTTTGACTTTCCCAACATCATAGTGTAATTTCCCTGCAACTTTTCTATAAATTGTCATGGTATCAGTTTTGATGAACTTTCCTCTTTGGTAACCAGAGTTTGTGAATTTAAGTGTAGTACAATATTGGCAGCAAGGTCTTATCGTTTTACCGCTGAAACTAAGTTCTATGCTAACAGTTTCTTCTATTGTACTTTTTGCTTGTGGAACATTTTTCAGCTTGTTTCTCAGTCAACTTTGATCTTCAATAATTTTAATGCAATATCAAATGTTATCTTCCATCAATTCCTGTTGTTTTATTGTTCTCTCTTTCTCTTAATTATATTTTCTTCTTCTAATATTATCATAAGTTTTATGCTAACAGTTTCTTCTCTCGCTTGTGAAATTCTCTTCTGGCTTCTTGCTTTCCAGTCAACTTCAATCTTAAAAAAATTTAAATGCAATATCAATTGTTATCTTCCATCTTCTTAATTCCTGTTCTTTTATTTTTCTCTCCATCCTAAGTAATATTTTTCTTATTATCTCAGATTCAACATCTTAATGGTATTATTTCCTTATTTGGGGTTAACTGATTAAAAAGAAAATTTGAGGATTGCTGAACCTGCAATGTTGAAAACAGAATATTTAACATTTTTTTGTTTTGGCCCTTTATACACAAATGCATGAAAGTTCTGAAAAGCAATTATATATTTACATTCAATAATTTATCCAAAGAACTCTGCCAAATAACAAGAAACTTATCAATTAAAGACTTACAACAGCAGCAACAATTTAAATGAATAGCACATGTAATTCAAAAGGAAAACAAGATGTTCATTTTTAACCCACTAACTTAAACAAGGATGTGTGCTGTGGTGTAATGGATTATCAGCTTAGAATGGGAAATCAGAGAGCCAAGTTCAAATTCTGGTTAAATTCATTTCATTCACTTACGTGCAAATACCCTTAGGAAAGGTATTAATCCATCTCTTCCCCCACAATCTATGGGTTAAATAGCATGATTGGGTTCTATAGACTTGGTTGGCAACCAGTCTACTTCAGAAATAAATGGCAACACTGCAGTAAAATCTTCTTCCTAGTCAGTCACTGATCAAGAGACATGATCACCCAAGTATGTATTACGTATGGCCCTTAACTGACTGACTAACCTTAAACAAAAATTTATAACAGTGGTCTTGAGAAACCTATTTTCTTGAAAAATTGTTTTAACAAAAAGATTTTAACAGAAAGATTTTATAGATTTTAACTGATGGTAATATTATTTAGTTCATGAATACTGAATGTTTCCTTATAAGGCAAGGACTAACCTCACGATGACCAAGTCATTCAAAATAAATTGTAGCCCAATTTTCCTGTAACATGTAAGCGTTTCATGTTAGAAGCTAAGCATCACCCCTCTCCTTGCTTTAACACAAATTTCTCATGTATTTGTCAATTGCCATTTTTTTTAAACACACAAACAAGGTCAGATCTTAAAAATTCAACTTTTATATTTTTACATACAAGTATTAAGAAAAGCAAGTCAAGCATTACCCAGCATGCCCTCAGACATATGGGCCCAATTATTAATTGTGTAATGTAGAGATTTACCAACATTATACTTCACTTATTATCAAGGCAGGCTACAAGATGAGAGACAAGAGCAGAACATCAGTTGATCAGCAACAGGTGCTTATGTCCATGCACTCAGATACATGACCTACACAAACGAAACAACAAACCATTTATGTGGGTGTTATGAAATGCTGACATTTTTTTCTTTGTACACTTTTCCAATGGTTTATATTACAAAATGTTTCATCTGCCTTTCTTTAATTTTTCTTTCTTTCTTTCTTTTAATCATATCTTTCTATTTTGACTTCCTGTGAAGACCTGGCAAGATGTCCCTATTATCATAGTTTAAGTTCAGCTCCAATCAGCAATTCTGAAAAGAACCACAGACAAATAGAAAAAAAAAGATTTCTTCCCAGCAGCTGATGATGAAGTCTTTGATGAGCACTAACAATTCTGAGATGAGGGGGACATGGTGTCTTTGATGTTGAATTCTGGTACTAGAGTGCTGAATAGCTAGGTAAGATCAAATACAATGAATGCTGGACAATATTCTCACATATGAAGTGGAGACGTGTCATAACAGACACGTGGTAGATAGGATGTAGAGAATAACATTGGTATGAAGTTGTCAGGAAAATGGAAACAAAAATACACTTAGATTAAATTTCTTAGATGGTAGAACAAAAACAAAGTGGAATGGTAAGGAGTACAACAAAAGACAAAGAGTTGCGGAGCACCACAGCTGCCTATATGCTGGAGCATTTGCAGTTGAATAACGAAAAGCTAAAAAAGTATTAAGTAACCGAAAAATTTTGTTAGAAACACAGTGTTCTGAACTGCTATGTAATATTAATCCTCCTATATAGCATCAAATGCTGGCCATTTTCTTATAAATGAAGAGGAGACTTGCAATGGAAATGTGTTTTACAAAATTGTTATGATGCCCTCCTACGAGGAATGGGCACTTCCTCTTGTTATATATAGTTACCTGCATGATTTCCGGAAGAAGTAGTTGATGACAGTTAAGGACGCAGTTAAAGCCAGCTACTAGTCAGGCAATATACAGCATAACGGTAGTGTTCAGACTTACGTATTTCTATTTACTGATTACTAATACTCACCTTGTACATATGTTATTGTTATACTAATACACCATTTTGAACCTACCTCCTGTATTCCGTATCTTACTTCTGACCAAACTGGTCACAACAACTTTGTGGCAAAACTTTGCCACAACAAAAATAATTTCTACAAATGGAGTATTTAAGCAATGAAGAAGTTAAGACACTTACAATCAGAAAAGAAGTTCATTCTAAGTATATATCTTTTTTGTTTTTATTTTCCATAAAACCTTCATTGCTCAAATGATCAGTTCATTGTATTCTCAGGATTCTTCTGTAGAATCACATTTCTTTGACCTTATGTCTCTTCTTCATTTGTGATGAGATTGTTCAGTATTCACTGCCATATATATAGGATGACTGATATAACAGTGCAGTTCTCTCTTCTTTTTCAATTTCTTAATACTTTGTTTAGCTTTTAAAGGCATCTTTCACAATCTCAGTGGATCTTTCTAACTTCAGAGTTGCATTTTTTGTTTGCTGTTAAAGCACATTCTGATAGCCAACCCAGAAAAGATGCTAGAGGAACTCCTGCAGAAGGTAGTAAAGGAAAGCAAGAAGAAAGGACTAAAGATCAACTCTAAGAATACAGAATGTATGGTTGTCAAGCAAAGGAAGAGGTGAGTTACAAATTGGAGATACCAAGTAAGAGAAAAAAAAAAGGCAAAAATATCACTTCTAAAAATGTTCCTTATCAATTCCTCTTCTTTAAAAACTAGATTTTTTAAAAATTCAAAATATGTTCCCTGTAACTGCTATTGAAAACATACTGAATGAGAGAAAAAAATTGAATATTTGCATACATATATAATCAATATTTAATTTGAAATGTGTAGCTGACTTATTCAGTGCTTTGATACATTAAAAACAGCAATGACAAAAAAGCCACAACTTTTAAAAGTATCTATGAATCTCTTTACAAAAATACAAACTTTAATAAGCTTAAAAATGCAACATGTTTGTCTAGTTGGCTCAAGAAATCTTTAAACCATAAAAGCAATGATATTTGAAACTGAAAGAGCAAAATCAGTTATTCTTCAGGTCAATTTAGGCTTATACAGTGATCTTTTTAATGCCAGAACTAACTGCAAATATACCTACTCTGTATTCCTTTAGCTTATCAGTTTGTTGGTTTTATTTTAAGATGACACACTGAATAGTTTTATAAATTATCAAACATTACTAAGATAAGAATTATAAATCTGAAAAGTTTATACAAAAATTCCCA
The DNA here is from genome assembly GCA_037127315.1 of Ascarosepion bandense. Lineage (NCBI taxonomy): Eukaryota > Metazoa > Mollusca > Cephalopoda > Sepiida > Sepiidae > Ascarosepion > Ascarosepion bandense. Next base: position 307,429 of record JBBBDQ010002478.1, on the reverse strand, counting down.
TTACCATTTTTTATTTAATCTTGGGGGCTTGGAGAATCTGATACTCACAGGGTGGATAGAGGGTAAAAGAGAGTGAAAAACAATGCATAACATACTTGATAAGTTTAAGCAAATGGATGGCTGAGTAAGGTTTGGGAGAAATATCAAGACAAAAATTATTAAAAGCTACAAAGGACAGGAAAATGTGGAGGGCCATGATCACCCATATCCTGAAAGAACATGGCTCATAAAAGAAAAAGTAGTAAACCTTAAGTGTCGTCTGAAAGTTTACATAGCTCTTTACTTCTGACAGAAATTTATTGCTTTATTGCATGCATCATTTTTAAGAATCATTTATCCAAAAAACAAAACAAAACAAAAAAAAATAACAGAATTTTTTTTTTTTTTGTGAAAATAAGTGAATATAAAATATGCATTTTATACAGTTTAATCAGAAAAAGGTCAAAGGAAGTTAAGCAATGGTAAGGATGGTAAGGATGCAATAAATGCAAGCACATTTCAGGCATGAACTGCAAGATTTAAAAATAGAAATTGAGTCAAACAAATTGTTTTTAAAGCCAAGGCCAGTCAGTTAAGTGCCATACATAATACACGCTTGGGTGATCATGTCTCGAAAAAGACATGACTGGTCAGAAGATTATCCTGCAGTAGGATGCCATTACTTTCTGCGGTAGACTGGTTGCTGACTAAGGCTATAGGACCCAATCTAACCCATAAGTGGAAGGAAGAGATGGATTAATACCTTTCCCAAGAGAATTTGCACATAAGTGAATCCAAGGAATTCAATTGGAATTTGAACTTGACTCCCCAATTTGTCGTTTCCAGCTGATATCTACTGCACCACAACACAAAATCAAGGTATGAAGATAATATTTATGTACCCATGACATGGACATTTCAAGAACATTGTGACAGAATATTTAACTGAATTAATTTCAAGCTTCAAGATTTATTAAAATAGTCTCAACTTTAAAAATACAAGAAATAGAAACAAAGGACAATTCTCAACATCTTTTGAGGACAATCTAAACTTATTTATAAATGGAACTTTGTGTGTGTCTGTGTGTCCGTTACCTTATAGACTCCGAAATAGCTGAACCAATTTCCTTGAAAATTTACACAGTTGTACTATAAGTGTCTGCGAGTGTTCTTAGCTAGGTTTTGTGTTGAGGTACCCCTGATAAATATCGATTTTAATTGAAAAAAATCGGGTTATAGAAGGAGTGGTCTGATTTTAATCAAATTTGGTACACTCATAGACAAAGACATAAAAAACAATATTCAGAAGTTTCAAGGTTGCAGTTTTTTACAATAGTGCAGAAAATCGATAATATATATATATATATATATATATATATAAATAAATAAAAGGCAAGAGGTTTGTGTGTGTGTGTGTGTGTGTGTGTCTGTTTATCTGCCTGTATGTCTATTTTTTTTCAGCCCTTTTATTTTAGTTTTTGCTTCAGGTTTGCCTCTAAGTAGGTATAATTGTAGTTCTTAGTCTCAACCATTATACCATTTACTCAGAGGACTTATTTAGCCTTCAAAATTCAGTTTATGATGAAAAAAACTTATTTGATATTGATAGCAGGAAATCAAAATTTGACTTACATCCATTCATTTTTATTTTAGTCTACGGTTTTGCTTTAACTGGAAGCAACTATGGCTTTTTAGTCTTTTGTGCCAACATCCAAAGAGTCTGATCTCCAGGACCATGGATTAGTTTTAAAGCTTTCATTACACCTGAGCAACGCTGGCCTATACAGCTAGTGAAAAAAAAAAGGGGGGGTGGAAAAATGAATGGAATAATTATTCCCTGACCCCCACCATTAACCTAAAACTTGAGTTGCATCCTTAAATAATCTCATCAATTCAAGACTTTCATATGGAGGTCATGCAGAAATATTTAAACTGTCATCTGCGGACAATAAAAAACACTTTATCAGATCAATGATTAAAATTGGCTTTGAATATGTGAAACTTGTAGGTCTTAATGAAGACCATCCTTCATGAAACCTTGTGGTTGGACACTACAAAATCACAAACACAGAACTTTACCAAATAACAAAACCTTCATTAGTTGAGGATTATCCTATGAATATCCTACGTAGCTCAAAAGTAAATGACAATCAAGATGTTTACATTCCGTGGTATTTCAAATAAAAGGTTAGGAAATCATTTTTATAGAAAGTAGCACTGATTCTTCAGTCAATGAATGCCAAATGTTTCTTTATATGGAAATGGCTAATATTAACATGACTCTAATCATCCCACCTTGGAAAACCATGGTTTAAAGTGGGGAGTCAGTAATATATACACTGAACTTTACCTTAAAGTTTCTGTTTCATGCTAGTGGGCTGTTCAGTACACTTGAAACAGATACTGAGTACCATCTTAATTTTTATTTTTAACATCTATGTGTGATAATGATAGTTTCATGCTCATGACACTAACATTTCCCCAAAATTACTTACAATAATTTATAATTAGTAAAACTTAAGCTTCAGGATTTATTAAAATAGTCTCAACTTTAAAAATACAATAATTCTCAACATCTTTCGAGGCAAAAGAAGAAAATAAAAAAATAGAAATTGTGTGAAAGAGATGCTGTATCTTTAATAAAAGTGAATTTATTACAGGATGCATATATTTTACTCAAGAGTTTAAAAAATTCTGGAAGACATCAGAAATCAGTGTCAGGTCAGAAAAAAAATCAAAGTGAATGCCTTAAATAATGATGGTGTGTGTGTGTGTATATATATATATATATATATATATATATATATATAAAAACAAAAAAAAATAGCACAAACTGTTGGTTTTAATCTCTAGGAATATATTTCTTCTTAGTCAATAAAAAATTTTGGTCATACTGACATAATTTTTTTCTTTCTTTCCTTGAAGTCAGAACGCTATAATCACTTGACTGTATCCCTTTTGTGCATTAACACTGTTTATATTTTGTTTTATTTCACTTTGCTATTGTCTTATAGTTACCTTGCATTCAGTTAAGTGCCATACGTGATACACGCTTTAGGCAATCATATCTTAAAAGAGACATGACTGACTGGGCAGAAGATTATCCCGCAGTAGGTTGCCATTGACTTTCTGCGATAGACTGGTTGCCAGCCAAGGCTATAGAACCCAATCTGTCCTGTTATTTAACCCATAACTGGAAGGAAGAGATGGATTAATATCTTTCTCAAAAGTATTTGTGCATAAGTGAATGCAAGGAATTCAACTGGAATTTGAACTCGGCTCCCTGATTTGCCATTCTGAGTAGATATCCACTGCACCACAACGCACATACACACACCACAACGCATATTCTTGTAATGCATAGCCTTGCATTACATTGTTCATTTCTTATTTTATCCAGTTCTTATTTCTTATTATTATTGTTACTGATAATTTCATCAATTTCCATTAAAAATGACTGTTTATTCAACACAGACTTTTGATTAAAAAAAAAAAAATCATTTCATCCCAAGCAACGAATTAAAGCCACTAAGAGGCAAGGTTTAACTGGGTGTTACAGAGCAAAGAGAAAAATATTGTTCAGGAGAGAGAATAATAAAAGAAAAGAATTAAGATGGCAGAAGATGACGATTGACATCGCATTCCAACTTTTGACAATCACAACTGATTGGGAAGCAAGAAGCCATAAGAGAGTTCCCCAAGTGAGAAGTGCGATAAAAGAAACTATTAACCAAAATATTACAGTTATGTCGAGCCATTTCAATTGTAAAATGAGAAGTCCTTAAATCAAGTACTGCACTTGAATTCATAAATTCTAAGTACTATAGAGGAAATTTCATCAGAACAATTATTATGACAGTATTTATATAAAACGCACAGGGAAGATACATTACAGCAGTGGAAAAGTGACTGAAGTTGAGATGCCAGGTCAGGATCAAAAACATTGCAGATTCTTCTTTGAATTTTATCAAAAACCTCTAAATGTATTGCAGGAGAATATGAATATAGTTCTATAGATAAAAATTATAAAGCATGATACCATGAACTACTAATAGTGTATGTGCATTGTGGTGCAGTGGATATTGACTCGGAATGGCAAATCAGGGAGCCGAGTTCAAATTCCAGTTGAATTCCTTGCATTCATTTATGCATAAATACCCTTGGAAAAGATATTAATCCATCTCTTCTCTCCAGTTAGGGGTTAAATAATAGGGCAGACAGGGTTCTATAGCCTTGGCTGGCAACCAGTCTACTGCAAAAAGCAATGCCAACCTACTGCGGGATAATCTGCCCAGTCAGTCAGGTCTCTAAAGAGACATGATTGCCTAAAGCATGTATCACATGTAGCACTTAACTGACTGATCATGAACCAACTTTCTTAGCATCAGACATAGCAATATAGTCTTTCCTCTTCATATCAAACTCTCCTGGAGATTAACATCATCCAAGCTGATGAAAGGTAGAAAGGATCTTCTCAGATGATTGATAAATATTGATTTTGTTTTGCAAGAGTTAAAATTAACAAGCCATTTGTTACCCCAGTTAACAACGGATTGTAAATCATTTTTGAGATCAGCCATCAATTTGATCTGATTGATTTGATTTAGTACTTTTAGTACACCAAAAGTACCCAATATTTCTTTAATAATGTGCTTTCATGTGTAAATGACTTTTGAGTTTTGAAATTCATATTAAAACTGAATAAATTTTTCTCTCAGATTTGAAACTCTAGCTCTAAATCGACATCTTACATCAAAATTACTGACTCCTTCATGTCAATCTCAAAATAAAAAGTGTTTATCAAAGATTTCCTTGTCAACTGAAAAATTAATTTCCTGTTTAGCAGTGGTCCTTCCTAGAATCACTATATTAACAAATCTGCACAAAAAAAAAAAAAAAAAAATCCGTATTTATTTTACAAATGTTAAAAATACAATGTAAAGTTTTATGACATATGTTTTTCATAACATTATTCTGAAGGAAATTTTTGGTCACTCACTATTAGCAAGTTATAATATTTCAGTATCTTTGCATAAAGTCAACATAATAAATGAATCCTTTAAATAATACACAATCATGTTTTCGGAATAATTCTCTCACATAATTCACTCAGAAACAATTTCTTCAATGATGCACAACATCATAATGATGTACAACATAGAATGCACACATACTTCTGTCTGGGTGCTTTATATACTAAATATTTATGGTCACATGAACCCAGTAGTAAAATTCATTCAACAGCTACGTTTGTTGCCCTGAGATCCGTGTTTGACCACACGTGTTGGTGTAGACACTTTTTTCTTACATAACGCAAAGATAACATAAAAATATAATGATACAATGAAGATGTGTTTTAATTTCTTAAAGTTTATTTCTAGAAGTAGGAGTGGTACAATATGGTTAGTGATTGAGAGTGAGCAATCAGACAGACCAGTAGATTTCATTACATTCGCTTTTGTGCAAATACTGTTGGATTAAAGTATGGTATGGATTAAAGAGTGGGGCAGTCATGATTTTTCAGCCTTGGTTGGCAACAAATCTCAGAGATGGAAAACTCTGAACTCCCAAACACCAGTAGATAGAACTTTTAGCTTGAGAAAACATACTTATCTATGGGAAATAAAAACCAATAGGAAACCAACCCTTAGTACAGAGGTTTGGCATGGGACCATTATTTTTAGCTTACCTTATCAGAGTGATCAGTAAACAAATCTCTTACTAACTTTTAAGTTTGATCTTCAATACGTGGTTTACATAGCAGCTTTGTGCCTGACTAAAATTCTAAATAGACTATAATTAAAATTGAAGAACTGTTCTCAGTAAATGAAACAATTCAATAACAAAAGCCAGAAGCCTCACCAGATACCTCATGTACCACAAGGCACTCGGAAGATAGCAACAAAATTTATTTCTAGCATAAGCAGTAATTAAAGTAGTTTGCATGGCAGCAATAGTCATAGAAAAGAAATGTTAGATTTAACAAAGCATTATTTCTGTTTGAATTTCTGGTATTAGGAGTTATCTATGCTCTTTACATGTGGACTACTCTCCTTGTCTTTGTTGCCATTATCATAAAATTTCAGCTGTTGAGTCCTCCAATCTTCATCAGTAAAATACAGGGAATTCCAAAATTAAAAATTTAAAGGTTTCAGTTCAAAATTCTGTTGACCATGTCCACAACAGTTTATGAATATAGAATATAGTGCAGTACATAATCTGTTCAATGAAACAATGCCAAAGATTAACACTTACAAGTCAGACACTCTACTGAATCGGACTATATCACTAATACTTGGGAAAATATAGTCACCTTTTATACACTTTGCATTGAATATTTTGAGCCTTCTGATTGGTTAACCCTTCTATTGGTGAACTATAAAATGAATCAGCTCATGACTAGTTCACTAGTATACAAGCATACCTAAAAAGACTCCCACAAATTCTCTGTAAGTTACTCAGATCAATATACACCTAAAAAGGCTAGAGGAAATGGCAGCTGAAACAAGATAATGACAAAAATGAAGACAATCGTCAGCATGTAAATAAAGCATTATTATTTTTATTATTTTCATTAAAATGTACCCAAGAAATGTTAAATAAAATAGAACAGAAAAAGGAATGATAAAGAGAGAGAGAAAACCCAGTGGGATACTCAGAATTACTAACAAATTAGTTTACTAACCTATCAAAGTCACTGTATAGACAGCTGTTATTATATGTAGTGACAGTGGTTCATTGTAGCACAATAATAACAAAAAGATCACTTCATTAAAACAGGCAGCAAACATCCCGAGAAATCAAGTTTATTTTACCTCCCCAATTGGAAGAGCAACACTAACAAGAGAAAGAACAGTTGGTAAAAACCCCCTTCCAACTTTATTTCCAGGTGTTGCAGGTCCTAATCTTCTTAATTCGTGTCCTATACTCTGAATAAGTCCTGCTTGAGTTTAGAAACAATGTATTTTGTTCTAGAGACAAATATAGGGGAGATATTTTCCCTGTAGAATTACCTCACTTTGTCTGCCAGGGACAATACCAGCTAGGAGACATTGTATAATGCTGTATTAAAGTCAGTCAGTCAGTTAATTGCCACACATGATACATGCCTGGGCAATCATGTCTCAAAAGAGACATGCTTGACTTGGCAAAATATTTTCCTGCCATTATATGACTTGGCAAAATATTTTCCTGCCATTACTTTTTGTGGTAGACTGGTTGCCAACCAAGGCTATAAAACCCAATTAACCCATAGCTGGAGGGAGAAGACACAGATTAATACCTTTCTCAAGGGTATTTGCACATAAGTGAATGCAATGAATTCAACTGGAATTCGAACTCGGCCTATCATTTTCTTGTTCTGAACCGATATCCACAATGTTAAAATAAAGAACACAAAACCACTTTGTTTTCTTTCACTCTCCAACCCCAGGCTGATACAATAATAAAACTTGAATCCCCACACCCTCCCCTGAGGAAACTTCTTAGTCTTCAAGCTGTGTAGAAGAGATCCACTTACCTTCAAAAAGGCTGAGAGAATGCACGTGCCAATGACATTCGGTCCATAATACAAAGAAAATCTCAGGTTGATTTATTCCGTTATTTATAACAAAACTGTTGATCAAATGATCCGGATGTGCTGCCTATGGATTGGTAAACATGCCTTCAAACACTTAGAAATTCAGTGGTAGTGAAGGAGAAAGCCAACTGTTGTGAGAGTAGATTTGTAACGATTTACATATGCAACTTTGTGACAGTTTTCTTTATTTTACCCTCCACCAGCAAATTAAACTTTTAGTTCCAATCATACTATATGGTGCATCATATACAACACAGTAAAATATTTCCACAGAAATCTATCACATAAATATATATCTCCATTCAATCATAGAAAATATCCTGATTCATCAACGAGATAATGCCTCTGTAAACTGTCATCATGAGTTTCTCAAGAGAAACATTATCGGTCATTTTGTCACTTACAATGGAAGGTTAGTAGTTTGGTGATTTTTCTTGACTTTACATTGTTCTGGGGATAAATATATAGAAAATCCAAGTAAATGTCGATTTCCTTGCTTTTGAAATTTTTTAAATGTTCAAGTGGATGCAGTTATATGTGGCCCTTTATTTATTACAACCTAAATATTAGGTTGTCCCAAAAGTTCGTAAACACTTGCAAAATGGGTCTATCTGGTCCAGCACGATCGAAACAAGCGATGGGTTCAGAAAGGGCATGAGACACCATTGGTTCCAAAACAAGATTGATTCGGCAAGAAAGTCATGTTGTGTGTTTGGTGGAACTTTGAAGAACTCGTGCATTTTGAGTTGGTTCTGAATGGTCGTGCCATCAGTGCCGAACTTTACTGTCAGCAACTTGAGTGGGTCTACGAAAAGTTGAAGCAAAAGTACCTGGCTCTGATTAAACAAAAGCACGCTTTGATGCAGCAGGACAATGCCAAGCCACACACTGCCAGGAAGACCAAAGACAAGATTGAAGAGCAGACGGCATTGAGGTTCTGCCACATCCCGCCTACAGTCCAGACTGTGCTCCATCAGATTACAGCCTTTTCTGCTCACTGTAACACTTTCTGAAGGGCTGCTGATTCGACTCATCTGATGAAGTTGAGGAAGCATGTCAAGAATTCTTTGATTCGAAGCCAGCTGAATGGTACTTTGACCAGATCCGAAAGCTTGCAGATCGATGGCAGAAAGTCTTGGAAAATGATGGTCGTTATTTTGAGCAATAATGTTTGTTGTTTTTGCGAGTAAAATTTCAATTTTTTGCAAGTGTTTACGAACTTTCGGGACAACCTAATAATAACCTAATAAATACCTTGTTCAGTGTGAAAAAAGAAAGTCAACACAGTTTTAGATGAGACAGACTACAAAATCAAACTGAAAATAAAGCAAAGCCTGCTTTTACTTATTTTAATTTTTATAACTTACAAAATATAATACTAGCCTTTTCAAAATAAAAATTTTCACCTATCCTATAAGAACTACTGTGCTTGACAATTAATCTCTCCGAAATCTATCTAATATATTGATAAAATCTACCATTTGTCCATGTTTAGACTATTGCTGCCACATATGGTCTTGTGCTCCTGCTATTTATCTAGACATCCTTGATAAAATTTGAAGAAGAATCAGCAATATTGGCTTCAGCCACTTCCCCATCAACGTAAGCTTGCTTGCCTGTGCCTTTTCTATAAATAATTTCACGGTAATTGTTCTGATGAGCTCTTTGCTATAGTACCTAGACTTTTTGAATTTAAGTGCAGTATTAAATTAGCACTGAACTTTCATAAAATTATAATTGAATTCCTTAGATGTAACCGTAAATTCTAAGGTAACAGTTTTTCTCACACATTTTGCTTGTGGAAATCTCTTCCGGCTTCATGCTTTCCAGCCAACTTTAATCTTCAAAAATTTAAATGTAATGTAAATTGCTAACTACTCTCCACCTGATTACTCTTTTGTTCTCATTCCTTAATAATGTTTCCCATTTCTAATTCTTCCACACCAAGTAAGCCTTGTCTCAGTTGCTTTACTGCTTTCCTTAGGATAAACTTGATTAAAATAAATAAAAAACCTCCCTCCAAAAAAACAAAACAAAACAAATAACAAGACAATATATGAAAAGAAAATTTAGAAATAATGACATTGATTCCCATCCTTCTCTTATCTTTTCTTTCACATCCTCTGTATCTTGTTTTTTTTTCCACTGAACCCCCCTCCCGTGCACCAGTGGTGGTCCTGTCTTGCTTGGTGTGGAATTATTAAAAAAAATGAATAAATAAAGAAAAAATCTGTAGTATTTTAAATAAGGTTTTTAAAAATCCCATGGTACTAACATGGTGAAAATATTTCACAGTACTAACAGAAAGCTAAAAAAGATTTAAAAAAAAAATTAAAAAGAGAAATACATAGACATACAAACAGGCATTTCATCAGTCCCATCCTTGTCTGAATATTGATGACTTAAAGAAATCAATTGTACTTTATTTAACAGCATTTAAATAAATATGAACCATGTTTTTATAGTTGTTCCCATCACAAAAAAAAAAAAAAAAAAAAATTAAAAGCGACTACCCTAAAATAGAAGACTAATAAAATAAAAGATTAATAAAAGACTAAAATAAAAATAAACATTGATAGGAAAATTTGAATTTTAGAATAAGGCTCTCACAGATATATACAAATATTAAAGATGAAAATTCCAATTATCAGCAAAATTAAGGCTAAAAAAAAAAAAAAAAAAAAAAAGACTGCACAAAAATCACAAAGCTGAGTTTTAAGAAGTATTTACTAAACTTACACTAGTCTGGTACAAGGCCAGATGAATTTGACATCTGGTAAGGATCAAACTATGTTTTACAATACTAATTTACTATCCACTATATTACAGAAAAATAACTCACTATTTTATGTACGAGTGACCAGCTGGAAGTCCTGACTTAACACACTGTAACATTTTTCTTTGGGGTTGCTTAAAGGACCAAGTCTACTGTACTAAACCAAGACTTTTGGAAGAACTTTAAGTGCAAATACAAGAAGTTATGTCTTTGACCACACAAGAGTGAAATTTCCAGGTGAAATCAGTTGATGTAATTCCTGGGTAGCTTGAAAAGTTGGTAGTAAAATTTAGTGCAGATACTGAATTTTAAATAAACCTCATGCTAAACGCTTTCCTATCATACCCATTTTTTGTAAAAATTATAGTTAATAAATAGATTATAAGTATTTTAACATAGGAAGTTACTATTCACTCACTCTTTATTTTTTTTTATTTTATTTTTTTTTTTAATCATGTCACCCCAAGCAAGGCGGTAACGCCATTGATGTGCAGGGGGCTACATAGGAGTGAAAAGATTGGAAAAGAGAAAACCAGAAACCGCATCCTAAACAGGAAACAAGGGATATTAAGGATCCTTTTTTGATTCGATAAGAAATGTGAAAATTGTTATTGTTAAATCCTAAATTGTTAGAACTACTAAGTATTCTGATTCATATTGATTCCCTACAAACATTCTGATTTAAAAATTAAGAAACATTTCCACATTTTGTTTAACAATAAGGAATATTCAAGCATTCAAATTCACTTGTTCTTCTTTTTTTCATTATTATTAACTTCCTAGTAATCTGCAAATGGTTTTTTTTTTCACAATCAAGAAAAACAAAATAAGTAATTACCAAACATGTTAGAAAATTGGTCCATTAGGTGCATTGCATTCATAAACTGGAGTGATGTGGAAATCTGAAGACATTGAAATAGCAAAAGAAGCTAAAAGTATTAAGAAACAGGAAAATTTCATTAGAATTTAAAACTGAGTGCTCAATTGCTATTAATATGGCAGTGAATGTGGAACAATCCCACAAGAAGAGAATACTTGAGGCAATAGATGTGATTCTACAAAAGGATACCATTGACTGGACATGTAAGTAAAAATGAAGTTTTAAGAAAAATGAGAATAAAAAGAACACTTATAGTTACAATCAAAAAAGGCAAATGACATTTCAGGAACACAATGTGCAAAGAAAACTTGGTAAATTTAAAACTCACAGGACATATTGAAGACAAGATAAGTAGGAAACAGCAAATAGCTTCTCGAATGAGCTTGTGTAAATGGATAGCAGAAGATGGATTGAGAGAGATGGAGCCAACATTGTTTAAGAAAGGAAGTTGTGTTGGACCAAGATCTTGTCTTGAAGAGACATGAGACACAGAATGGATAAGTTATTAAAGGCTGCATTGTAAAAGCATGAACGATAACATAATTTTCTAATGAAATATAGAAGCATTTATCTATATTTTTTCTATTTTTCCACCTTTTCAATTTTGATTTTTGTAGTGCCTCATTAAAAATGTTTATTTATTTTTACAGTTCTTTGTCATTTTATATTAACTATAAATGACCCCAACACACAACAAGAATAAAATAAAAAGAAAATGATAACACAAATTTTCTGGCTCTGAAACTCCAAAATAACAAACAATTTAAGAAAAAAATAATATACTAAAGGAAAATTTAACTTTTTACCAAAGTGCTTCAAGTTTTGGTTATAGTATCATAGGCCACAGAGGTTGAATCTTTCTCTTCTAGCTAGTGTTGGTATGATGTACTCAACCAACTCTTTAAAAGTTGGCATACAATAATTTTTGTTGGCAGGAATTAATTAAAAACAGAACAGACTATCACAAAAGTTCTTACAACATGCACTCATGACCTTTACCTTGAAAAAGAGTACAGAAGTACTTCAAAAAGGTTGCCCATAACCTGAAGAAGAAGAAAAGGTTTTAGGGGCAGTGATTCAGTAAATTATTTAGACATCAAGCTGACTGGCACAAGATTCAATTAACAGATGGTTTTGATGACATTTCACAGATATTATTTGTACATGCTTAATACCACATTAAGTAGTTGAATTTGGCAGATAAAAAATAGTTAAACTACATTGAAAATAAACAGCAAAGATAAATACTCTTTACACAGTACGAACAGAAATAAATATTTATGCATTTATGAACAGGTATTTGGCCAAGAGAAAGCTTTTGAAATCAGAGAGAATAAGAAAATAAATAAAAGAATGCTTATTCTGGGAGAGAAATGACTTGTACAACGGTAAATGCAGTTTACGTGAATTCAGTAAATATACAAAAATAGAAAGGGGTGTAAGACAAGGATGTATATTTTCACCAGACTTAAACTGTTTAGTGAGGAGATACTGACAGAATTAGACAGAGAGAAATCCTACCTGGATTCATTATTGACAGGCAAAATCTTAATATAATATATACAGATGACAATGTTGACAGCCGAGATAGAAAGACAAGAAGAACTTTTATAGAAGATAGTGAAGGAAAACTAAAAAAATAACAAAATATCAAATGTAAGAAGTTAGAATGCATGGTTGTCAGCAAAAAGAACAGCCGAACATGCCATTACAAATTGGGATATCAAAATCAGACAAGTACAAGAGCTTTAATATCTGGGAAGTATTGTAACAGAGGACAGAAAATGCAACACTAAAATCTGAGGGTATAATGGGATAACAGAGAATGTCTTCCAAAAGCTAAGCAACATATTAAGAAACAGGAAAATTTTATTAAAACAAAGAAAAATATACTGAACTGTTATATAATATCAGTCCTGCTATATGGCAGTGAATGCTGGACAAACTTCCTAAAGATGAAGAGATTTAAAGCAAAAGAAATGCTGAGAATACCATGGACCAAACATTAGCAGCGATGAAGTTTTAGACAAAGTGGGATCAAAGGACGTGCGTTGTGGTGCATCGGATATCGGCACGGAACGAGAAAATGTGGGAGCTGAGTTCGAATTCCAGTTGAATTCATTGCATTCACTTTGCGCAAATACTCTTAGGAAAGGTATTAATCCATCTCTTCCTTCCAGTTATGGGTTAAATAACAGAACAGATTAGGTTTTATAACCTTGGCTGGCAACCAGTCTACCGCAGAAAGCAATGGCAACCTACTGCAGGATAATCTTCCGCCCAGTCAGTTATGTCTCTTCCAAGACATGATCACCCAAGCGTGTATCACGTATGGCACTTAACTAACTGATTGTGATCAAAAAGGACACTTATACTTAGTATCAGAAAGAGAGAGTTAAAGTTTCTATGGCACATAATGAGGAAAGAATGCTTAGAAAATCTGATATGCACAGCACAGATTGAAGGCAAGAGGGAAAGTAAATCAATGCATAACCTAACAAATGAGTTTGAGTTTGGTGGAACAAGGTTTAGGTAAAATTAGAGAAAAATTTATTAAGAGCTACAAAGGACAGGAAATTGTGGAGTGCCATGATCACCAATGTCCTGAAGAGACATGGCACACAGAAGATGTTTGAAAGTGAATATAAAATATGGGCTAACATAAACAGTTGAATTGCTGAGTATATATCCACATGCAGAATTAAAGTTTTTGTCTGGTTGAATAAAAACAATTGCATCAGTCAATAATTGTTTTGTTTCTAGTTTTAACTTATGTATAACTTACATTCACTTACACACAAATACCCTTGGGAAAGGTATTAATCCATTTCTTTCCTCCAGTTATGGGTTAAATAATAGGACAGACTGGGTTCTATAGCCTTGACAGTCTACTGCAGTAAAGCATTGGCAACCTACTGTGGGATAATCTTCTGCCCAGTTCCTTCCAGTTATGGGTTAAATTGCAGGACAGATTGGGTTCTATATCCTTGGCTGGCGACCAGTCTACCACAGAAAGTAATGTCAACCTACTGCAGGATAATCTTCTGCCTAGTCAGTCATGTCTCTTTTGAGACATGATCACCCAAGCATTTATCACGCATGACATTTAACTGACTGAATAATTTTAACTACTATAAACACTATATATATATATATATATATATATATAGAGAGAGAGAGAGAGAGAGAGAGAGAGAGAGAGAGACCTAACATCATACTGATGACTATAACATATCTCATCAAAAAGACAAAACAAAACTTTGTAAATATATATGACCCCACATCCTACCTGAAAATACAAGTCATACACCACTGATTTTTCAGAATCTTTGGCTCCAGAAATATGCCATATCATCTATCCTTCTTCAAAGCTTTTGAACTGTCAATACAGAATCATAAAGAACTGTACCAAATAACAGAAACCACATCTCTTGAGGACCTTTAACAGTAACAACAACTAAAATTTATCACATGTAACTTGAAGAGAAAATGATGACATAATCAAGATGTTGACGTTTCACCCTACATCAAACAAAAGGTTGGGAAGATAGCTCCCCATCAATACTTGAAAGAGTTATAATAGCAACTGGACTTGAGAAACCTATTTTCCAGAAAAACAGTTTTAAAAGAAAGCTTTAATAAATTTCAACCAACAGTCGTACTGGCTGCTCAGTCAATAGATACCAAATGTTTCCTTATAAGCAAACAGTTAATTCTGCCATAAAAAATAATTTTGAAATTACATTAGTACTAAGAGTTGACTTAATTGAGTGATCATATGAAGTGACATGTGAATATAAGATCTCCGCTAGCTGAGATATATTTTTTAGAAATTTTCTCGAATACATGATTACAAATTTAAGATGCTTGATTATTGAGGAATCAAGAATCCAATTCAAAGCTTTTCAGTATTTTAGACTGAAAGACAATTTATCTGATAAAGGAAAGCTTAAGTGTTTAATCAACTTCTAAGGAATCTGCTCCAGTTCCATAATGGTTTTGGTAAAGGCACAAAAAAAAAAAATGCTTGTGAAGAACACCATTACATTTTAGCTAAAATAGATACAATCTGGAAAAACGGTATACTTGTCAAGTGTACCAAAAACTATGGTACAAGAAAAAAAGACTGATTTATCATTAAGTATAATAATAATAATAATAATAATAATAAAAGCATTTAACATATATATATTTAGTAATGTATAAGATTTTGAGCAGAAATTTATTTTCAGAAGTCAAAATCTGGGAAAACATTTGCATTTTTTAAATAACTGAACATCCTATATATATATATATATATATATGAGCTGTGATACAGTGAAACAGGCTTGTATGTGGATGACTAATATATTATGCTCTCATTACGATTGAGCTCTCTGGAGAAGAAAATTTTAAAAACAGTTTCCACTTCGGCTATAATGCATGACTCTTCAGAAATGAATTGAGTTCTCTCGGTGACTGGCGTCTATATACACTGCTTACATACAAGATGTTAAAATTTTCCTTCTCTGACCTCATGCACCAATGGAGAGACTCCGACTGACACCAAATCGGTCGAGTTTCAATCCCAGCCAGAAGCAAGTGGATAAGTATAGCCAAACTGATGAGCTGTGATACAGCAAAACAGGCTTGTATGTGGATGACTAATATATATATATATATATATATATATATATATATATATATATATATGATGAAATATACTTTTTAAAACAAAACTTATCATCCAGATTCTGATGAACAGAGCATGCAGCAAAATCAGCTCAAAGACAGGACAAGAACAGTGTGGCTTCGTTAAAGATACCGAAATGATGAATGCAATATTCATGTTCAGAATTCTGTCTGAAAGAGCTAAAGAAATGTAAAAGGACTTTCATCTGTGCTTTATAGACTACACAAAAGTGTTTGTTAAAGTACACCATAAAAATTCGAGATGCTCACAAACCTAGACATTTTCGGAAAAGACATTAGGATAATCAAAAACCTATATTGGCAGCAAACTACTTGAGTACGGACAGGAAATGAATTCAGCAGGTATACAAAAATAGAAATGGGTGTAAGATAAGGAAGTGTTTACACTCTGGATCTATTCAACTTATACTGCAAAGCAATTCTGAGAGAAATAAAATCCTTGCCAGGATTCATCATTGGCAACCACAATCTCAACAATGCAAGATATGTGGATGACATGGTGTTGATAGCAGACATGGAAAAGAAAATGCAGGACCTCCTACAGAAGATAGCAAAAAAAAAAAAAAAAAAAAAGCAAGAAGGCTTGAGCATAAACTTAAAAAAGAAAAATGGTCATCAGTAAAAAGATGACCCCAAAATGCCAACTACAGGCTGGAGAAACTAAGATAAAACAAGTAAAGAAATTTAAATACATGGAAACGTTTTGACAGAGGATGGAAAATGCAACATTGAGATTCAAAGATGCATTGGCATATCCCAGGATGCACTTCAAAAGCTAACCAGAGTACTGAAAGACAGGAAAATCTCACTGGAAACAAAGAAAAGTGTGCTGGACTGCTACGTGATATCTGTTTTTCTGTACGTCAGTAAATATTGGACAATCTCTACAAGGATGAAGGCTTGTGGCAGCAGAAATGTAGTTCCACAGAAGGATGCTGAGGATACCATAGATTGAGCACATGCACAATGATGAGGCATTGGAAAGGATGCAAATGAGAAGAAAACTCATACTTAGCATCAGGAAGAGACAGCTGAGGTTCCTGGGACACGTCATGAGGAAAGAGGGCCTAGAAAATCTAATACTCACAGGACATATAGAAGGAAAGACAGACAGGAGAAATTAGTGTGAGACATATTTAATAGACCTGGGCAAATTGATGGCAGAGCAGGGTTTGGGAGAGATATCAAGAGAAAAAATATTGAGAGCAACAAGAGACATGGCCAAGTGGAAGTCTATGATTGCCTCCATCTTAAAAGACACAGCATATGAAGATATTTATGTGCTCAAGTGCCCTATATCAGAGAGAGTGTATGTAAATAGAAAAGTTGACATTGAAGTCAACACCTAGAAGTGACTGTTTCATGCTAAACCCAAGTTATCAGGCTATGTGCATTGTGTTTTTGCTTGATTATATATTCAGATTCAGATCAGTGATACATTGTGGGTAGTTCATGGTATGATACAAACAGTTATTTTTGTGGCTGGTAACAGTTGTGCTTTGAATTATTCTAGGGGCAATGGAGTGGGAATAATTGTGGATCCAAATGCAGGTTTTGGCTATTGTTGTTAATTCTTTGTTATTATTTTATTGTTGTTACTGTTTTCTTGTGTTTATTTGGGCAAACATTGTTTTTTAATTTATTTATTATTTATTTTATGTATTTACATATTTGGGTTTTTTGTTTTTGCTTTTTTTGTTTATTTTAATATATTCTTGATCCTTTTCAGTTTTTGATTTTTAATTAATGTAGTAAAAATTTTTCGCTTTGTTACGCATTGTTCATTCAGAAATGAATTAGAACACTAACTACTGGTGTGTGTCTACATGATATATCACACGCTATGAATCTGCCTACTTCTACTGAGTGCTCATAGCTCAGAAGTAGAATCGCCGACTGACGTCAATTCAGTTGGGTTTCAATCCTGGATAAAAGCAATTGGATGTCTAACTGTACTGATGAGCTGTGATACAGCGAAACAGATCTGTCTGCAGATATATATATATATATATGCAAATTTACCACTAATAGTTGGTTAATACAAATTTCATGTAGTATTTTATTTTATAATTTGAACAGTTGTATAATTTAATGTTGAGCACATTTTAATCTTACTTTTTCAGACTTGTAGCTGGTCCATGAAGATTTGATAATTGAAATGCATATATTACTGAAACATCATTTTTAGTTGATACTCACATTTTATACTTCATATATTTATTAAACAGTATTCATTTTTATCCGTTTCTTTCTTTAGAAATTGCTTAGTTTATGTTAGGATATAAAACTGAACAGATACATTAATTTCAAGAGTTGGAGAAAAAGCTGTGTTTAAAAACACCATTAAGACTTTGCTTGGCCATTGACATGATCTGTAGCCGAGAAGTCAAATTATTTGTCACATCAAACCCCAGCTTTCATCTTGAGTGCAACGTTTATTTCCTAAAAATGTAAAAAAAAAACCTGTTCTAAAGGAACGTGTCACTAATAAAGTTTTAAAGGAAATGGAAGCAGAAAGACACAAATCAGAAAGAGCTAAAATTTCTGAAACACATGAGGAAAGAGGAATTGGAGAATAGGACACTCACAAGATATGCTAAAACTAAAAGGAAGTGAGGTAGATAGAAACAACTTATCTAATGACTTTGTATAAATAAAAGGTAAAACAAAACCTGAAGGGGATGATGGGAAACAGACAATGCTTGGAGTGAAGGTAAGATATTGTGGAGGGCCATGATTGCCCATGTCCTGAAATGGACAATGCACATAAAAGACTTATTACTGGTAATTACTAAATGAATTATATAAGAATCATGCAGAAATAATCAAATGACAAATGAAGAAAAACATTTGGATAACAAAAGCAGAGAAAGTTCCCTGAATCATTTTTAACCTTTTACAAAGAAAGGTTTTCTTCTACAGATGAAATTGATAGGAGCAACAATACAGACAATAAGCAGAAACTTAAAGAGCATCAAAGTAAAGCAAAAAACTTTAAGGACTGTGAAGTTAGTGAAATCCTTAGCAAAGTAGCTTATATAAATTATCTCTAGCTATAAATGTCTGACTTCTCCAGGTTGATTGAATTTTATAGCCAGTATGTCTGTCAACCATCTGGTGGCTGTAACTTAGAAATATTTATACTTACTTGTATGGCAATGTAGCTAAGCAAAGCTTAACATTAAAAGAAAAACATTATAATAAAACATGGCAATATAAGAAAAAACATTGCCACATTTATTCCTTAAGCCACAAGTAAAAATTTATGTAAAATGAACAACTCCATTGGATCTAATGGATTGGAGATGGTTTCTTTAGGCCAAATATATCCTTCTTTTTTTGGCCATTGTATTTCACTTGGTGATTTTTATTTTTAACAAACATTTTTCTTCCAAATACACGACTAATAGTGGATGTGCCTTGTGGTGCAGTGGATATTGACTCTGAATGGCAAATCAGGGAAGTGAGTTTGAATTCCAGTTGAATTCCTTGCATTCACTTACACACAAATACCCTGGGGGAAGGTATTAATCCATCTCTTTCCTCCAGTTATGGGTTAAACAATAGGACAGATTGGGTTCTATAGCATTGGCTGGCAACCAGTCTACCATAGAAAGCAATGACAATGTACTGTGGGATATTCTTCTGTCCAATCAGTCATGTCTTTCTCGAGACATGATCACCCAAAGCGTGTATCACGTACGGCACTTAACTGACACTAATAGAAGAAAAAAACAGTGTTATCAACCACCAAGTGTCAGTTGGCTTTAACTGCATGAAAGGATTTAAAATTTAATGCCATAAACACAGCCTAAATTGAATTTTTGAAACAAAAGCTTCAGTTGAATTGAATAACTCATCATTTGATATCAAAAAAAGCATCAGCCTTAATTTCTTATGCTAATAGTTTATGATCACCATTATCAAAAGAGAAGCTTATCTCAAGCTCACACCAATAAATCAAAAAGTGGTACTGTTATGAGGTTTTGGGACAACCAACCATCTTTTAATGGATTGATATCAAGGTGCCGATTCTAAATACAACTAGAACCAAGATTATCTACACATCTCAAAATATTCACATGAACACAATCACAAATACCATAATCCTTAGGGTCATAGGTGCACTGCATGGACTGTAACCATAGTAGCAGTGGCAAGACCACCTGACAGAACCCAACCCTTTCCAAATTGGTTTGAATTCAGAGTTTTGATATTTACCTATAGCTGCCAGATGGATTCATGCCTTTCCGAAGGATATAAGAACATAAGTGAATATAATGAACCCGGAATGTTAACTTGGTTCTTGGATTCTTCCAATTTAAAGCTATTATCTGTTACTCCTCCATAACTTTTCTTCTCATGACATATTTCTAAAACAGAAACTGTCTAAAATTCAATCAAATTACTAAAACGAAAACAGATTACTTCATTTTGAACATGTTCACAAGATTTGCTTTTATACTTAATAGTTATTTCAATCATCACGCTATTGGTATATTACCACTACTGTTGCCACTGTGTACCGAAATACAGTGTTATATAAATGCATGCACATTCAGGCGCTCATTGACTGTAAGCTTGTGAAACTCATGTGTGCATTTAGGTGTTTCTGGTCTTAGAGGGCAAAGCATTCTGTTATAAATATACCATACCTTTAACAACGGGTTTTGTTTTCACTGAGCAAATATACAGTACTGTACAAAAGTATTAGGACAAGAACTATTTTATCTTTTATGAGGCATATTGACAGAAAATAAACAATTAAATTAAAGTAAGTTTATTTGATTTACTCAACAAGTGCTTTAACAAGAACAAAATACTTGTTACAAAATAAATTTAATATTTAGTATAATAGCCTTTTGCTTTGATCACAGCCTTCTTTCTGTCAGGCATTGACATCACAAGCTTCTTCAATGTATCTAATGGTATCTCCTGCCAAGCAGCTTGTATTTGTTCGCAAAGTGTGTCTTGTGAAGCAACATTAGATTTATCAATTTTTTCATCCAAAATATCCAATAGATGTTCAATAGGATTGAGATCAGGGCTTTGTGGAGGCTAATTCAAATTCCAAAGCCTTTCTTCCTTCCTCTTCCTTTTTATTTAAATAATTCTTACAAAGGTTTGGCTTTTCACCTTATATTTGAATTTCAGTGAGGTTTTTAGGAAAATCACCCCTGTCCTTATATTTTTGCACACTACCGGTAGTGTGCAAAAGTATTAAGACAGGGGTGATTTTAAACTTTATTTTGATGCTTCATAAAAGATAAAACAGTTCTTGTCCTAATACTTTTGCACAGCACTGTATTAGAAATATTTTTGGAGAGAAACATCATTGATTACAAACCATTTTAAAAATTTACCTTTTATCAGCATATATAATATAAAAATATAATAAAATATAATATAAAAAAAATATTGCATTCATTTACAATGATCAGGATTTTTGTGTTATTAAATTACAATAATAGAAATAAATTAGATCAAAGCTAAGTTATAAAATCCTGCTTTAGCCTACTTAGTTTTTTGACTAATTTCTTTCATCTTATCTCATGATTTTATCACAGCCCTTAAGTCATAATTAATAACAGTTAACTATTGACAATGACTGTCTGTAGTCACATCTCTTAACCTTTCTTATTTATGATTTTGTTTTTCTCAATAGGAATATGTAAGGTTTGATACATTCACACACACACACACACACATGGTCATTCAGCATTCACGTGATAACCTTAGTTTCCCGCGTTCTGGCATGCCAAATAAAAGTCAGGAACGTCATGTGTTAAGGCAGTTAGGATTCTGTCCCAGGCAAGAGCAGACATGTTTATTCCCTAACTCACACATACACACGCGCACTAATTGCCGGTAGCAATTAGTCGCGCAAATTTTTATTCCTCACCAGCATGCACACACACACACACAACACTAAAAAACTCCAATTGGAAACAGACATTAACAGTACGTACATTAACTTTATTCAAACTGAACTTTATTTGATTTAATCTTCTATCGAACATTTACGTTTCTCTCCAGACAAAATGAAAGAACTTTTCTTTCCTTATTTGATTTGCATGCTTTTAACTCTATGTAACCTTTGTTCATATATTGTTGTTCTGGTTATTTTCGCTTTTTTGTGTTTCCTTAATTCCTGCTTGATTTCATGACACAAGTTATGCCGGGTCAACTCACAAATATAAATTAGTAAGGGACACATCGTCCTCTACAAATAGGTTCACCTGTTGTCCAGTTTACACTTCTCTCTGTTCTTTTAAACAAGAGGAGATTTTATCTCTTGATTCCTCTTTTGGATTGGGTTTCCACTTCCTTTTAAAATCTATCCTTTCTCTTCACTTCCAGTAGTCCTCTTGCATCTTTGTAACATTATGGCCTTGCTTGGTGTGAATGGCAAAAAAACTTTATTTTGATGCCTCGTAAAAGATAAAACAGTTCTTGTCCTAATACTTTTGCACAGTACTGTATTAGAAATATTTTTGTAGAGGAACATCATTGATTATAAACCATTTTTAAAATTTACATTTTATCAGCATATATAATATAAAAAAATATATTGAATTCATTTACAATGATCAGGATTTTTGTGCTATTGATTAAATTACAATAATAGAAATAAATATATTGATTTAATATTATTAAATCAAAACTAAGTTATAAAATCATGCTTTAGCCTACTTAGTTTTTTGACTAATTTCTTTCATCTTATCTCTCATGATTTTATCACAGCCCTTAAGTCATAATTAATAACAGTTAACTATTGACAATGACTGTCTGTAGTCACATCTCTTAATCTTTCTTATTTACGATTTTGTTTTTCTCAATCGGAATATATAGGTTCAGCTGTTGTCCAGTTCAGACTTCTCTCTGTTCACAAGAGGAGATTTTATCTCTTGTTTCCACTTCCTTTTAAAATCTATCCTTTCTCTTCACTTCCAGTAGCACCCTTGTATCTTTGTAACATTATGGCCTTGCTCGGTGTGAATGGAAAAAAAAAAAAACTATCAGTTTTGTTATTTTATTATAGTTAGAATATGTCACAAACTAAAGCAATCAAGATATTATTGCCAAAATTAAATTAGCTCTGTACAATAAATAAGGAAATTGCCTTTTGTTTTAACAAAACTTGTAATAAATCTGTTTTAGTGTTATAAACCAATAACAATGTTTTTAGGCATCTAATTACAACATTTTAAGACTTTGGAAGTATTTAACTCTGTAATAACCAAACTTGTAATTAAGTTATTTTAATTTATGTTGTATGATTTAATGCATTTAAGTGGGTGTTTTAGCAATCAACATTCTCTGGCCTCTTAACCCAAATCCCATTACCATTGCTCCCCAACTTTTCTCATCAATTAATGTATTTTTTTTCCTTAATACAACATTATTTCTTATTACTAAAACCATTATATTTAGTGGTGTCATGTGTTTGAGTAGACATTTCCATTTGCTCAGATTCATAAATATTTAAAAGCCAATACAAGCAGATTTCCCTACGGTAAAGGTAATATTAATTGTTTTCTAATAAGGAACCATTTGGCATTCATTGACTGACCTGTTAGTGTTACTATCAGTTCAAATTTATAAAATCTTCTTAAAACAGTTTTTCAGGTTACATCCTCTCTCTCATGCTTTTTTCTTCGTCTACCCCACTCTCATCAGTATTCTCTTCCTTCTCCTACTCTCTTCCTGACACCCCCTGCAACCTCTCACTCCTTCTCATAACATTCCTCCTATGTAACCCGCTGCACAACAGTGGCAGTAAAATGCCTTGCTTGGGGCGACACAATTATATATAAAAAAAAAAAAAAAACAGATTTTACAAGTCCAGTAACTGTTATTGCTTTTTTGCATTACTGATATAGGGACTTTTTTTCCTAGTCTTTTTTTTTAAAGTAATGTGGAATGTCAACATCTTTATTATTCCTCTTTGAGTTACATGTGATATGCATTTTAGTTGTTGCTGCTGTTGGAAGTTCTCAAGGGATGTGGATTCTGTTATTTGGTAGTTTTATATGATTCAGTAGCATCAGTCCACAATGTTCAAAGAAGGATGGTCCTCACTAAGACCTACAGACTTCACTCACTCAAAGGCATTTTAAATGATTGATTTGAGAAAGCAGTTGTATACAGCTAGAGGTTTAGATATTTCTGAACAAGTTTGGTGCCTTGTATGACAGCCATATAAAAGTCAATCTGACAAGGCTATTTAAGAGCATGACTTCAATTCTTAATTTATTGATTTGATAGCAATTTGAGGTATTGCATGAAACTATCCCTAGCATATCCTATTCCATGTTCAATTTCATTATCTTAGAATTAAAAAAGAAAAGAAAAAAAATTCAATAAATATTTTTAAAATCCAAAAATAAAATTCTATTTTTACAATTTTTAAAATATACTTTCCTTGAAAAAAAATCTAAACTCATTAATTATGTAAATTTCCATGTTAAGTAACTGTATGGCTTATAGCATCACCACTAACATATTTTAGAACATAAATGCCAAAAATTAAATTTAGACTATGTTCATATCACGTTCTAAAAAACAACTCATTTCAGCAGTTTCGTTGAAATTAGCAATTTTAACCATAAATTAACATGCAGCAACTACTAGTGACTTAAGTATCCTCTTATCCAACATTCTTCCTGGAATTAATTTATCCTTAGAGATGAATTCTCAGCTGTTTAACAAACCATAAGACAGATAAAAGCAAACAATGAATGACATCATAGCAATAGATTCTAAAAGGTTAAAATAAAAGAAATAAAATGATACATACACACACACACACATGTGTGTGTGTGTTTATAATACTTTATTCAAAAGATACTCTGTAGAGAGATGAATCAATTGCTTATTTATATATAACAGGCTCTTCTAGTAACTGTGAAATGCATGTAGCATAATAACATGGATAAATAAACTTTCAAAATGAAGCAAGTGTATATATATATATATTTATATTTCATTTGTAAATGAATTATGATGAAACCCAGGTTTCTAACATTTGTTTTCAGGCGATTTGCAATATATATATATATATATATATATATATATATATATATATTAAATATTACTTTCATGTATAACATGAGAACAAAGCAGATAAAATTCAGCAAGTATTGAGCATAAACTCGGGACAAATTTTTATATTTTATAAGCATAATGCTACTGTGAAATTTTTTCCTGGTATGTGTAAGCTTCTATTAAAGCTAATAAGTGGACTATAAATTTTTCTAAACTTTGTCTTCATCAGAAGACAGAAATCTTTAGCAATGATGTTTCATTAACAATATCTGAGCATTCTGTTCATTAGCAGGAGATATTCAATTGATATGTAAGAAGATACAGTATCTAAAGAATGGTCTTTGACAGTATTTTCTTGAAATAGAATCATACTTTAGCCCATGAAAGGCCTAGATTTGGTTTCTGTCACAACAAAAATAGGTCATGCATATATCCATAAATGAGAACCACTTACTGAGCAGTTATCAGAACACCATTCTCAAGACACACCCATTTATTGCCATTTATAACCAACAGAGCATGGCAAATCTGACTTTCAGTTAAATAAACTTCATATGATTAGTGGTCACTAATTTACTTGGCATTTGCTTGCTTAACATAAAAATATACAGTAAATAAGTTCAACATTGACAAGAGAACTGTGTAGAATAACTTAAATACTTGAAATTTCTATGGATGCACAAAAGAGTAAAAACATTTGGATAATGATAATGAAAATGGGTCAACTGAAATCTGATGTTTTCTTTTCAAATGATTCATATCTGAACTGAATTGTATAAAGCAACAGGCAAGTTAGAAATCATCATGGTTCTCCATTTCCAGAATCCTTTTTCATAAAACAATTGAATATATATATATATATATATATATATGTGTGTGTGTGTGTGTGTGTAAGAGAGATAGAGAGAGAAAGAGAGGTGATGTAAAATTAGAAACAAAAAGAAGGAATGTGGTAAGGAAATAAACTTTGTTTCTAACACTACAAATGTTTAGTTACAACTGTTCAACTGATTTGCTCAATAAAAAAAAGCTTAAAAAATTTTAGTAGGTGAAGATCTGTTAGAAAGTGAAAAAAAATAGCTATATAAAAACAAAAAGGAGACAAAAAATGAGAGTGAAAAGATAAAATTTACATTTTATCACATTGACAACTGAGGTAAGTCTTATAAAAAAAATAAAAATAAAAAATAAATAAAAATAAAAAAGCAGGAAATTAAACAAATATACCAAAGATTTTACATACTGCACTAATCTGTTCTGATCTTATAGACCAATTATTTGATTGATTTGGTTGTATTGTAATTGGCCATGGGGAAAAGTAGGACATAGAAATTTATACTGTAAAATTAAAGCAAGGAAAAATTCCCACGAAATAAATTTTGTACACAGCACTGAGATGGAAAAAATAATTACAGAAAAACAAAAAAAAATTGTGTTAAAATTAATAATATGGATGTAAAAATGTAACTAGACACTGGAAGTGATATCACAATAATCAATGAAGCCACATGGAAAGAAAATGGGGAAACCTATATTAAAAAAAGAACTTAAAAATTGCAAGTGCCATGTCAGATAAGAAATTATTTGTTATTGGTGAAATAACTTGCAATGTTTCATTTCATAACTTTAAATTTGGTACTAACTGGATGGAATTATTCAAGTTAAGGGATTTACCTATATATATTTATTGCAAAAATATAAATTGACAAGTGATTATTTAAAAAAAACAAATGTGAAAAATTTAAAGTAAGAATTGAAGAAATATTTTATAAATGTTCTGTTGAATGAGTTGGGTCATTGTTCCAAAGTCAAAGCAAAATTTCAAGTGAAAAAAAATAATTGACACTAGTATTTATACTAAAACAGTGTACCATTCACAGTATCGAATCAAATCAACAAAGAATTAAAGACAGACTTGAAAAAAATTGGTGGAATTGAAAAAATTGACCATTCAAAATGGGCATCACCAGCAGTGAAT
This sequence comes from Ascarosepion bandense, assembly GCA_037127315.1. Classification (NCBI taxonomy): domain Eukaryota; kingdom Metazoa; phylum Mollusca; class Cephalopoda; order Sepiida; family Sepiidae; genus Ascarosepion; species Ascarosepion bandense. The sequence goes on along the minus strand of JBBBDQ010002478.1, from coordinate 280,497 downwards.
GTAAAGAAAAATAAAATTCATGCTTGTGCTGATTTTTTTAACTGAGTTAAACAAATGTTTAGAATCACTTAACTACCCATTACCAAGTTCAAAGAAAATGTTTTTAAAATTAAATGGTGAAAATTTTTTTTCAAAGATCTTTCTGAGGTGCATTTTTTAATTCAGGTTGAATATTGTGAAAGCAAGACAGAAAGACAAGACCAAAAACAGAAACATTTATGGTGAAAGGAAAAGAATGAGAATACAAAAGTCAAAGAAAGTCCCACAAGAAAGTAAGAACCTATGTAAGTTCTGTATGATATCTTTGACGTACCAACACTCTAAGAATTTGTTGAACAAAAAAAGGAGATGTACAGAAAAACTAATGGATGACCCAAAATGATAGAAATAAAAAGTTCAGTATGTAGTGAACTCACCAGAAAGACGAAGTGGTGAACACTGAGAAATAATATATTTTAAGAAAACAAAAATTCTCAAAGTGAGTGATATTGCAGAGTAACTAATACAGCTCTGGTAACACAGACGAACTAGGCAAGATCCTTAAATAATGAGTTTAAACAGAGTTCAGAATTCCGAGAGTGTTCAATAAAGCATTGTTGAGTCAGTCAAGACATAACCATTAGTAATGAGTTATAAAACTCACAAAAGGGATGCAAACAAATTATCGCAGCATTCAGAGAGGACATAATATGTCAGATGAAACAGAAAAGCGGCCTATCGTATTGGCTAGAAAGAAATCCTAGCATGCATCTGAATATTTTTGCAGTCATTCCTACTTGGATTGGAACCATCATTGGTTTTTACATTTTGACCATTTAAAGCTGAAACATTTGTAACAATAATCCTTTTCCGGACAACTGAATATTACATTCAAAATTTTTTTAAACTAAATTATTTTTCAAGACGCAAGTCCTATATAACATATAAATAGAGAAAAGTGGATTCATACCTTTCCTAAGGTTATTTGTGTGCAAGTTAATCTAAAAGAACCAGACTGGAATTTGAACTCACTATCCCAATTTCTCATTCTGAGCCATTATCCATTACATCACCCTCATATTCTATTAAAGACAAAATATATCTGAAAAGATTTAAGCATTTCAATTACACTTTATCTGTAAGATAGTTAATTACAGTTTGTAGGACAAGAGCAGTATCTAAGATTATATCTCTAGCTGCATTTGTAATAATTGTAAACTTAGTTGGGACAGAGAGATACAGTGAGAAGAAAGTTCAGTCAATGACAAATAAAAATCTATTCTAGTATTCCCCATTCATAGAAAAATTAAATAACTGCCAATTATTATTAATCACAATAGTGTATAGAGAACAAAATGGAAACAAGCTGTGAATTTCAAAAAGGGAAATACTTCATTAAATGTTAAAATAAATCTTCTACAGCCTAACATAATTATTAAAAAGCTAATCCTCTACATCAACAAAATATTGTTTGATCATAATTAAGTGCCTTACAACTTTAGTCTTGTGTCAGAATTAAATTAATAAATAACAATTCCTTTTAAGAGACTAGATTAATTGCACCAGATTATTGTATCAGTTTGGAATAACACAAAATTTAGGGAAATCACAGGTATTAGTTTTCTTCTTCATCTCTTTATTTTGTTGGTTTTCTGACCAACTGGTTGGGGAGAGGAACTGAATATTGTCCACATGTGTCCTAAAAACAGAATCTAGAACCAATCTATCAAACAACCTCATAGTAAATAAGCCAAAACTTGAGGTTAATACTCTTAGCCAGGAATATATGAAGGGGAGAGGAAATGAGAGAGTAACAGCCATAGTATTCATTGGTTCTTTTCAATATGATAACTTTATTTTAATATCACCTTATATATATATGTATATATATATATATATATATATATATATATACACACACACATTTACTGTTGAACACCTCAATATGAACAACCATCTGAGCTTTACTCAAAGAATCATGAAGGCACTAGAAAATAAATTTATCACAAGGATTATCACCCTAGATATATCAAAGACCTTTGACAGGATGTGGCATACATAAACTCCTCCAGCTGTGTATCCTCTGGAAAGGCTTTTACAATTATCAATTCTTCCCTAACAGTTAGGCACCTGAAGGTCATTTTTTTAACAGCCACTTTTTGAAGGGCTATGAGATCAATGTCAGAATTCCTCAAAGTTCTCTTTGGTCATATACTCTTTTTATTCTATATTAATGGTCTGCTACTTTGTGGAACTGACTCACAGTAGGATGTTATCTCAATCCCTACAATCTCTTAAAATCTTTGGTTAGCTGGTATCTCTTATATTAAACTTTTGAAGTGCACTTTTTGTCTTTTCTTATGATCATACAACAGCACACAGTAACACTCTATATTTGGTAGCTATTAAGCTTGTATTGGATGAACATAGTATAAAAATATCCTTTAAATAAGAAACTAAGAGATAAAATGCACAATTTTTACAGCTAGTATTATGATATGCATTGTGGTACATTGGATATTGGCACGGAACAAGAAGTTGGAGAGCCAAGTTTGAATTCCAGTTGAATTTATTCCACTCACTTATGCACAAAATACCCTTTGGAAAGGATATTTCCACCACTTTTCTCTTCAGCTATGAGTTAAATAGCAGAACAGATTTGGTTCTATAGCCTTGGTTGGCAACCAGTCTACCCAAGAAGGTAATGGCAACCTACTGTGAGAAAATCTTCTACCTAGTCAGTCATAGATTGAAAGAGACATGATCACCCAAGCGTGTATCATGTATGGCACTTAACTGACTCTGAAAGAAGCATACAATTCTAATATCAGAACTTTTGTATTCATAACATTTGTTTAAAAGTGTAAATATAAAGTCCTAATTCCAACAGAAATTCTATGACAATGTTGATAATCAGTCAAATAAAGTCAGCTAATTAAGAAAAAAATATTAATGCTCTACCATTCTAATACTGAGTTCTTTTTCTCAGATATGTCTTTTCAGAATACACCCTTAGATGTTACCAAACAGCAAAGCATACTAGATCAAATGGTGGTTTCTCCTACTTAGGGGCACACAAGTTCATTTCCTGGCGGAGAGTAAATTTTCTTCAAGATTTTACAAATTAATACATGCATTATATATATACTAGCAGTATAGCCTGGTGTTGGTCAGCTGTAATGAAAGCTTTAAAACTAATCCATGGTCCTGGAGCTCAGACTCAGCCTAAAGAATATTTGTGTGAAGTTTGGTGAGTATCGGATAAAAATTGTGGATTTGTATAAAAGAATTACAAACAGATAAACAGGCACACACACAAACATCTTGCCTTTTATATTTATATTATCGATTTTCTGCACTATTGTAAGAACTGCAACCTTGAAACTTCTGAATATCGTATCTTATGTTTTGGTCTATGAGTGTATCAAATTTGATTAAATTGGACCACTCCTTCTATAAAGCGATTTTTTTGATTATTGATATTAATCGGGAGTACCTCGACACAAAACCTAGCTAAGAACACTCACAGACGCTTATAGTACAACTGTGTAAATATTCAAGAAAATCAGTTCAGCTGTTTCGAAGTCTATAGGTAATGGACACACACACAAAGTTACATTAATAAATAAGTTCAGATTTAGATAGATATATATATATATACACACACACGCCATAATTATTAGGCCACCCCAGTTTTTTTTTTTTAAAGAAATGGTGTATTTCATACTATTTTTAGTATTTATTGCCAAATGAAAATAGAATGGTTCTTTTGTTATTACTTTGCAAAATTTTACAAGGCAAGGAAGCAAAGATGAACTCATTCGAATCACCTGAATTTTTTTTCATTCTTTCATTGATGAAACTCCAATATAGGTAATTATTAAATATTTATTATTTGATGCACATGTTATTGTGCATTATTAACAAAACAACCATTCTATTTTCATTTACAATTATTCACTTGGCAATAAATACTAAAAAATAGTATGAAATACATCATTTTTTTTTAAAACACTGGGGAGGCCTAATAATTATGGCCGGTAATGTATACACACACACACACACACACACACTGATCAAAAGTATCACATCCGTGGTATGGTAACAGAGCTAAAATACACATAGTGAAGCTGTTTGGTAGATCTTGAACTCTGTTGCACATGCATACTAAGTAACATTCTTGCTTGCTTTTATTATTTATATAATGCTTAGATGTGTGTAGAGAGTGGTTCTTTTATTATAGATATTTCATTAGTGATCATGGCTTGTACAACAGTTTGGGGTGAAGCATGACATCCACCATGTCCAATAACCATCATATTCCCAAAGATCTCATCCCTTATAACTTTTTCTTTAAAAATAAAATCCAACTTGAAAGTAATAAGATTTTAAGACATCAAGGCAATCCAAGAGAATGTGATGAGGCATATGCTTGCTATCCCAAAAAGGGAGTTCAAGGAATGCTTCCATCAATGGAAATAATGCAGGATAAAATATATGACTTCAGAAGTGGACTACTTTACAGAAGATGAAATACTGAATTGATATGTGTTTTACTTTTCTTTTTATACCACCAGTCTCAATACTTCTTTATCATCCCTTATATATAGGTTGAATTATGGATTGGGATCCAACAAGATGAAATTTCAAAAGAAGTAGAACAAGTAGGAAAAGTATCTCTAACATTTTCATTAAAGCTTTTTTAGAGACCAAGAAACCCCCCCCCCCAAAAAAAAAACAACAACTAGACAGTATACTGGTATATTGAAATTTAGGGTTAGTTCTTATTGGTAAAATATATTTGCTGTGTATTAAAGAAATAGATAATTTTTGAATGTATGTGTGTGAAATATTTTAGAGTGTATAATAGTGTATGTTTGTGTAATTCATTCCTATTTGTCTGTTTAGGTATATGTTGGACAGTAATGTTAAATTGTGTTTGTGTGCGTATTAATACATCTGTTATGGGTATTAAAGCAATTTTAATTTTTAAATATATGTGTGAGAAGTATTTTGAACAGTAAAGTGTATGATAGTATATATGTGCATTTATGTAGAAATGCTTGTCTAAGTGTTTGTTTGGATGATAAAATTATTTAATCTATGTGTATATATGGAAGAAAAAGTCTGTAGATGTCATTTCCAATAAGATCATTGATATAGCAAGATTTTGCAATGATTTAGTATTTGGTTAGATAGTTTACATTTACATGTGTGTGTGTGTGTGTGTGTGTGCATGTACATGGAAATGCTGTTGTCACTTCTATATGGGTCACTGAAATGCAACTAAATGTGATAAATTTTTTTGGGTCGTAATTTTTCATTGAAGATGGAAATAGTATTATTTCCTTTAGATATATATATATATACACACACACACACACACACATACAAATGTAGGGTTGGAATGGATGAAATAAAATTTTGATATTCCAAAAAAACACTATTCTTAAAAGAGTGCTCAATATAGAGTAGAGCAAATAATTTTTATTTAAAATTTATAACCAGTTATACATGGTGATGTTATAACACACTTATGTTATAAATTGTAAGTAACTGTATAACAATAGGAAATCCTCAATACCTCCTTTAATCCATGGATTTGATGTTCTCACGTCATCTGCGGACAAAGCTGAGTGCTTTGCCTGCAGATTCTCATCCAACTCCACATTCAACTCGTCCGGAGTGCACCCACCCGACTTCCCTATTAGAACTGAGGCCAAACTGCACGACGTATATATTACCCCGACAGTAGTATCCAGAGTAATTTCAAAACTCGACCCCCATAAGGTGTGTGGAGACGATGGAATCCCGGTGATAGTCCTTAAGAGGTGTGCCCCTGAACTTTCCCCTGTCCTCTCTAAACTGTTTAACTACTGCCTTTCTGCTTCCTGCTTTCCTGCATGCTGGAAATTCTCCTCAGTCATTCCTGTCTTTAAGAACTGTGGTGAACCCTCGGACCCATCCAACTATCGCCCTATCAGTCTTCTACCGATATTCGGGAAAGTATTCGAGGCTATAATCAATGCTGAAATAGTTCATCATCTCACCGCCCACAAACTGTTCTCCGACAAGCAATATGGATTCCGATTTGACAGGTCCACAGCCGACCTGCTAACAACTGTAACGGAGTACATGCTACAGGCCCTTGATGAGTCTGACGAGGCTCGCGCGGTTGCTCTGGACATCTCCAAGGCTTTCAACAGGGTTTGGCACCCTGGCCTCCTATGCAAACTATGCGGTTATGGTATTACCGGTCGCCTGCTTGACCTAATCCAATCTTTCTTAAATAACCGCAAAATGAAGGTCGTTCTGAATGGGCGTGCCTCTTCGTCCTACAGCACGAATGCTGGTGTCCCACAAGGCTCTATCCTGGGCCCGACGCTCTTCCTTATTTTCATCAACGACCTCCCAGATGAGATTAAGTCCCAAGTAGGCCTCTACGCAGATGACACAACAATATACTCCCGCTCCAGTAAGAAACCTGTCGTGGAGGACAGACATATATCTCGCTGCTGACCTTGAGCAGGATCTACACTCTGTGGTGAACTGGGGCAAGAAGTGGCTTGTCAACTTCAATTCCTCTAAGACCAAGCTGTTGTCTGTCAGCCATTACAGGCAACCTCTTCTGCCTCCCATAAGCATGGACCAGATGATTCTCCCGGAGAGTAATACACTACGCCTCCTCGGACTTACCCTGTCCTCAGACCTCAAATGGAAGCACTATATTGAATCCATAGCAAAATCTACTGCTAAGAAGATTGGGTCACTATGTCGATCCAGGATGTTTTTTCCACCTGAATCCATCCTGCATATATACAAGTCAACCATCCGTCCGTGCATGGAGTACTGCTGCCATTTATGGTCAGGTGCCCCTGCCGTTCTCCTCAGTGTTCTTGACAAGCTCCAAAGGAGAGTCTGTAATGTGATAGGTACTGATCTGGCGACTCGACTGCAGCCACTTTCCCATTGTCGAAATGTGGCCTCCCTCTGTCTCTTCTATAAATACTTTCATGGGTTCTGCTTGGATGAGCTTAAGTCACCGATGCCTCCTCAACAGGTGTTTACCCGTGCAACCAGACTGGCAACTGGGTCCCACCCATTCACAGTCAGGTTAGCCAAATGCAGACGACAATTCTACTCCTGCAGCTTCCTCTCTCGCACTTCCCGCCTGTGGAACTCACTCCCGTATTCTTGCTTTCCTGACAGCTACGACCTCCAGAAATTTAAAAGCAAAGTTAATACTCACCTACTAACCACTGGACTCTAGCTCTCTCCCCTCCCCTGTATAATCTTCACTTTCTCTCCGCCCATGTATCTGTCATTGCACCTGCTTTCTCAGCTTTCTATTGTTCCTTTCTAACTAGCTTGTACTCCTCACTCTTTTCTAATTAATCTTTCTACATTTATGTAACCCCCTGCACATCAGTGGCGTTTCTGCCTTGCTCGGGGTGAAATGATTAAAAAAAAAAAAAAAAAATATATATATATATATACACACACACACACACACACACACACACACACACACATGTAAGTGAATTTTCTCTGATGGGAAATGCTTGAATTAATTTCTTCTTCTCCCCACTACTTTATGGTCACGACTGACAACTAGCTTAAGAGAAAGATGTCTCTAATTTTAAAAAAAAAATAAGAGTGGATTACACTTCTATCTCAGCTATCGGTAACAAATTAAAATGCTTAACTCTAGTAGAAGAGCACACTCTGCTAAAATTGAGTCCCTAACAGATATCACTCACCAACCCAAGTATGAGGAGTATGTCAACTACTCTGAATGAAATTCATAATGTCACTGACATCTGTGGGATGGGATGTAGACTGGCTTCCTTCTTCAAGAGTGAGATGATCAGGATGATAATGTATATTACAAGCTACTGCAGTGTGTGTTTTGTATTTTTATATTATGTAAAAAGAAAGAACTAATCATAATTATAACAATAAAATAATGGAGTAAATTTAAGAAAATTCTCAATATAAACTAAATTTCAAAAGAAAGTTCTAATTTTACTATATGTTTAAAAATGCAGGTGGTAAAATGGTCCATAGCTCAAAATGAGAAACTGGCGAGCCAAGTTCAAAATCTAGAAGAGTTAATTACATTCACTTTCACACAGATACCCTTACAAGATATGACTCCATCTCTTCTCTCAGCTACAGGTTATATAGCAAGACAGTCTGGAATCTAGAACCACGGTTGGCAACCAGTCTAGGAGAAGGTCAACTCCAAATTTAAAATTGTATAAAGCCCTGATATAGTACATACTATGACAAGATCATGACATTCCCAATGACTCAAAAGTCTCAACTATGATTGACCTTTGACTACATTGATATTATGTTTAGGATGTGGTTCCCGGCTTTCTCTTTTCCAATCTTTTCACTTTTCTTTTCTTTTTCGATTGGAGTAGAGGCTCATCCCTTGTTCCCTGTTTAGGATGTGGTTTCCGGCTTTCTCTTTTCCAATCTATTCACTCTTACATAGCCCCCTGCACACCAGTGGCCTTACTGCCTTGCTTGGGGTGATGTGATTAAAAAAATAAAAAAAAAATTATTATATTATTAAACAAAATGGACAATTAAGTGGGTTAACTTAACCCACCCTCTACTCTTTCAGCCTTGTGCCACATCTAAGCTATGCTTAGTAAATTACTAAATTTGGGCAGATGACAGTGGATTAAACACTAAGAGCCAATATTTATGAAGCAAGTTTTCAGAGGTTGAATGCGAAAGTGTTAAAAAGGTGAATAAAATTGTTGATAAGAAATATTAGAACAAAGAAGGAATTACAAAAATTAGAATTTATTTTCTTTATCATCATTAATACACAAAAGATGAGCAGAAATAAGTATTAACAACCAAAGGGCATAAGTACAAAGTATGTATATTTTAAGTGATGGCAGATAAAATGCACTACCACCATTTGATACTATAGTATCATAGTGTTAGGTAGGGTTGATAATGCCTTGGTAAGCATTAGCAAACATCTTCAAATATAAAACCAGAAAAAAATTTTTTCTGAAAAAAGCGAAGATACTATTATATACATTCTGACAGTAAATGGATATGCTCACATAGTTTGTTACAATTGGTGATCTTTTTTTCCTTTTTTTTTTTACGTAATTTATAATCATAAATTTAAGCATGCTGCTAGATTGGCAATTAGGTCTCACTACTTTACTGTTGAACTAGCTAGATGCAACCATCATTTCTACTTCAAGATTCCCCCCACCTCGCAATTCTCACCAGTAGAACTCCCTTCTGATTTTTTTCTTTCCTGATAACTACAATCTTCAAAAATTTAAATGCAATGTCAATCACCATCTTCTGTCTTCTTGAAGCCTGTTTCTTTTTTGCTGTTTTTTCAATCCGACACGTTTTCAATTGTCTCACTTACTTTCACTCCCTGTAACATCCTGCATTCTACTGATATTGATACCTTGCTTGGCATGAAATGGAAAAAAAAAATTGATGATGAATAAAGTTGAATATTGCCTAAAAGTTGTTATTTTATTAGTTAGGCCAGGGATTTACTGAGTGATGTGTTATGTCTATGTAGGTTTAACTCATTTTTTTTACAAATCTACAGCAGAAGAGTTTACAATGAGAACTTATCTGATTACTTTGAAAACAGTTTGCAAGATGAGCATGGTAGCTATTGCTCTAAAGCAGAAGCCAAACTATTTATGTGAAAGATAAAAAAAGTTTACAATTAATTGTTTAAACAAAAGAAGAAATTTATACTCTAAAACAATGCAAATTATATATTTATCTGTTATACATTCTGATCTCATAAGTAAAGAAAAGCTCCACTATTGGTATAAATGTTCAGTCAATTAAGAGCCATACATGATACATGCTTAGGTGATCATGTCTCGAAAGAAACATGACTTTCCAGGCAGAAGATCTTCCTGAAGTCAGTTGCCATTACTTTCTGCAGTAGACTGGTTGCCAACCAAGCCTATAGAACCCAATCTGTCTTGCTGTCTTGCTATTTAACCCATAGCTGGAGGAAGAAAAGAATTAATACCTTTCCCAAGGGTACATAATACATAAGTGAACACACTGAATTCAACTGGAATTCAAACTCAGCCCTTCGATTTCTCGTTGTGAGCTGATATCCAGTATACCACAATGCACAGATAAAAACTCACATCCACTGTTATAAAAGACATTACTTAATTATAATAAACTAGCAGTACAGACTGGCATTGCTCGGGTGTAATGAAAACTTTAAAACTAATCCATGGTCCTGGAGCTCAGACTCTTTGGACATTGGCACGAAAGACTAAAAAGTATGCTTTCCTTTTTTTATTTTTTTTTTTTCAATTGGAGTAGATAGACTAAACTATCGCCTGTTTCACACTCCACCCACATCTATTGAACAGGTGAAGAGGCTCATCCCTTGTTTCCTGTTTAGGATGTGGTTTTCGGTTTTCTCTTTTCCATTCTTTTTACCCTTACGTAGCCCCCTGCGCATCAGTGGCATTATCGCCTTGGGGTGATATGATTAAAAAAAAAAAAAAAAATGTTTTTCCCAGTTAAAGCGAAACTGTAGACTGAAAGAAAAATGAATGCATGTAAGTCAAATTTTGATTTCCTGGTATCGATATCAAATAAGTTTTTTTCGTTGTAAACTGAATTTTGAAGGCTAAATAAGTCCTCTGAGTAAATGGTATCATGGCTGAGACTAAGAACTACAATTATGCCTACTTAGAGCCAAACCTGAAGCAAAAACTAAAAAGGGTTGAAAAAAAAAAAAAAAAAAAAAAAAAAAAAAGGCAGATAAACAGACACACACACAAATATCTTGCCTTTTATATATATATATATATAAATATTTAATATCGATTTTCTGCGCTATTGTAAGAACTGCAACCTTGAAACTTCTGAATATCATTTCTTATGTCTTTGTCTATGAGTGTATCAAATTTGATTAAAATTGGACCACTCCTTCTACAACCAGATTTTTTCGATTATCGATTTTTGATATTTATCGACACAAAACCTAGCTAAGAGCACTCGCAGATGCTTATAGTAAAACTGTGTAAATTTTCAAGAAAATCGGTTCAGCCATTTCGGAGTCTATCGGTAATGGATACACACACAAAGTTCCATTTTTAAATAAGTTTAGATTAATGCTTCATGTTATTGTAACAACAGAATATCTCATTTGTAAGAGAGCTATAGCTACTAATACATTACATTTTTTTTTTTTCATGTAAGTTTTCTTTTGATTTTTGCTTAAAAATTTCTTAAATGCAATAATAGATGATTGTATGGTGAAAGTTCAAGATTACTCCTACTGAAAACGAGGTGGATAGCTCAGGTGTGAAACAATGCCAAAAGTATGAGGCATCAGTAAGAATTGAATTCCCTGTTAAGTCATAATCAAGCTTGCTAACTGTTGTGGGATCTCCCTTTTTTCTATGATAATGGGCTCAACTTAAGTCTACATATACTCCTGCTATAGTGAGATATGTCAGAACAGTAGAGATCCGTTAAGAGTAACGTGACTGATCCATAAGATACTGAAGTTACTCAGAGAATACCACATCAGTAGTCATAGTAGCTCTGAGCTCTACTCAGCCAGAATAGTATTGCACGGGCATACTAATTCCAGCATGGCTTCACTTCAAAGACATATATATATATATATATATATATATATATAGAGAGAGAGAGAGAGAGAGAGAGATAACATGTTAAAATTTCCCTTCTCTGACTCCATGCATCGATGGCTTAGGGAGTAGCGACTCCGAATGACACTAAATCAGTAGAGTTTCTATCCCAACCAGTAGCAAGTGGATGTGTCTAGCCACACAGATGAGCTGTGATACAGTGAAACAGGCTTGTATGTGGATGACTAATATATATATATATATATATATATATATATGAGAGAGAGAGAGTGTCTTTACTAATCATATTCCTGGATTACTAACCTGCATTCCAGCTTGTATCTTTACCTTCAATATAACCTATTTTTCTATCTTGAATATCTGTTTTGTTGTTCATTATTTCGTGTAGTTCCTCACCCAGAATCTACAACAATAACAATAACACCACATCTAAGTGTCCTGCTGAAAATATGAATGCAACTATCAACATAACCAGCATATTTTTCATAGTGAACTCAATAATAACAATAATAAAAACATAATAAAAAGTTAATAAATTAACAGTGGACTTAGCACTGACACATAGTAAATCCAATAGCTCAGACTGTTAGAACCTCTCCAAGTAAATGACTTTACTACTGACCAAATTTGTGTATCTGAAGTAGTCAGTTCAGTGCCATATGTGATACACGCTTTGAGCAATCATGTCTCGAAAGGCTATAGAACCCAATCTGTCCTTTTATTTAACCCATAACTGGGGGAAGAGGTTGATTAATACCTTTCCCAAAGATATTTGTGGGAAAGTGAATGCAAGGAATTCAACCAGAATTCGAATTTGGCAACTCGATTTGTCGTTCCAAGTCAATATCCACTGGATCACAATGCACATCCATCTTAAGTAGTACCTGCTACAATCACAAGCCTGCCTCTGATTGGCTGAAACAGTCTTATTTAAACTAAACTAGCCTACAATTTCTTATAAGGACTCAGATTCAATTCCTGTTAAGTTTACATTAATAATAAATAATAAAAATTTAATTCAAGGTATGCCTGATTATAACTACATTTTAGGGTATGTCTCAATGCAAACAATCGAATATTTCATTCTGGTATCAGAGAAAGGTTCTAGAACACAAACAAACTCCAAATAGTAATTTTCAAAGAAAACAATCACTTTTCACTTAAAAGTGAAGTAAATACAGGTACATCATCATCAATCATTTGACACCCCTTTTAATACAGACAAAATTATGAGTGTTTGAATTTCACATGATTTCCAGAATTATTCAATCATTTAATTTGTACATAATTCACATTTAATAGTTTGATATGATTTTAAGTGCTGATAATGCTCCAGAGATACAAGAGAGACATCCAGTGGATTGTAACATAGCAATCAAGGAATTTGAAAAACTGTCAAAATATAAAGACCTGGAAATTGAAATAGAAAAAATGTGGAAATTGAAAATAAGAGTTGTGCCAGTGATAGTAGGTGCACTTGGAATGATAAAAAAAATGGAACAAAACAACACATTGAAAGAATCCCTGAAAACCCCAGCTTAAGAGATATAGAAAAAATTGTCTTATTAAGTACAGCCCACACACTAAGGAGAACTTTGTCTATGTAACGCTAGGGATGATAGGAAAGATAGAAAAAAAAAACATGAAATGGAGCCATAACAACATGCCATGACCTGCCTTAGGTCTTCCCGCAGACTTGGTTGGTAGTGCGACTATAGCAGAAATCGAAATATGATGAAAAATGACATAATAATAATAATAATAACAACTCTGCAGTTATGAACATAATGATTAAAAAAAAAGAAAACTTAAAAACTAAGAAATCACATCAGTATCCCGACATTGGCAACTGTCATCTTCATCTTTTCACTTTTTTTTTTTCTTTTTCAATTGGAGTAGATAGACTAAACTATTGCCCGGTTCACACTCCACCCACGTCTATTGAACAGGTGAAGAGGCTCATCCGTTGTTCCCTGTTTAGGATGTGGTTTCCGGCTTTCTCTTTTCCAATCTTTTCACTCTTACGCAGCCCACACACTAAGTGGCATTACCGCTTTGCTCGGGGTGATATGGTTAAAAAAGAAAAAAAAAAAAATTAGACCAGAGATGTATTATTGCATTGTGATTACGTGACTTCTGCTGGTCTGGCAAAATGTATAACCCACTATAGTTCTGGAATTAAGTGTGCAAGAAAAATGGGTGATGTACACAATATTGGTTTTTATAAGAAACTTAATATTTCAAACAGTAGTCTGGTTACTTAATTTTTGTTCAAGTATTAGGACTCAAATTGCCTAAATTCTTCAAGACTGGTTCTAATAAATAGAAATAGTATACATTTCAATGTAACTGATCAAGTAAGATTGAAAGAATTCTTGAACACAGTATAAAAAGAAAATATTTACACTTTATTAAATTATATATATCTTTTTTGTTTACGACAAAAGGACATCAGTAGTGCAGCTGCTTAAGATTTAGTTATATTTGAGTACTTATTTATAAACAAGTTGCTTATTAAAAAAAATATATATATCTTTATCACTACAAATATATTTTTGTTTTTAATAATTTTTCCTTTTATCTACAACAGATATTCTCAGTAATTTGAAAAGAGTTGTTCTTTAATGCTACAAGTCCAACAAAACAAGGGGAAAATTTATTTAAAATAATGGATAAAAAACAAAAGAGCCTCATCTCTTATGTCTTTGCACCCATCAGCATGCGAACGTCCTCCTATTTCTCCTCATTCCACACCTGTTGTTATAGTCACCTCAGAGTGTGCAAGAAACTCTGAAGGTACAAACATTACAGTCAGGCATGCTCACAGACATACCAGCACTTTGAGCACCGGGAGCATGTACTATGATGGTGATGATTTTTCTCGTCTGCCTGTTAAACTCTGATGTAAACAGAAGCCTCCAATTACCATCAGATACATTAGCAGTAAATGAGGTAGAAGAAAGAAGAGCAAGGAATTTTGACAGAGGTTTGGGGTCAAGGCGAGGGAGGGGAAACACAGATTGGCAAAATCAGAGAATGATGCCGTGAAGAGGAAGACATGATTGAGTAAATTTGACTAACAATAACAACCACAAAAAAAAAAAAAAAAAAGTTTTATGAATTACTGTATCACTGGCCATCTGAGAAGTTAAGACACACAGACAATTAGGAGAGAGGGTGAACAGAAGGAGGATTTGTTGTTGAGAGAAACAAGAGCAGAAAGATGCAAACACCTGCATTAGATTAGTTCTTTCCAAGAAGGCCCTACAATTACTCTCCTGTAGCTGTTATCTATAGAACAGTCTTTGAAAAGATTTTGGCGATCCCCAGCCATCACTCTGATCTGCCACTATTTCAGTGGGCAGGAAATATTAAACCATTTGTTAATCAACCAGAAAATCTTGGAAAGGATGTTCAAAAAAGATTTATTTTTGCCTTCTTTATCTCATTAATTGAAAGAATATACTCTTTATCCTTGATTTGATAATTTTCATTTTACAGCACCTCACTGATTATAAGTTTCTCCTCTTCAATGTGCAGTATCCCCTCAGAATGAAGGCATTCATGACCCTTCCACATCTTCTCATCTCCTGTAAATCTTAACAGATTTCTCTTGTTACTCCTCCCAAACCCTGCTCTGCTATCCATTTGCTCAAACCCATCAAGTATGTTACACATTGCTTTCCCTTGTATCTCTTTCCCTATGTCCTGTGAGTATCACATTCTCCAATCCCTTCTTCCTCATTATATGATAGACTAAACTATTGCCTGGTTCACACTCCACCCACGTCTATTGAACAGGTGAAGAGGCTCATCCCTTGTTTCCTGTTTAGGATGCGGTTTCCGGTTTTCTCTTTTCCAATCTTTTCACTCCTATGTAGCCCCCTGCACATCAGTGGCGTTACCACCTTGCTCGAGGTGATATGATTAAAAAAATGTCCCAGAAACTTTAGCTGTCTTTTCCTGATGTAAAGTTTCCTTTTTGTTTTGTTTCCATTCTCTTTAAAACCTCTTTGTTGCTAACACGTTTGGTTCTGGTATCCTCAGCATCTTTCTGTAGAACCATATTTCAGTTGCTTCCCGTCTTTCCTTCATCTTTGAAGAACAGACATTGTGTATAAATCCAGCACTCTTCTTTGTTTCCAACAAAATTTTCCTGTCTCTCAATATTCTACTCAGCTTTTGAAATGCATCCTTGGCCATGTCAATACGCCTTTGGATTTCAGTGTCATACTTTCCATCTTAGAACACTTCCTAGGTATTTAAATTTCTGTACCTGGTTGATTTCAGTATCCCCAACTTGTAGTTGGCATTTTAGGCTGCTCTTTTTACTAATGATCATGCATTTAGTTTTCTTGTAGTTCATGTTTAGTTCTTTTTGCTTTCTTTAGCTATCTTCTGTAGAAGGTCATGTAGTTTCCTTTCAGTGTCTGCTATCAAACTTATTGTTTTTATTAGATTACATTCAGTGCATTCTGACAGCTTTGAGTGCCCAAATAGACTTCTGACTTTCATATTTAGGCACAATTCAGTGGTTAAACTGTGAATACATCTATAAATGTTATATTTCTTGACTATTTAATGAAACCGTACCATTTATGAACATTATATCGGCTCAGAACAAGAAATCGGAAAGCCGAGTTCAAATTCCAGTTGAATTCATTGCATTCACTTACACGCAAATACCCTTGGGAAAGGTATTAATCTGTCTCTTCCTTCCAGTTATGGGTTAAATAACAGGACAGATTGGGTTCTATAGCCTTGGCTGGCAGCCAGTCTACCACAGAAAGCAATGGCAACCTACTGCGGGATACATCTTCTGCCCAGTCAGTCATGTCTCTTTCAAGACATGATCGCCCAAGCGTGTTTCACGTATGGCACTTAACTGACTGACAGTATAACTATCATTATACAAGTAGGCCTGTGCCATAAAAAAATGACAGCAAAATATGTATATCAGTACACCATCTAATATGATGGCAACATATGTATTGATGTACCTACTATTGAGTATCTTACATTAAAACATAAGAACCCCCCTCCCCAAGTGTGACAGAAGGGTTATATATATATATATATATATATATATACACACACACAAACAAACAAAGATTTGTACCCACAGAAACAACAAATTACTTTGAACAATATAGGTGTCATTTTAATAACCTAACCTGAGGAACCTTTCGGCCAATACTTTTCAAATATATTCGTTGGCTTTATTAAGAATATAAATGCAGGACAAGAACAACAAAAGTTTAACTTACAAAAACGGGGAGAAAGATGGAGCTTGTTTAAAAGTAAATTTTAATCGAATAATAAAAAATTATATATATATATATATATATATATATATATATATATATATATATATTATAATAATTATAATATGTAATCAATATATTATAATTATAATAATAAATAAGTATATATTTATAATAATATTCAGACTGGAGCCTATTTGTGGTCGAGAGGTCTAAGACGTTACCAGATCAAATGGTAGCTTCCCCTATGTAGATAGGGGTTGCAGATTATATATATATATATATATATATATATATAACCAAGGCTATAGAACCCAATCTGTCCTATTATTTAATCCCTAACTAGAAGGAAGTGACAGATTCATACCTTTCCCATGGGTATTTGTGCATAAGTGAATGCAAGGATTTCAGCTGGAATTTGAACTTGGCTCCCCAATTTGTTGTTCTAAGCAGATGTCCACTGCACCACAACACACATCCATACCTTTAGTAATTAACTTAAATGTTGTAATAAATTGTAGTTGTACTAATTTATTTCTTTTTTAGTTTCAGCAGTCAAAATGAAAAAAGTCCAGCGTAAGTGCTGAGACATTCTAGACGATGTATAACCACTTTATATTGGCAAACATATTTTATTTGCCTCTGCGAAAGGATTATATAAAATGTAAAGCTAATGTATAGAACATTGTGCTTAGAAAGAGTAATTAACAGGAACATTATGTTTCATGCCTTATAATTCAAGAGTGCAGTTGTTGTTATCAAAAATTTTAGATGATAGGAATAACTTAGGCTTTGGATCGTGGGAAATAAAGTGTTAAGATTTGTTTTTATTTTATCATAAAACGCATTCAAAATATAAATTCAGTTTATAATGAGATGAATGAAAATAAAATATCCTCTCTATTACTATAAAGACTGGTGTGTGTGTGTGTGTATATATTTCCCTCTTGCCACACTCATGGTGATAGAGACAATAGTGAGGCAGTCATTTCAGTGCATTCTCTTTACTACCAGTGTTTTTATTTATTTGCAATAATTATGTCATTGAGTAGTGAAGAACATTATATATATATATTTTTTTTTTAATTCAGATACTTCAATCCAAGGTAAATTCCAAAAACCTGATCCTAATTAATATTAAAAATTTTATTTTTTATTAATATTAAAAAATGATACTGGAAGAGAGCTCCATGTAATAAAATATTACAGAGCAAATATATATTAAAAAAGGATTAATTCAAAGATGTTGAATGGCCATTTCGATATGAAGATCCCCACGGTGGATAACACATCACCTCAGCAACAGAAAATCCTTTCAGAAACTGGAGAAAAATTAGTCTATCCATCCTGTCACACTCCGGGTGGTAGATTACTTTGTATTTTTCTTATGTCTTAATATAAGGTACTCAATAGTCGGTACATTAATATGTATATGTTGCTGTCATTTTAGACAGCATATTGATGTAAATATTTTTCCATCATTTTTTATGACACGGGCCTAATTCTTTTGGTATATAAATAATTATATGACTAAATCCTTTAAAATATGCTCCAAATACCTTGTATTTACATTTTTTGCTTTTTCGAAAGGATTTGCATTTATTACAAAGGAATATTTTACAAAAGGAAAAATAAGTATTGCAAAATGGAAAAGGATCATAAAGGTTAAAATGGGCAGGAAGCTGTGGAGAGCCATGATCATCCTCATCCAGAATAATGACATCTCAGAGAACAGTTACATTTTCTATTTTTTCTGATGCTTTCAGAGAGAGAGCGAGAAAGAGAGAGAGAGAGAGAGTGAGTGTGTGTGTGTGTATATATATATATATATATATATATATATATGTATATATATATAGTGTATCAACACATATATAACCTGGAGTAAGCTTCTCAAGAGAGTGAATGTTCTGGAAAATATGATATTCTATATATTACAGGATTATTTAAGACAGATGTGAGTAGATACAAAACAAATATAGAGACTTTATAAGATTCAGAACATGTTAATTAGATGAAACAAAAATAAAAACTAATAATTATAAATTTCTATTAAGAAAGTGATAAAGGCACAAAATGAAAGACACAAATGATCTATCAAGATTATCTGCCTTTGAGTGAAAGGTATCACACAAAGTAAGCATTACTAAAATTTAGCTATAATCTAAACTTATTTATAAAAGGAACTTTGTCTGTGTGTGTGTGTCCGTTACCTATAGACTTCGAAATGGCTGAACCAATTTTCTTGAAAATTTACCGTTGTACTATAAGCGTCTGCGAGTGTTCTTAGCTAGGTTTTGTGTTGAGGTACCCCCGATAAATATCAAAAATCGATAATCGAAAAAATCGGTTTATAGAAGAAGTGGTCCGATTTTAATCAAATTTGATACACTCATAGACAAAGACATAAGAAATGATATTCAGAAGTTTCAAGGTTGCAGTTCTTACAATAGTGCAGAAAATCAATAATATATATATATATATATATATATATATATATAAAGCAAGTTGTTTGTGTGTGTGTGTCTGTTTAGCTGTCTGTACGTCCTTTATACAAATCCACAATTTTTATCCGATTCTCACCAAACTTCAAACAAATATTTTTTAGGCCGAGTCTGAGCTCCAGGACCATGGATTAGTTTTAAAGCTTTCATTACACCCGAGCAACGCCAGGCTATACTGCTAGTATGTTAGTAATGGGAAGATTGTCAAAGTTTTCATGCATGAGATGACAGAGATAGCAAACATCAAATTATGTACTTTGTCTGTTTTCACATCTATCATAGCCAGACTTAGGAATTCTTAAAGAAATACAGTACTATTATTTAAAGAAAAACAAAAATAATATTTTATCAATTACTCCATATAAAACCTAATTTATTTACATTTAATATTAACCTATCGTGGATTTATGTAAGGTAGAAATACTGCATTTTACAGCATTTGAGTAAACATTAGATAAATAGACATCTTTTATACAAATTCTACATCAGCAGCTTCTTTTCTCGCACTTCCCCACCTGTGGAATTCTCTTCCGCATACTTGCTTTCCCGACAGTTACAATCTCCAAGAATTTAAATGTAAAGTTGATAGTTATCTCTTGTCTCACTAACTTACATCCTCTCTCTTATGCTTTTTTCTTCATCCACCCCTCTCTCATCAGTATTCTCTTCCTTCTCTTACTCTCTTCCTGACACCCCTTGCGACCTCTCACTCCTCATAACATTCCTCCGATGTAACCCCCCTGCACAACAGTGGCAGTAAAATGCCTTGCTTGGAGCGACACAATTATAAAAAAATAAAAAAATAAAAATATATATAGACATATATATAAGAAAAATTAAGGCAGACACGTTATTTCATATTGAATCGGAAGTATAAGCATATTTCAGGTGAACCATCATCAGTTTCCGTCTTTATTTTACAAAGCATTTTATATGAATGTAAAATAAAGACGGAAGCTGATGATGGTTCATCTGAAATAGGCCTATACTTTCGATTTACCATGAAATAACATGTCTGCCTTAATTTTTCTTATATTTGCTCTATATGTATTTATATGCATATATGTTTAAAGCTCTCTTAGAGAGTTATACTATCACTGTATGTACAGGATACTCCTTTGGATTCTTCTATACCCACACTGCATGCTGATATATTTATATACTAGCAGTATAGCCTGGCGTTGCTTGGGTATAATGAAAGCTTTAAAACTAATCCATGGTTCTGGAGCTCAGACTCTTTGGACGTTGGCACAAAAGACTAAAAAGTTTCCAGTTAAAGCAAAACCGTAGACTGAAAGAAAAATGAATGGATGTAAGTCAAATTTTGATTTCCTGGTATCAATTTATACATATCTATAATCGATTTTCTGCACTATTTTAAGAACTGCAACCTTGAAACTTCTGAATATCGTTTCTTATGTCTTTGTCTATGAGTGTATCAAATTTGATTAAAATCGGACCACTCCTTCTATAACCTGATTTTTTCAATAATCGATTTGATATTTATCGGGGGTACCTCGACACAAAACCTAGTTAAGAACACTCGCAGACGCTTATAGAGTACAACTATGTAAATTTTCAAGAAAATCGGTTCAACCGTTTTGAAGTCTATAGGTAACGGATACACACACACACAGTTCCATTTATAAATAAGTTTAGATATATATAAAATCCAAGAGTTATTTTTTAGCCATGAGAGAGAGATTATATGCCACAACTGTTTCTCCAGATTAATGATGTCTCAAGCTAATGAATCTGTTAAGTCTTAAAGAAAACAATTCTTGATCAATCAAACTGACACTACAGAATCACAAAACTATCAAAAATCACATCACTTGAAGACTTTCAACAGAGACAACAATAAAAATAAGTAACAGTAGATTGATATAATCAAGATGTTGACTTTCCACACTACAAAAAAAAGATTCGGAGGAAAATTCCCATCAGTATTAAAAGAATGATAACAGTGGATTGAGAAGCCTATTATCCTGAAACAGAAAGATTTTATAAATTTCAGCCGACAGTAACACTCAAGGTTTCTGTCAATGTATGCTAAATGTTTCGTTGATAGAAACTTTTAATCCAACCAGCACCATTAAATATAGTAATTCAAAACATCAAGGAACAAATGGTGATGATAAACTTTCAAAACAACACAATAAATAACTTTCGTATCTTATAGTTTGATAAAATGGGAAGTGCATAATATTACTTTACAGACATAAAATCTAAAATTATCTTCAGCTTGTATATCTTCAAAGTTGCAATTGATAACATCTGGTAAAATTATTTATTCCTAAATCACCACATTGTCTGGAAAGTTGGTCTGCATTAGTATTCTGTTGTGCCCAGCTACTGAAAGATTTCTTTTAATGAAATTACTTTTCTATTTGTAAAATCTTACTTCTTTGAGAAATGTTGCTTCAGCGATCATTTAGTGAATATGGTGGGTTCACTAAATATGCTTATTCAACAGACACCATGAAAATTCCATATTTATATGAAAACTTAAAGCCAATGAGTTTTTTAAAAACCATGTTGATTTTTTTTAAATGCTGCATCCTTTCAATACAATTCTAGCTCTTTTCCATATCTATAATATCTGACTCATTATGACTAATGTTAGAAAAGGTAATAGGGTGGTTTCTCATTGTCAAATCCAGGTTTTTTTCCACCCAGAATTGTTCTTATAAAATGGCTGCTAAAAAGCCTAATCTTTTCCAATATTTTACATTGTTTGTAGGGTGAAAATAGATTCATGCCTTTCAAAAGAAAGTAAGGGAAGAATGTATGCAATAGCTGTCAGAATTGGAATTCAGATTGTTGACTTTACTTTTCCTATCACTAATCATTTCGCCACAGGCACATTTTTTTTTAATCATTTCACCCCAAGCAAGGCATTCCATTGCCACTATTGCACAGGGGGTTACATAGGGGAAGGTGATGAGAAAGAGTGGTTAGATATAAGAAATGTCAGAAGGAGGGTGATAGATGGGTCAGGATGTAGATGGGAAGAGTGTTTGAGAGAATGGATGCGCATTAGTGTGTTAGGAGGTGTCTATTGGCCTAACATTTAAACTCCTGGAGATTGTAGCTGTCGAGGAAGCAATCATGTGGAAGGGAATTCCACGGGTGGGAAGTGCAAAAAAAGAAGCTGTTGGAGTAGAAATTGAAGTTACATTTTATCAGTTTCACTGTAAAAGAGTGGGACCTAGTTGCTAATCTAGTATCTTGTGCAAATTCGTACCTAGGGGGCACCAGTGATCTGAGTTCATCGGAGCAGAAGCCATGAAAGCATTTATAGAAGAGGCACAGGGAAGCCACGTCACGCTGGTGAGAGAGTGACTGCAACCGGTATCGATCACATCACAGATTCTCTGTTGTATTATGTCAAGAACCCCGAAGAGAATAGAAGGGGCACCCAACCAGATGTGGCAGCAGTATTCAATACACGGGCGAATGGTAGATTTATATATGTACAGGATAGATTCAGTTCAAATAACTATTGTAAAAACAAGAACAATTGAGTTTTATTCATGTCAAAGTACAACAGATTTGAAGAAATTGTCTTTAAATGCAGTTGCAATAGATATTGTAACATTTCATTTATGCTTTAACATGGCTGGATCATGAAGCCCACAACCTGAGAGTTATGAACTGCATTTAAACCTGAAAATTTTAATGATGAAGTGAAATCAAAATTTAACACACTTACACACCGGGATCACCTGAATGCACCTGCAATCTGTTGTTGATTGTTTTTGTTGAGCAACATATCAATCTTTGTGAGTTAATTAATGCTGAAATCTAAATGTTTTGTACACAATTTCATTTTATTGATACAAGTCTTACTAATTAATCCATAGTTGGGGAGAAGAGGTTGATTCATACCTTTTCCAAGGATGTTTGTGCATAAGTGAATATAATGATCCCAACTGGAATTGGAACTTGGCTCTATAATTAATTTGAAAGCATTATTCCTTACACTACACCCACATTTAAGCTGACAGCACCTAGTATCCCCAAGCGGTCACCCATCTAGATGCTGGCCAAGCTCAGTGTTGCTTAACTTCAGTGATCATATGCGAACTGAATGAATATATCATGGCATCATAAAAGTTGTGCACTGTGATTAAAAATGTTTGAGGAATGATCACATTTCATCACACTAACTTTTGTTCAGGTGACCATGTTGGACAGTGAAATGGAGGTGGAGTTCAATGCTTTTCTCCCTGAGAAAATGGATGTTTGACTGGTGGCAGCTTAGAATAAGGAATTGAAGAGTAAAGTTCAAATTCTAGTCCGGTTCCAAAATCATAATCAGTTAAATCAGATATAATTTGAAAGAGAAAGCAATTTACTTTCTTCGAAAATCAACTAGTAAGACAAAATTTTTCAATGGCTTTTCAGATATCAGTTTAATTTCACTAATATCACAATTAGATTTTTCAACAATTTGATCAGAATTCCATGGATTTAACAATTAAAATCTCTAACAGCTAATAGGATTAACCCTTTGCTGCATGTTGGTTACAATCGTAACCTTTCTCTAACCTTTGCTGCATGTTGGTTACAATCGTAACCTTTCTCTAACATTTGCTGCATGTTGGTTACAATCGTAACCTTTCTCTAACCTTTGCTGCATGTTGGTTACAATCGTAACCTTTCTCTAACCTTTGCTGCATGTTGGTTACAATCGTAACCTTTCTCTAACCTTTGCTGCATGTTGGTTACAATCGTAACCTTTCTCTAACCATTTGCTGCTGCATGTTGGTTACAATCGTAACCTTTCTCTAACCTTTGCTGCATGTTGGTTACAATCGTAACCTTTCTCTAACCTTTGCTGCATGTTGGTTACAAATGTAACCTTTCTCTAACCTTTGCTGCATGTTGGTTACAATCGTAACCTTTCTCTAAGCCTTTGCTGCAAATGTTGGTTACAATCGTAACCTTTCTCTAACCACTTTGCCTTTGCATGTTGGTTACAAATGTAACCTTTCTCTAACCTTTGCTACGTATTGATTACAATTGTAACCAATATGCAACAAAGGGTTAACGGAGGATCATTGGATTAGGTCCATTAAAAAAGAGAGAGATGATTATTTTCAGAGGTTTAATCTCTGATGTAAAATAAATGCTCTTTTCTTCATTAGGTTGCAGACTTAGTAATGGACTGATACTTAGTAATGGACCGATAGATCCCATTTTCCTGTTACATTTATTTCAACAGTAATCATTTCTACCACAACTATAAAATTCAAAATAGTTTCACAATTATGAAAATTTGTAATATTTTTTCACTGCATCTAAATACTTTGAAATTGATAAAAAGTGAATACAAGATTGAAGAGGCTAAAAAAAAAACAAAAACAAACAGAGAGACAATATTATTATATTGTAACTAAAATAAAAATTTCTGCAAATAAAGATATTTTACAAATATTCTGTCACATATTTTCAAGAGACCCAGTTTCAAGACCAAGTGTGGTCAAGTCAAGACCTGAGAATTTCCTTCCACCTATCTGGGTTAAAAGCCAGAGAGATATTCATTCATACTAACATGAGACTGAGAGCTATCCACCCTCACCAGTGATTTCAGTTGAGGTGGCCTTTAACCCATTAATGCCATGTCATCACTAAACTGGCTTTATACATAGTGTTGGTTTTAATCTTGATGAGGAATAACTGAAAAACACATTCCACTCTCCATTTTATAGGCAGAAGCACACAAATACATGCTGGGATTTCTTCCTTGTCAATAAAATAGGCTAGTTCTCAGTTTCACCTGACTCAGTCCATCTGTTTTAAAGTCAGAATGTTACATTTGCTTGTCCAAACTTGCCTTTGTGTGTTAACCCCAATTCTTAGTTTGTGAACCTTTACTATATTATTGTAAATTTGCCTTGCATGTATTGTTTGCTTGCTTTATACTAATTTTTGTCCTGTTTTCTTTTGCTTTCTTGCCATTGCTTATTGTGAACTTTGTCAACTCTGTTTGTTAAGCTGTTCTGCCATTTATTAACATTTAACCATAGTCACTCATTCTACAGATAGCTATGAAGTCCTATCTACCTGTCATTGTGCAAGATAGCCATTGAACCTGCAGGCAGGCTTATGTCTTTTGACAGATCTTGTTTTTAATTCTGCTGGATGCCAAGCCATCTTCCTCACCAAAAAACTCGGTGGGGGAACCAATTTAGTTGCTAATGATCTAACCATGAGGCAAGGAGTAACAAGTTATATAGATATTACTCTTTAAGAGAGTTATAATCTTCTGCTTCAAACAAATTATACTTTTTAAAGAATGGTAACATGAATTTACTAAGTCATTATGATTCATTGGATCATCTAATCAATGGTGTTGGTTCCAGAACATCTGCTCAAATCATCCCCATCCCAATTTTATAAAATCCTACAGATGCATGTTGGTATTTTTTTCCTAACCAATAAAAATGTATCACTTCTCAGTCATGTCCACAATATTTTTTTTCTTTCTCGTCTTGGTTAGAATGCAACAAATCAGTTGACTGCATCTCTTTTCCATGTTAACACTATTTTTACATTGTGTAATTTTTTTCTCATCACTGTTGCTTTGACAGGTGTGTATATATATAGGAAAACTACTAAAAAATTCTTTTTAGTAGTTTTTCCTATACATATTAAGACAGTATACGTGGATCATCACTATGTTATATATATATATATAAAACGTAGAATATTTGGTATTTAAGTCAAGTAAATTTCGATAGAGATGAACTCAAAAGAACTCAATGTTAAATTTATTTATTTAATAGAGTAATATAATCTAGAAAAAATTTTAGATATTCTACAACTTCATGGGTAATATGTATTTTACAGCAAAACCTGCTGCTTGTCAGACCCAAATGATACAACCAAATGATCACACACACATATATATATATATATATATATATATATATGTGTGTGTGTGTGTGTGTGCGCGAGAAAGAGAAATGAAGATGCAGTGCAGCTGTGGTACCCATGAGACAGGAACAATATTTAATGCCGTTTGACCACAGAATGTTGAGGACGGAAAAATGGAACACTATCTCTAAGGTGACAGTTGCTGTTTTTCTGGGACAACTGTAGCAAGAGTGTACCAAGAATATGTGAATTTGAGATAAACGTCAGCAGCAGGTGAAAACTGCAGGTGCCCTCAGGTGATACAACTGACAAGGATGATAATCACAGTCCAATTAAATGATGATGATTCTCAATGCATCAGTTAATACATGGTACAGCGTGTACTGCATTCCAGAAAATTTCATAGGCATTAACCAATAAAGGTAACATTATTAAGACCGGTTACATTTCGTCAATGAAGTTAGAAAACATTGTCATTGGATCATAGAAAAGTAGTGCAGTGTCATCTTGTCAGACATGTCACATTTCCAGATCTTTCAGAAAAAAATGGTCAAGTTAGATTGTGGAGGGAACCGCATTTGGTTATGGATCAATCTTGTTCACAGAGTTGTTTTAAAAGTTGATGATAACTGTGTTGGTGTAGATGTATCTTTTGAAGTTTGCAAAGACCACAAATAAGACTGGAATATCTCAATAGTGGGGATGTACACAGAACTGGGTTTATGGGGGGGGGGGGGGGTTAAAGTAATGTTTGCACTGTAAAAGGCTGGGGGAACACTGGAGAAAGAGGGTTATATTATTGGGCAGTTTATATGGATAGTGTGGGAAGATAATGGTTAACTCTAGACTTGAACAGGTTAAGATTTGTAGTAATTCGGAAAACATGTTCTTAAGAGTCTGTTCCACAGATGGAATACAGAGAGAAGGTGCATGATTTGCAACACTGTATGTGGCCTAGTGGGTCCTAGCTGGGAAGGTTAGACCTCGCAGAATCTACATATTAAATACAATGACACTGGCTGCATCCATAGCTATGAAACCCAATCTACCCTGTTGCCCTAAATGGATGGCCATTGACTCTACAAGAAGGTTAATTTTGTTCTCCACAAATGGTTCACCCTGTACAAGGCCTGAAAGCCACTCAAGGTAGAGGGTTATATTAAGGAGCAGTTTATATGGATAGGAGAGAAAGATAATGGTTAACTAGACTTGAACAGGTTAAGATTTGTAGTCATTGAAGAAACATCCTCTTAGGAATTTATTCCACAGAGCAGTGGTTTGTAAAAAGAAGCTGTTCGAGTGGAACTTGCTTCTCACTAATAGAATACAGAGATGTTTTGCTACAATATAAGCAGCCATTAGGGTTAGACCTGGTAGAACCAAATAATGTAGTGCATCCTCATACTTTCCATCGTAATAGTGATAGAGCAGTGAGAGGCTCACCACATTCCACCTGTGAGAGAGAGGCGGGTAATAATTCTTCTCCAAGGACATAGACACACTTTTGAACTTTATCAAGACTGATAAAGGGAGGACTGGGCAGCTCCTGCCCAAATATGGCAACAGTACTCCATTTTCAGACTGATCTGGTTCTTATAATAAAAGATAGCATGAGAAATCACGTACTTACTAAAGCGGTTATTTTACCTTCATCTTTAGCTCTTTTTATCCCTTTATTCTTATGTTTCCTGATAGTTTCTTCCAGTAAGATAATCCAAAGCCTCCATTATCCATGGATAATACAAAACTGGTTCCAAGAACATTTGGCCAATTACTTCATTAACACTAGCTATCACCAGATTTAAAGCCATTAAATACATATGGGTTATAAACATTACTAAATTATTTATACAGCCATGCCCCCAAAATAATTCAGCTATGGACAGCCAATAGACATATTCATGTAATGATTCCAGCATATTAGAGGATCTGTGTCATATTGCATGAACACTATTATTTGAATGAAGTCAATAGGATTACAGTTGCAAGCAATGATACCTGAAGATGATTAGAAAATCAGCTAAACAAAAAATGAAGAGAAAAACATGAAAAAGATAATCGTGTTCATTTCATTTGCATTGAATTTTGTCATTTCATTATCTATTGTATAATTTTCCTAAATATATTTATTAATAATATGTATTTAGAGATTCTAGATAAAATACAAAGAAGGATCTGCAATGTTATCTATCCTGACCTGGCATTTCAGTTTCAGTGACTTTCCCACCACCATAAAGTAGTTTCCTTGTGCCTTTTTTTATATATATTTTCATGATAATTGTCTTGGTGACCTTTCCTCTTGGTACTTCAACTTTAGGAATTCAAGTACATACTAGATTGGCAGAAAAGTCTCATTTTATCGTTGAAATGGTTCGATGTAACTATAAGTTCTATGCTAACAGTTTCTTCTATCACAATTCTCAGTTGTGAAAATCTCTTCTGGCTTCTTGCTTTCGAGTTAACTTTG
This sequence comes from Ascarosepion bandense, assembly GCA_037127315.1. Taxonomy (NCBI): domain Eukaryota; kingdom Metazoa; phylum Mollusca; class Cephalopoda; order Sepiida; family Sepiidae; genus Ascarosepion; species Ascarosepion bandense. The sequence continues at coordinate 251,738 of JBBBDQ010002478.1, read as the reverse complement.
ACCTTCAAAAATTTTAAATGCAATGTCAATCATTATTTTCTATCATTTTAATTTCTTTTCTTTTATCGTTCACTCTCCTCAATGTTTTTTTTTTCTCTCACACTCAGTAATGTCTTGTATCTTAGTGACTTTATTGCCTTGCTTGGGATAAAATAATTAAAAAAAGAAAAAATGTTATTCAATACAATAGAAACAAAGCTTATCTAAATCTAAATCTAATCTAAACTTATTTATAAATGGAACTTTGTGTGTGTGTGTCCGTTACCTATAAACTCCGAAACGACTGAATGGATTTTCTTGAAAATTTACACAGTTGTACAATAAGCATCTGCGAGTGTTCTTAGCTAGGTTTTGTGTTGCGGTACCCCCGATAAATATCGAAAATCAATAATCGAAAAAAATCGGGTTATAGAAGGAGTGGTCCGATTTTAATCAAATTTGATACACTCATAGACAAAGGCATAAGAAATAATATTCAGAAGTTTCAAGGTTGCAGTTCTTACAAAAGTGCAGAAAATCCATAATATATATATATATATATATATATATATATATAAAAGGCAAGATGTTTGTGTGTGTGTGTGTGTGTGTGTTTATCTGCCTGTATATTTGTATTTTTTTTCAGCCCTTTTATTTTAGTTTTTGCTTTGGGTTTGGCTCTAAGTAGGTATAATTGTAGTTCTTAGTCTCAGCCATGATACCATTTACTCAGAAGACTTATTTAGCCTTCAAAATTCAGTTTACGATGAAAAAAACTTATTTGATATCGATAACAGGAAATCAAAATTTGACTTACATGCATTCATTTTTCTTTCAGTCTACAGTCTCACTTTAACTGGAAACAACTATTACTTTTTAGTCTTTCGTGCCAACGTCCAAAGAGTCTGAGCTCCAGAACCATGGATTAGTTTTAAAGCTTTGATTACACCCGAGCAACGCTGGGCTATACTGGTAGTCATGAAAATGAGTAAGTTCAATCCTATTTCTCATATTACAGTGATTGTTTCATTCATTTCAGAAAAAAAACTGATTTCTATTCAAAGCAAAAGGCTTATTTTTATAACAATCACTCTTGTATTTAGATTTTCAAAAGATTTTTAACATACTCATCATAACTTTACAAAAATCTAAACATATTTACAATTTAGCAAGTTCAACAGCTTTTAATAATTAAAATAATTCTCATTAATCTATATAATGCAATGTAGATATATTTTTTGTGTAACTTTTCACAAACTACACAGATCCAAGACAGTGGATGTAAGGACAATAAACGAATCCAAAACAGAATTGCCAATCCATACTTAAGTAATTTCATAATTTAATAACTTATAAATACAGGCACCATTCAAGCAGAAGTATTGATCACACAAGTTTGTGATCCTCTTAAAATGACCTTAAATCAAAATTGGCTCCATCTTAGTAAATTACCCAGGATTTGACTTTCAAATGATTTTTCTAAATGGGGGAAATTTTATGTTATTGTCATATAGGAATAATGTATCACTGCTGACACTTGTGTTTGAACATGGATCACCAGGAAGTAAATACAGTCAACCTCATTCTCAACTAATTAGTGATACTGTGATCACATGACATGTAGAATATATATTTGTTTCTTCAATTGAAGTAGATAGACTAAACTATCGCCCGGTTCACACTCTATCCACGTCTATTGAACAGGTGAAGAGGCTCATCCCTTGTTCCCTGTTTAGGATGTGGTTTCCGGTTTTCTCTTTTCCAATCTCTTCACTCTTATGTAGCCCCCTGTGCATCAGTGGTGTTACCACCTTGCTCGGGGTGATATGATTAAAAAAATAAAAAAAATAAAAATAAATATATAAGTGATTAGGGTGTATAGAGTTGGAGGGAAATAAGTGTCTGATGCACTACTTTTTGAAAGCTTAGTTATACTTGTATCTGTGATTTTACTTAAGTAGAAGTTATAAAGTAACATCAAGTTTCGTTGAACCTAATAAGGTGACAAAGAAAATTGCTGACATGATTTTGTTAACCCTAATAAGGTTATATACTAATATATCAATTTTGATGATGCCCAATACATTATTACTCGTTCTGTATCTATTATCTTAAAAGTAATACTGTTCGACACCATTTACACATTCTGAGTATATTAATAACCTTTGAGGTTGTACACTTCCACACCATCAACCAACCAATTTCAATAAGAATAGAAAATATCATTGGAGAAAGAGAAGTAAACAAAAAAGCATTGCATTCTGGGGAAAAAAAATAACACATATTTTGTTTGCAAGAGCTAACCTAGCATTTTCTCTATTTTAGTTAAATACATTTTCCATTGGCAAATAATTTGATATATTTCCTACTTTTCTCAAAATTTGACAGTTTTATTTATTAAACATAGTAAGAAATGCACTTTATGAAATTGTTTATATTTGCAATATGATACAGGAGAAAAATTAAAAATGTCCTAATTTTATATCCAAAGAAATTTGAGTTCATTTTCTACTAAAACCATTTTCTTTTTGAATGCTTATTTATTAAATAAATTTTTCTTTTTGACTGATTCCTTGGTATTTACCGAAAGAAAATTAATTCAAAAGCTGGAAGAGTAATTGTGCATCTATTCACAAAAGAAAACAAACGAAACATTTATTCATGATCTACATTACAAAAGATTCTATAAATGAAATATTTCAAGAAGAAGAATATTCTTCTGTTTATTAAGTTTTACCTCTTCATTTTTTTCTGCAGATATTAATGGTAAAATCAGCTGCTCCCTTATAAGAAAACATTCATCATTTTTTGACTGAGCAGCCAGGTTAAAACAATCTTACAGAAAAATAGATTTCAAGCTCACTGTTATTGCTCTTTCTAGTACTGATAGGTTTTTTCAAACTTTTTGTTTGAAGTAAATACTTTCACAGCTTCTGCTCCGATGAACTTAGATCACTGGTGCCTCCTAGGTATGAATTTGCACAAGATACTAGATTAGCAACTAGGTCCCACCCTTTTACAGTGAAACCGATAAAATGTAACTGCAATTTCTACTCCAACAGCTTCTCTTCTCGCACTTCCTGCATGTGGAATTCCCTTCCACATGATTGCTTCCTCGACAGCTACAATCTCCAGGAGTTTAAATGTAAGGTCAATAGACACCTCCTAACACAGTAACTCGCATCCATTCTCTCAAACACTCTTCCCATCGACCCAACCCTCAGCATTGGTATCATTACCGGTCTATCACCCTCCTTCTGACATTTCTTATATCTAAACACTTTTTCTCATCACTTTCCCCTATGTAACCCCCTAACCATTCTTTCTCATCACTTTCCCCTATGTAACCCCCTGTGCAACAGTGGAATGCCTTACTTGGGGTGAAATGATTAAAAAAAAAAAAAGTTGTGTGGAACATTGACATCTAAATGACATTATTATTATATTTCTTCAAGTTACATGTGATATTCATTTTAGTTGTTACCCAGTAACAATAAAAAGAGAATCATTTATGTGAAGTTTGTTTTCTTATCTTGAATTATAAAACTGTAAATTAAATAAACTTAGAAAAAAAAAGTGAAGATTTTGAGATGAGGTATTAATACTTGATATTTTTATATGCATCATTTTAAGAGATGTTCAAACTTATTCAGTTAATCTCCAATCATGAACAAGACTTGTACAATAAATTCATTTTGAAAAGCACCTATTGATAATAATAACTAATAAAAAGTAATTTTGAGCTAAATTTGAACTAATTTTTAAATTTTCAATGACACTGTCAGTATTTTTTTTATTATCATTTTTTGAATAACTTTCTAAGTAATTCACAAAAACTAAAAGATCAAAGTAAAAAGTTAAAAACTGCTGACATTTTGAGACAAGTAATTTTAAGTCTAAAAAAATATTAAAATTCATGTTTTGTATGCAAATAACATTTAAGTAGCCAAATTGAAGCAATGCAGCAAGAGTTATTGATTTATGGTACCCTTAAAATATGTGAATTTAAAAATGCTGGAAAAAAATATTCAAGGGAGATAACTATTTTTTAAATGTTTTTTAATTCTCGACTTTAAAGAATAGTTATCAAGAAATGTTTTTATGTTTATCATACATGCCAATATCATTTTTTTTCTACATGGGTCAAAGTACTTTTACCAATAATACAAAGAAGAGAGTATAGCCTGTGAGGAAGTGAATTTAATGAGGATTTCTGTTTTTCATCATAATTTTCTCCTGACTTAAAAGGGTTAGGATATCCAGCAATTTAGAATTTCAAATAAAATATAAGTAAATTCCTGATAACTATTTTTAAATTTAAGACCAATTTACATTTTAAGAAAATTAAAAATAGCTTTTAATGTTTAGTAAAATTTCTCCATATCTTTTCTAAGGAAATACTTTATTAAAAACATGTCCTTAAAACAAATAATGCAAATGTGCTCTTATTTAATGATAAATATTATTTGAAATAAATAACAATAAAATGTTATATTTGCACCTGTCCTTTCCTTATAATAGCAAAAAAAAATTATTATTTTGAGCCAAAGATAAATTTTCTCAAAATGGTTTCCAACTAATTTTTAAAATATTTTTTTAATGTTGGGGTGTTTATTTGCACACACACATATATATATATATATATATATATATATATATATATAGATAGATAGATAGATAGATAGATGTGTGTGTATATGTACACATCAATATTAATCCAGTGTGAATGGTACAGTGCTTAATGTTATATAACAAAGCAAAAAATATACACTAATAGACATATTATCCTATTCTCGCAACTGAGTTTCATTCATTTTAACAATCTACAGGTGACTAACATATCATACTGGCAATGACAAATTTTATATTTGTATCAATCCTATATATTTTCTAAACATATACTGTTAAATATAAGAGACAATGAATGTCTATTATGTTTAATCATGAGCCATTTTAAATGTCGTATTTTGGCTTTAATTTCAGTTGAAAATAAAGATAAAAATTCTCGAACATTTGGATAATTTTTTATTAATTTACTTCTAAGCTTTCAGCTCACATGAGCCATCTTCAGAGAGGTTATTTAGATGGTAATTTCATGCTATCACATGGTGTGACGTCATAAAACCTCATGGCAAATTTGAGAACTGCATTTGTTATTTTTGGTAACTATTGGCATTGCCTAGCGAAATTTTATGTCAACACAAAATAAAATCGTCGGTGATGGTGGATGTTATTGTATTACCATCTAAATAACCTCTCTGAAGATGGCTCATGTGAACCGAAAGCTTAGAAGCAAATTAATAAAAAATTATCCAAATGTTGGAGAATTTTTGTCTTTATTTTCAACTGAAATTAAAGCCAAAATATGACGTTTAGAATGGCTCATGATTAAACATAATAGACATTCATTGTCTCTTATATTTAACAGTATATGTTTAGAAAATTATTTGCTGCCTCGATACACTTTATATATATATATATATATATATATAGAGAGAGAGAGAGAGAGAAAGAGAGAGAGGGGTATTTGGGCAGCAATCTCTCTTTTATGCAGGTTTCATTAAAAATAACAGACAAGGTATTATGGTTAAGTTTCTTTATGTAACTTTTCAAATGGTTAAAAGTATAGCTAAAAGCACTTGGATAAACAAAACATTCAGACAATTTTTACAGAATTTATGTCCTCAAGAGAAAAAAAATCCTAAAATTACATTATAAAAAAACATAACCATATTACCTTGTCTGTCATTTTTTTTATATATTTTCCACCAGCACTGAGAATTTATCAACAACAAGTTAAAAAAACTAAACTCAAATGTTTATAATAAACAACTTCCATTTATGATGATAGCACTAAAGCAGTTAAAATGTTTAAAATCTCTAATGTAAATTCCAGTGACTACAACAAGTGGTATAATACACACACACACACACACACACACACACACACAAGTTAATATTCTTTATAATAAAAAAAAATGTATAGCGAGCTTTATCTAGGGAACTGGGTTATACTTTGATCAAACAGTCAACAGGATGCCTCAGTTAGCAGCACTCTTAAGGGATTAGATTAGAGTTGGAAATTGAAATGAAATATCCTAAGAAATAGCAAAAGAAAAGTGAAATGAAAGGAGCATTTTTTGAGACTCTTCTATGTCATTAAAAACCACTATTTTGTATCACATTAAATTTTAAGGTAAAGATAATGAAGACTTGCATAATACTCTCAACAAACACTTATGGATTCTTTCAATTAAACTATTTAAAGAGAGAAAATAAATTTTACTCATAGAACGCATTTTGCAAATGTGTCACTCAACCACAGACTGAAAGTTGCTTTTCATTGTAAAATAATTCCATCAGAAGAATTTAACACAATAATTCAAAATATTTTTTCTTTATGCAAAGAAATAATAATAACACTTCAAAAATCAAATATTTTTGTTTCTTGCTTTTAAACAACAAAATGTCCCCCCCCACACACACACACACAAATTTAATTAGTGTTTAATTTTAGTTATTTGTTTTTAATTATAATTCTATGCTAATTGTTCACATGACTGAAAACTGAAATTTTGCTGCTGGACTGATTTAAAAAAAAAAAATTCTTTAAGTGACTGGGTATTGAGGTTGAAAGTAGTTCTAAGTCAAGGAATTGACTACAGAATGTAATGTTGTTTTTGTTTATTTTAAATTAAATTGGTCAACTGCAGCATTGTTTTTGTAATTATTTCTTAAATTTCCATGCAAATTTTTATGAATTTCTTCAAGACTGCAGAATTCCATTCCAACCAATACTAAGCACTCCAGGATTTGAAATAAACCAGTCTTAAGAAAATGCTGAAAGATTTAGCCTTTTCATCCTCTGTAGATGACAAGGATGTGGAGGAGGTGGAGTAATATTTCATTAACAAATCAAACAACAATGCACTCAGTGACTTTTCAGTGGCTACTGTCTGGTTCTGTTTTGATTTAATAATAACATTTCTTAATAAAAACATAAGCAGAAACAAACTAATTAAAGTTTATATAGTATCCAAATGAATAAATACTGTTAATAAGTAAATAAATCAAAAATGTTATTTTGATGGGGATTAAAAATAGAGCACTCCTTAACTTATATCTAAGAAAACAAAATGCATGTGTGTGTATAATTTTAAAATATTACTATACAATAAATAATGGCCAGAATTTTTAAAATATAAGTTTATGAAAGTTTTATAAACTTAATGACAATAGCTTTAAACTAAAGAATAAGATCCATAGATTGATATTTCATCTTGAAAGATATGATAAAAATATGGCAAATCAAACTTAGATATTTCATAAAAATACTAACTGTATTGAAAATTGATTCAATACTATTATTATTGAATAAAAATAGTATTTGTATGACAGTGAAAGCAAACATAATTATCTTTAAAAAAAAGCACTAAAAAAAGTTTTGTCATGTTTAAAATTTCTTACAAATTAAATTACTACTAAAATACAATAAAATTTATTGAATAAATAGAGATAGACATGTCAAGACTAAAATTACTCAATTCACTTTTAATCTTTTTTAAATGAATGAATATGCTTCAAAATTAATGTCATTGCTAGCTGTAACATATACTCCAAATATTTACACCTAGAGTTGAATAATTGTTTCCCCTGCTGAAACAATGTCCAAAATTGAGAATGAAGTAAATCATACCTCTCCCCATACTAAGTTTCTTTAGCTTTCATTATCTAAAATTTACCTATCAGTTATGCCCACCTAACCAAAATTTCTCATTAGTGTTCTCTGCAACTTGCATTTATAAAGAAGCCACCATAAATGAAATATTCAGAATTTTCTCCTGTAATTACCTGAAGAAGTACATCAGGACAGGAGTTTATTTTTATTTTTTTCCAGAAAAAGAATCTCTAGCGTCTCAGTGAGTGTTACAGAAGAAATAACCCAAAATTATTAAAATAATTTTAAAAACAAAAATAGGGAAAAGCAAATCTGTAGAAATAAAAAAAAAATCGTTTTTTAATTTATTCTTCTTCAGCCAACTATTTTCATATTTTATTAAATAAAATATAGTTTGCGAGTTAAAGAATCGATTGAGTTTGAAATCAGTATTTTGAAATGGTAAAAAAATTAAAAAAACTTATGTGCAGGTGGGATTCATTTAAGAAATTAGATTCGAATTTTTAATTATTGTTGAATTGATAACAAAAAAAATTCCCCCACAAAGAACTTTGCGATCTCTTCATCATAGTGTTTGAAAAAAAAAAAACGGAAAGTCTGCAAATTAAGCAGATTTTGGTATTAAAAAAAAAAACAAAAATTAAAAATATGAAGAAAAATGGTAAAAGTTTTAAAAAGCACTGGTAAAAAGCTCTTTTTTATGTTCTCAAAGAAAAAACAACAGAAATAAAAGCAAAACAAGCAAAGGGGAAAAAATTATCAAACCAAAAGCATGAAGTGTGCTAAAAATTGAAAGAAGAAAAAAAAATGAGGTGGTAGGGGAATAAAAAGAAGAAATACATGCAAGATAGAAGCATTTTCTTACCTTGATCGAATGTGTAAACAAACAAAAAGTCCAAAGCTAAGAAACACTTACTAATGTTTTAATTGGAGCACAAACACCCAAAAATCGAGAGATTAACAATAAAGATGACCGACGTAGAAAGTGTTGGAATGTCAGGGCTAAATGCCACTGACCAGTCCCGTACATGGGAAAAGCTGGTGGCTAAGAACGCCGAATGAGTGGATACGTAAATAAATTTGTTGAGTATGGATAATTTGTTTGCTCAGCAGAATAAATGAAATCCAAGAGTTTGCAAAGTGTCAGAGGTCGACAAAAAAAGTATCCTAAACGGTAACGTTATGTAACTTGAATTTTTCTAAGTCCAAAAAATCCAATGGACCCCAGAAATTCTACAACTGCGTCGGGTAGTGAGAGCATGTCAATTCAGTCAGTAAGATTTTCGAAGAATCTCAGGCCCACCTCACCATTTCGCTTAATTCTAACTCTTCTTAGTCTTCTTATTCGAAAGCCGCCAACGCCTCCTTCTGTTTTGATTTCTTTACCTCCTCTCTACCCTGACTTAATATTCACTAAGCACCCTAAGAGAAAGAAAGAATTAAAACATGGTTCGTTTCTTTCTTTCTTTTTTCCTCCCCTACCACATTTTCGTCCGTCTGCTTGCTATATAGTAAGTAAAAGTATAAGAACTTTTACTTGATGCATTTTCCTTATGGGAGGAACTTTTCAGGGACTTTGGCTGGTTACTTCTTGGATACGTTGATAAGCAGTGTGGGAGTTGATTCTCTTTTGCTTTCATAAAAAATGGCGGGTGGGGGGTACGGTCTGAAAATGATGGAATAGCTGGATTGATTTTATTTTTTACCAAGTGCTGTTGTTTTGAAATCTTCTTTTTTTTTCAGCATAAATAAGTAAAATTATTATATATATATATATATATATATATATATATAGGAAAGAATATTATAGTGATTTAATTCAAATTTAAAAATCACTTGTTTCTGATGAAGGACTGAGGGCGGTCTGAAATATAAAATACAATAATAAAAATAAACAAATACTGTCCAAAAAAAGTGCATTTTTAAATTCAAAACTTTTTAATATTCTTTCCTATATATATATATATATATATATATATATATATATATATATATATATACAGTTATTTATAACCTAAAATATATATATATATATATATATATATATATATATGTGAAAAGTGTATGTATATAATTATAAATATCTATCTGTCTATATATATATATGCAATTTGTTATATATATTATATTGTTTACATATTATATATGCGTGGTACTTATTTAAAAGCGCTCAATATCAGTGATAGAGCAGACATATTCATATAGATAGGTGTGAGTTTGTAACCCTGGGTTTCACACTCTTGCGATTGTCAGACAAACTCTATATATATATATATATATAAGAAAGATTAAGACAGACACGTTATTTCATGGTGAATCGGATGTATAGGCTTATTTCAGGCGAACCATCGTCAGCTTCCGTCTTTATTTAACAAAGGGTTCTACATGAATGAGATTCACAAAAACCTAAAAAAACAAATAAAGCTGACGATGGTTCGCCTGAAATAGGCCTATATTTCCGATTCACCATGAAATAATGTGTCTGTCTTAATCTTTCTTATATTTGCTCTATATGTATTTATATGCATATATGTTTAGAGCTCTCTTAGAGAGTTATCCTACCACTGTTTGCAAAGGATACTCCTTTGGATTCTTCTATACCCACACTGCATCCTGATATATATATATATATATATATATATATATATATACAATGATTTACAACCTAATATATATATATATATATATACAGTTATTTACAACCTAAAATATATATCTTAACTATCACCCAGTTCAGACTCCATCCACGTCTTTTGAACAGGTGAAGAAGCTCATCCCTTGTTTCCTGTTTAGGATGTGGTTCCCGGCTTTTTTTTTTTTTTCCAATCTTCTTTCACTTTTTTTTCTTTTTTCTTTTTTTTTGTTCTCAATTGGAGTAGATAGACTTAACTATCGCCCGGTTCACACTCCACCCACGTCTTTTGAACAGGTGAAGGATGTGGTTCCCGGCTTTCTTTTTTCCAATCATTCTACTCTTAAGTAGCACCATGCGCATCAGTGGCATCACCGCCTTGCTTGGGGTGATATGATTAAAAAAAAAATATATATATATATATATATATATATATATATATATATACAGTGATTTACAACCTAAAATATATATATATTTAAACAAATTATTGCTGGTACAAAATTTTACAATTGAAATTTATAAAGTAAGTTGCATACTTTCTCATTTTTTATTCCATCTTTTGTTATCATCTACAAATGTTTGTAAGTATGAAGCTTACTTTTATTCATTTCAATATATATATATAAAAACTAAGGGTACATAAAACTGAAACATTGGTTTTATGTTGTTTACCTAATACAAACGTAAGGCTGGGTTTTGATTGATATAACATATTTCCAGCCATATCAGGTACACTTTAAAAAAAAAAACAAAAAAAATACTAATGCCAAAGCTCCATCCAGTATTCAATGGTTGGTTTTACAGTCACTTGACAAAAATGTCCCCTGACAACTGCAGAATGAGATACGGAATTAAAGAAAAAAAAGATGCAACTAAAGTAATATAATTAGTTTAAGTTTGTTTTTTGGGACATTAATTATCAAACTATAGGTCTAAATTTTATGGTGGGAAATATAAATGTCCTTACTGGTCAGTGTTCAAACTGTGGTAAAAATCTTGCTTTCAAAATACTTAAGTTTGGTACCCACTGGAAGTATGACAGTCTCTATGAGACTCATTTGCCTCCCCACCTGTGAAAATGTGAACTAATTTTGGTGTGTAAATTCTTACTTGCATAACCTCTGAATTTATATCTACCTCACTTAAAGGAATGGGCTTTCAAATACTATTCATTTTCAGAGGTTGGCAATTAGATCCTCTCAACTTGAAAGAATGTTGCAACATAATCTTCCTTTCATTTGTTTTCTCTCATTCAACCTCAATTTAGTAAATATCAAGTATATGCATACTACATTTATGGATGTGCATTGTGGTGCGGTGGATGTCAACTCGGAACAACAAGTCAGGGAGCCGAGTTCAAATTCCAGTTGAATTCCTTGTATTCACTTACGCACAAAAGCCCTTGGGAAAGATATTAATCCATCTCTTCCCTCCAGTTATGGGTTAAATAATAGGACAGATTGGGTTCTAAAGCCTTGGCTGGCAACCAGTCTACCGCAGAAAGCAATGGCAACCTACTACGGGATTCTTCTGCCCAGTCAGTCATGTCTCTTTTGAAGCATGATTACTTAAAGCATGTATCACGTATGGCACTTAACTGACTGATATTTGGTCTGGTGTTTCTCCTATGTATCTACAGATTCTTGTCAAAATCTAAAGAAAAATCTGTGATGTTATCAATCATGCACTATTTACATTAAATATAAGACTATTGTCATCATCTTTGTTGCTATTTTTATGATGTTTCGACCATTGTATGCTCTGGCCTTCTTCAGGTGCTAGGAATTTTAAACCAAACCCTTTATCATGACCTGACATTTTGGCTTCAGTTACTTTTCCACAGCTATAATGTAGCTTCCTGTGTTTTTTTTTTTTCTAAATATTTTCTTGTTAATTGTTCTGATAAGTTTTCCTCTTCAGTGCCTTGATTTCATGAATTTAAGTGTAGTACTAGATTGGCAGTTAGGTCTCATTATTTTACCATTAAAATTGCTGAATGTAACTAAGTTCTTTGTTAATAGTTTCTTCCCTAACAATTTTTGTTTGTGGATCTTTCTTCCAGTTTCTTTCTTTCCTGTCAACTATGATCTTCAAAAATTTAAATGCAACATCAATCATCATCTTCTGTCTTCTTAAATCTTGTTTTCTTTTATCCTTTCTCTTCTAGAACATTTTCTGTTTCTTTCACTCTCAGTAATCCCTTTCATTTTGGTGGCTTCATCTCTTTACTTGGGGGAAAATGATTAAAAAATGAAGGTATTTAATAATGTGTGCATGTCCAAAAATGTACCAGTCTTTATACAGTATTTACATTATTCGGACTATTGTCTTTATACATACAAATAAATATATTTTCATTTATACATATACTAGCAGTATAGCCCGGCGTTGCTCAGGTGTAATGAAAGCTTTAAAACTAATCCATGGTCCTGGAGCTCAGACTCAGCCTAAAGAATATTTGTGTGAAGTTTGGTGAGAATCGGATTTTCCAATCTTTTACTCTTTTCCATTCTTTTACTCTTTTTTTTTCTCAATTGGAGTAGATAGACTAAATTATCGCCCGGGTTCACACTCTACCCACGTCTATTGAACAGGTGTAGAGGCTCATCCCTTGTTCTCTGTTTAGGATGTGGTTTCCGGTTTTCTCTTTTCCAATCTTCTTACTCTTACGTAGCCCCCTGCACATCAGTGGCGTTACTGCCTTGATTGGGGTGATATGATTAAAAAAAAAAAAATTGTGGATTTGTATAAAGGACATACAGACAAATAAACAGCCACACACACATCATCTTGTCTTTTATATATATATATATATATATATATATATATATATATATTATCGATTTTCTGCACTATTGTAAGAACTGCAACTTTGAAACTTCTGAATATCGTTTCTTATGTCTTTGTCTATGAGTGTATCAAATTTGATTAAAATCGGATCACTCCTTCTAGAACCCGATTTTTTTGATTATTGATTTTCAATATTTATCGGGGGTACCTCAACACAAAACCTAGCTAAGAACACTAGCAGACGCTTATAGTACAACTGTGTAAATTTTCAAGAAAATCGGTTCGGCCGTTTCAGAGTCTATAGGTAACGGACACGCACACACACACAGATACACACACACACACACACACACAGACAGACAAAGTTCCATTTATAAATAAGTTTAGAAAGATACTTTTATAAGCATTAATAAATGTTTGTAAGTATATACTCTTTCTCATGTACACACACACATATTTTCAATTAATTAATAGATTTTTATCTATAATCTGACAGTATTTCCTATGACATTATATATGTATATATTTAGTATATCGAGGCAGCAAGTAATTTTCTAAACATATGCTATTAAATATAAGAGACAATGAATGTCTATTATGTTTAATCATGAGCCGTTCTAAATGTTGTATTTTTGCTTTAATTTCAGTTGAAAATAAAGACAAAAATTCTCCAACATTTGGATAATTATTTATTGGTTTTCTTCTAAGCTTTCAGCTCACATGAGGCATCTTCAGAGAGGTAGTTTAAACTGAAATATTATAAAATCCACCATCACCGATAATTTTATTTTGTGTTGACATAAAACTCCGCTTGGCAACGGCAATAGTTACCAAAAATAATAAACGCAGTTCTTAAGTTTGCGATGCGGTTTTATGACGTCACACCGTGGGATAGCGCGAAATGACAACAAAACCATGTAGTCAAATGCAATGTAATATGTTATTTCCTGTTTTAAAGTTGATTTTATTGAGTGTTGGTTGTTTTGATTTGATGTACATGGCCTCCAATATCTGCAGGTTCCTCTTACTGTGTGTATGAGTAAGGATCACCGTATTGTTGACCAAAATCTGTCTGATATTACTTACATGTTTATGTTTTTCAGAGAAATGTTGTTTAATAGTACTCTGATCAGAAAGATGACATATTGGAGGCCATGTACATCAAATCAAAACAACCAACACTCAATAAAATCAACTTTAAAACAGGAAATAACATATTACATTGCATTTGACTACATGGTTGTGTTGTCATTTCACGCTATCCCGCGGTGTGACGTCATAAAACTGCATCGCAAACTTAAGAACTGCGTTTATTATTTTTGGTAACTATTGACGTTGCCAAGCAGAGTTTTATGTCAACACAAAATAAAATCGTCAGTGATGGTGGATTTTATAATATTTCAGTTTAAACTACCTCTCTGAAGATGGCTCATGTGAGCTGAAAGCTTAGAAGAAAACCAATAAATAATTATCCAAATGTTGGAGAATTTTTGTCTTTATTTTCAACTGAAATTAAAGCAAAAATACAACGTTTAGAACGGCTCATGATTAAACGTAATAGACATTTATTGTCTCTTATATTTAATAGCATATGTTTAGAAAATATATATATATATATATTTTTAATCATTTCACCACACTCGTGCACAAGAGTTACAATGAGAAAAAAAAACTTGCTACTTGGGGTATTGACGAAAGAATTAAATATGAATGGGATTCAAAAATATTGACAATGGCAATTGATGTCACATTTAAATATTTGGAGATTGTAGCTATCAGGGAAACAAATAAACGGGAAGGGATTCCACAGGTGGGAAGTACAAGAAAAGAAACTATTGAACTACTGATTACATTTAACTATTTTGATGGTAAAAGGGTGGAACCTAGATGCCAATCTATTAGTTTAAATATTTGTTTTAAACGAACAGATCGACACTTTCCAAAAGAATCAGAACTAAACAAAATTTTCAACAGAAACACAACCAAACTAAGCTATATTTGTACTAATATTTAGATAGTTTCATAAAAAAACAAAATGCCAGAAACTTAAATAGAATCGTACAAAACAAAACCACTAACAAAGAATGCAACTGCAGGGACGAAAATAAATATCCACTTTAAGGACTCTGCAACACAAAAGAAATAATTTAAAAGGCACATGACCCAGATGGCCAAAACAAAATATATTTGGGCTCAACCAAAGACATCTTTAAGACCAGGTGCTTTAATCACAGGTCTACATTTAAAATAGAAAAATTAAAAAACAATACAAAATTGGCTAGCCACGTGTGGAAATTGAAATCAAAATATAGCAAAGACCCAGACATAACGTGGCGCATTGTGAAAACAGCCAAGCCTTACAATGGTGGAAAAATATGTAAACTGTGCCAAGAAGAAAAATTAGAAATGATGATATTCCCAAATAAAGACAAACTGTTAAATGAAAGAACGGAAATTATGACTAAATGCATCCACACTAGGAAACATCTATAAGGTTCATACAACCATCGATGAAAATGCCATAATCTGTTTTAATTTCAAAATTGCACATTCATAAATTCCCTGCTACATGAACATTCAAATAAAACACTATTACAAAAGTGTTCTTAAAAAGAAAAATGGTAAACAGTAAAATTAGTTATTAAAAATCACCTGAAGACACCACTCATGGTAGAAACCTTGGCAGTGAAATAACTCATTTAAAAATGGAAAATATTCAAAAGTTCTACAATATAATTGCATTGAACACTTTTTAATACAAATGCGTACTGGTCTAACCCTATTATGACCAAAAACTAAGTATTAAACAATCAATATATATATATATATGTTTTCCATTTGTAAACGAGTTATTACGTGACCTAGTATTGAATACTTTTTAATACAAATGTGCACTGGTCTAATCTTATTCTGACCAAAATCTAAGTAATTAAACAATCAACATATATATATATAATCCTACAACTATAGCATTAACTTCTGCCCTAAAAATATTCTGCCTATTAATTAAAAATTAATTTTACTTTCTAAGTTAATGTTTAAATTTTTATCCAAATCAAATTAAATTATACAATTAAAAAATAGCATCCCAGCATTATAATATATAACTATTATGAACAAAATGAGAATCAAAAATTCAAATCTCAAAACAGTCAGGTCATAATAAGCATTTGATGATTGCATAGTGCATGAAACTCCAAGTTATGCTATAGACCTAGGATAACATATATAGCTCTGTTATATTTCATTGAGAACTGTTATATATATATATATATATATATATATATATATATATATATATATATAGTCTTTGAGATTTCACTTGTTCGATTGACTCAGTTGATCAAAAACTTAATTGGGTGATTAAAGTTCATTGCTTTACTCACCTGTGGTTGATTAAAAATCTGAAAATGTAATGTCCTTTCAAGTATAGAAAAGGATTGCTTTTACAACCCAAAAGTATGCCATTGAAGATTCACAAGTTACTTAGAATGACCTACAATGACATTATTGAACTCTTTGGTCTTATGCATGGTGCTTGATTTACATTGAAATGTGTGGTTAAACAAAAGACAGTGATGTCCCACAATCATCAAAGCAAGATTTGACAAATGGAATTTAGATTGACAAGCTCCTGTCTTGCTTTTATCATCGCGGTCAGTATAAACATCCGTTTAATTAACACTTCCAGAGTGGATGCAAAATGTTTTTGTCACCCAGATTAATGATGCTCACCAATTTTTAGAAACTCATTTGGAAAAATATTATCCTTGACTCAACATCTATATTTCCTCCCTGATTACAAAAAGTAAAAACAAACATTTGAAAGAAAGAAAAAAATACACGTACTTCTTTCAATGAAAAACAAATCATGCAAGTAAGTAATTTTTTTATAGAAAATCATTGAGAAAATCAGATTTATTATTTTTTTATCATCTATGAGATGGAGGTTGTAGTCAAACAGAAGAAAGAAACTATGAATTTAGGTACCTCTACTCAATTACAAAAAAAACAAAAAACAGCATATGATGTTAAAAGGGCTCAAGCTTAATAAAAACAAAGTTTTATCATCAAAATGTTTATGGTATTATTAAGAGGAAAGATCAGATGTTGTTGTTATTTTTACAAATTTTTTTAATCCTTTCTAACACGTTTAAAATTTTAATTAAAATTTCATTTTTTGTTTTCTGTCAGCGATTCTCAGTATGTTTATGTAAGGCGACTATTAAGAAAATGGAATTGATCGAGTAAAGTGATTTTGGGACAAGTAAATTTTCCCTCAGTCTCGACCACCAGTTGAGTGATTTCTTTTTCAAATCTCAAAGTCCGTATATATATATATGTGTGTGTGTGTATGTGTGTGTATATATATATATATATATATATATATATATATATATTTTTAATTGTATCACCCCAAGCACTGATGTGCAGGGGACTACGTAATAGTGAAAAGATTGGAAAAGAGAAAGCCAGAAACCACATCCTAAACAGGGAACAAGGGATGAGCCTCTTAACCTGTTCAATAGACGTTACAAAGACTATCTGAGTTTGTTCATATCTATTTTCAGCATTATCTATCTATATGTTTCTAGCTGTCTATCTTAGGCATTTATTATCTATCTGAGTTTGTTCATATATATATATATATTAAGAAATGGTTTAAATCTGAATCCTATATTTTTTATTTATTTGTTTAAATGTTATTTTTAAGGGAAAGTCATATAGAATATGAAAGCCAGAATAGAAATAAATATCTACTTAAATACATAGACCCAGATTAACATAGATTCTTCTCTGCAGACCATTTTTTTATATTATTTTTATTATTAATTTTTTTGATTTTCCCCTAAAATAAAAACAAGTAATCCCCCTTGACCCACAGACACAAAACATAACCTATGCTTTAAAAATATTTTATGTATTAATTTAAATTTTAATTAATCTATTTTTTAAAAATTTACTTTCCCATTTAATGTTTATATTTTAGTTCAAATCAAATTAAATTATACAATTAAAAAATAGTATCCCAGCTTTATAAAATATAACTATCATAAGTCAGTCAGTCAAGTGCCATACGTGATACACGCTTTGGGCGATCATGTCTCAAAAGAGACATGACTTACTGGGCAGAAGATTATCCCGCAGTAGGTTGCCATTACTTTCTGCGGTAGACTGGTTGCCAACCAAGGCTATAGAATTCAACCTGTCCTATTATTTAACTGACTGAGCAGAAGATTATCCTGCAGTAGGTTGCCATTGCTTTCTGCAGTAGCCTGGTTGCCAACCAAGGCTATAGAATTCAACTGTCCTATTATTTAACCCATAACTGGAGGGAAGAAATGGATTAATAACTTTTCCCAAGGGTATTTGTGCATAAGTGAATGCAAAGAATTCAACTGGAATTCGAACTTGGATCCCCTGATTTGTCGTTCCGAGTTGATATTCACTGCACCACAATGCACATCCATGGACAAAGTGAGAATCAAAAATTCAAATCCCAGAACAGTCAGTTCATAATATGCACCTGATGATTGCACAGGGCATGAAACTCCAAGTCATGCTATAGATGTAAAATTATATGTATATTTATTAATATATACTTAATAGTTCTGTTATATTTTATTAGATTGAACACTATTTTATTAACACCAGAAAAATATGTATATATGTGCATGTACTTGTGTGTGTGTGTGTGTGTGTGTGTGTGTGTGTGTGTGTGGGTGTGGGTGTATACAGTTTTAGGGCAAATAATTTGAAACTATGACTGAGCAGGTTCATGCCAACTTCAAAGTTTCATGAGAAAACCATTATGATGTCTTCATTCATGTGGACTGTTTTATTTTGCTCCAAAAAACACAATACTGATGAGTGAAGACATCATAACGGTGTCCTCATGAAACTTTGAAGTCAACATAAACGTGTTCAGTCAAAGTGATAACTCCTTTGCACTAAAACTATCAATGCTCTATCTCCACCTTGGTATTAAGCACTTCACAATAAAAAATCTACTTGCCAAAATACCTGTTATCAGTAGATCTACTAAAAAATTAACAATCTTGGCACCAAAAATATCACAACTCAATACTCTCTCTCACCTTGTTTCTCTCTCTCTCTCTCTCTCTATATATATATATATGAATTAGAACACTCTCAGCTATTGGGCATGTATAATGATAATATACATGCTAAAAAGTCTGCCTCCTTCTGCCAAGCACCTGTAGCTCAGAGGTAGAATTGCCGACTGATGCCAATTCGGTCGGGTTTTAATCCTGGATTAAAAAACAATTGGCTGTCTAACCGTGCTGATGAGCTGTGATACAGTGAAACAGATCTGTCTGTGGATGACTATATATATGTATATATGTATGTATATGGATAAATATAAGAGACAATGAATGTCTATTATGTTTAATCATGAGTCGTTCTAAACATTGTATTTTAACTTTAATTTCAAGTGATAATAAAGACAAAAATTCTCCAACATTTGGATAATTTTTTGTTAAGTTGGTTCTTGGCTTTAGTCTCACATGAGCCATCTTCAGAGAGGTTACAGGGACATTAACATAAAATCATCTACTATCAAAGACGATTTTATCTTGTGTTGACATAAAACTTTGCTAAGCAATGACAACAGTCACCAAATAGCAAACGCAGCTCGTAAATTTGTAATGCGGTTTTATGATGTCACACCACACGAGAGCCCGAAATGTTAACAGAACCATATATTTAAATGCAATGTACTGTGTTATGACCAGATTTAAACATGATTTTATGAACTGTGGGTTGTTTAAATTTACTGTAGATGGCCTCCAATATCTGAAGGTTCTTTTTACTGTGTGTATGAGTGAGTATTATTATATATGGTTGATTAAAATTCACCTGAAATTAAAGCCAAAATACGATGTTTAGAACAGCTCATGATTAAACATAATAGACATTCATTGTCTCTTATATTTAACAATATATATGTATGTATATATATTGAATTAATACAAATATAAGATTTGTCACTTAGTTGATTGATATTATAACACTCTCAGCTATTGGGCATGTATAATGATAATATACATGCTAAAAAGTCTGCCTCCTTCTGCCAAGCACCTGTAGCTCAGAGGTAGAATTGCCGCAACTCCTGAGTTTCATAGATAAACCCGTTTTTGTTCAATTCATTTGTCAGGAATTACTAATTAACCCATAACTGAAGGAGAAGAGATAGGTTCATACCCTTTTCAAGGGTATTTGCATATACATCAATAAAATGAACCTGACTGGAATTGAAACTTGGCTCTCTGATTTCTAATTCTGAACTGTTAACTATTACACTATCCAAGCTAACAAAACCTGGTATTCTCAAGTGGTTATGAACATTTATGAAAATCAAAGACTGGATGTGAGCACAGTTAAAGAATAGGTGTGTGTGACAAACCACATTTCAGGTGGCTTTATAAAGCTGTCAATTTAAAATATAAAGAGCTCTTATACATTGATAGCAAAAATGCAAAGCCAATGTGTATGACTACAGAAAAATATTACTTTTTATACAAACACTTACCTGAACAGTGTTTTTTTTTTTTTTTTTTTAATCATATCATCCCAAGCAAGGCGATAACACCACTGATGCGCAGGGGGCTACGTAAGGTAAAAAGAATGGAAAAGAGAAAGCCGGAAACCACATCATAAACAGGGAACAAGGGATGCGCCTCTTCACCTGTTCAGTAGACGTGGGTGGAGTGTGAACCGGGCGATAGTTTAGTCTATCTACTCCAATTGGAAAAAAAAATAAAAGTGAAAAGATTGGAAAAGAGAAAACCGGAAACCGCATCCTAAACAGGAAACAAGGGATGAGCCTCTTCACCTGTTCAATAGATGTGGGTGGAGTGTGAACCAGGTGATAGTTTAGTCTATCTACTCCAATTATTTTGTTCTCAGTATCTATTTTAGTTACTGTCAAAGTAATTTACTTACAAAGCATTTCTTATAGGTGTATTTGGTTTACTTGCTTTGGAAGTAAATTAATTTTATAACAACTACAGAAGATAAAATGTCTGAAGGTTGCACCGAAGTATGAAACAGACTGTCACTCTTAGGTGTTGACCTTAGTGCCCACTTTTGTATTTACATATGCTCTATCTCTGCTGTTGAGAACTTTTACTTATAAATATAGTGTTATGATGCCCTCCTACAAGGAATGGACTCTTCCTCTTGTTATATATAGTTACCTGCGTAACTTTCGGAAAGCAGTCAATTCATCAGATAATGACAGCTAGTATGCAGTTAAAGCCAGCAACTAGTCAGGCAATAAGCAGCATAACTGTACTGTTTGGACTTACTTATTTCTATTTATTTAACTACTAACACTTACGTTGTACATATTATTCTTGTTATACTAATACACTGTTTTGAACCTATCTCTTGTGTTCTGTGTTTTACTTCCAACTAAACTGGTCACTATAACTTTGTGACAAAGTTTCTCCATGACAACTGTATAACAAATTGGTGGTGAAGATACACAACATATTGTATAACTTAAAATTATATATATATATATCTAAACTTATTTATAAATGAAACTTTGTTTGTGTGTGTGTGTCTGTTACCTATAGACTCTGAAACAGCTGAACTGATTTTCTTGAAAATTTACACAGTTATACTATAAGCGTCTGCGAGTGTTCTTAGCTAGGTTTTGTGTCAAGGTACCCCCGATAAATATCGAAAATCAATAATTGAAAAAATCAGGTTATAGAAGGAGTGGTCCGATTTTAATCAAATTTGATACACTTATATGCAAAGACATAAGAAACGATATTCAGAAGTTTCAAGGTTGCAGTTCTTACAATAGTGCAGAAAATCAATAATATATATATATATAAAAGGCAAGATGTTCATGTGTGAGTCTGTTTATATGTCTGTATGTCCTTTATACAAATCCACAATTTTTATCCGATTCTCAGCAAACTTCACACAAATATTCTTTCGGCTGAGTCTGAGCTCCAGGACCATGGATTAGTTTTAAAGCTTTCATTACACCTGACCAACACCGGGTTATACTGCTAGTATATATATATATATATATATATATATATATATATATATATAAGTAAAAGTTTTGTCACTTAGCTAATTGATGTTATCTTCAGCATCTTCACTCCAGAGTTTTGTAGGGAGACACTCTATAACGAGTGGGTAGAGTGATTCCCGAAGTATCAGCAATTGACTGTTTATACTTCTCAATTTTTCTTTTTTATATGCTTTTTTCATTCGTGCAAGATATATATGTTTTCAAGATTTCACAATGAAAAATCTTGCATGTTTGTCATTGTTGATCTTGTTATTTTTCAATTGCAGATGCCATAGAAACGAATGTTGTAATAAAACAATGTAGAACAGAAAAACTAAAATCTTAGACTGAACAAAAGTTAAAGAGAAAAGATCAATCAGGTGCATGAATAAAAAGTGGCTGTATTGAAAAGATCAATCAGGTGCATGAAGAAAAAGTGGCTGTATTGAAAAGATCAATCAGGTGCATGAATAAAAAGTGGCTGTATTGAAAAGATCAATCAGGTGCATGAATAAAAAGTGGCTGTATTGAAAAGATCAATCAGGTGCATGAATAAAAAGTGGCTGTATTGAAAATCAAAACAAAAGACAGCAACTGAGCTACATTGGAAAAAGAAAATCTGTGATGCATCATGAATAAGCAGAGGCATGCTTTTTAATTTTTTCAATTATTTGATATAATACGAAAAACATACATTCAATTTCAATTATCTGACATAATATAAAAAAACATACATTCAATTATCAATAATACAAAAAAAATATACATTTTAAACTGGAAAAATATCATTTTATCATGTCATGTTGCCAGATAATATTTTCAGTTGGAGTTTTTATCATCAGATGTTTGAATACTTTCCATGAGTGTGCCAATTTTCTTTTCTTAAAATATATTTAAAATAGCAGTTTTGCTTTTAGCATCTTGAAATAAATATTTCCATAGTCTTCAATCAAATGGGGAAAAAAGAAAACTTGCTTCTAAATACATTATATATATACAGTTGTGGCCATAATATAAGGAACGGAAACAACAAAGACATAAATATGTGTATTACTTAAAAAGTAATGCATGATTAGCAATGAAACTTTTACCAAATAAAGATGAGGATGTAATGCATAAATATTATACAAAGTTACAAAAATTTACATGATAGTTTTTTTTAAATAAAGATTAAATGGAACAAAGGAAATAAGCTAATGGACAAAAGTTAAGGAACGATGTTAATAATTTGCATAAACTTTTAATTTATATTGTTAGAAAACTCGGTGGAGCTTTTCAACAATAAGTAAAAGTTCATTTATCATTAGGACTTTATTTTTAAGCAATATGGCAAATTCTACACGCAAAACATTCTCTTTTGAAGAAAAAACTCATTATCACTAACTATCAAGAAAAAAGTAAATTTCAGAAATTTCTGATATTGTTCATAGGTCTAAAAGTGTCGTTCATCATGTAATTAGCAGGTATAAAACCAATAAAACGTTAGATGCAAAACCAAAAACTGGCATACCTCCTAAAACATCACAAAGAGAAGATCGAAGAGTTAGAATATCTACAAAAACTGTTTTGAAACTGGTACATCAATTGCTCGTAAATTTAATGAAGAGACAGATTATAAGATCTCAAGGAAAATGGTTGCTCGCAGGTTAAATAATGCAGGATTGCATGCCTATATTCCAGCTTCGAAGTCTCTCATTTCAAAGTGAAACCAAAGAGCACAACTGGAGTATGCGAGAGAACATGTTGTTTGGACTGACGCACAATGGGATACAGTTTATTTCAGTGATGTGTCCAAGTTTACTATATTTGGTTCTGAGGGTAAAACTTACATATGCCATAGAACAGGTGAAAGACTGTCTTCTCAATGTGTCAAGAAAACTTAAGTTTGGTGGCGGCAGTGTGATAAGTGTTAAAGATCTTTGTAGTTGTTTGAAAAGAAATGTGATCTTCTTTGCATGTATTTGTGAGAAAAAAAGGCAAGGGAGAAAATGAGGAGGAAAACAGATGAATGTCATGTTAACTTGGTGTGGACGAGGGTACATGTTACGGAGCTTGGTAAGGAAGACAGATGAATGAGTGAGCAATTCTCTTTGAAGCCTCCTTTGTACACTGTTGCCGTCTGTTGCTGCTCTTTACTCATTATTGGCATGACCATCTTAAATATTCTTCAAAGGGATCACAAAGCATGTTGTTTTATTATCAGTGGGAACATGGCCCATTCATTGAAAAATGTTGAATATTTATTTTCAAAGAATTAATTTATTATCCAGAAGGAAGTGCAGATCCTCCAACTCAGTAACTTTTTTGTCATTTGATGTTCAAGTCTTTATGCCTTTTAAACTGTAACTCTCTAGCTTGAGTGGCTCTAGAGCCATTTACTAGGTGAACATCTTTATAAAGAAATAAAACATATTTGGGACATTAAAATACAAACAGAGCTCAGAGTAATTCCTGATTTTATCTTTTGGGAGAGGTTGTTTCATGTCTTTCTTAAGTATATTATTGCAAAATAAGCATAAACTGTCTCAGCTGGAGTTTGAAATTGGTTTACCAATTTCATTTTTTATGCTGTTAATCATTTCATTTTTAAATTGATGCATAAAGAACTGATAATATAGAAACTTAAAGAATAATACAGGCATTTATCAATTAATACATTTTTGATTAGTACACTAAAATTTATCAAAATTTGATCAGTACAGTAAGTCATTCTTTAACCATCGTAATTGAAAATCGATTCTTTGATAGTTACTGATGTACACAGTAGCAGCACTAATCAAGGGATATTCATCAAACACAAATAAAGAAATTTAATCAACTGTTTCAATTTAAATTTAATATTACTGTCACTCAATTATTTAAGTGTCATACGTGATACACCCTTAGATGATCATGTCTTGAAAGAGACATGACTGATTGAGCAAAGGAATATCTCGCAATATGTTGCCATTACTTTTTGTAGTAGACTGGTTGCCAACCAAGGCTATAGAGCCCAATCTGTCCTGCTATTTAATCCATAGCTGGTGAAGGGAGAAGGGATAGATTAATACCTTTCCCAAAGATATTTGCATGCAAGTGAATGCAAGGAATTCAATTGGAATTTGAACTCAGCTCTCTGATTTCTCATTCCAGGCCAATATTCACTGCACCACAATGAAAAGCAGTGTTTATATCACAAAGTACTTCTGTCTACCTCACATAGCAAGTTTATTAAAGTATTTGCATGAAATAACAATGAAATGTATTAGAACAGGGGTTTTCACACTGTGGTCCGTGGACCACAGGGGGTTCGCAAAGTTAAGATGGGGGTTTGTGGATAAACTCATCACGTGAAATTCAAAGTAATTTTAAATTTAATTTTGTTACATTTTGCATCAACATGCAGTATTAATTTATTTTATTTGAACACTTATGTCTAATGTAAACTTAAAACCAGTTTTTACTACATTAATGCAAAACTATAAGCTATTTTTAGTAAAAGTTTATGTGTAAATTTCATAAATGTTTATAGTGGAAATATAAAGGGGTCTGTAAGTCACAAAGTTTGAAAACCCCTGTATTAGAATATGTGGATAACGCAAGGTTAAAGAACATTTATATCTGAAAAGCTCTCCTCACCCCTAGCTGTGCCTTGAAATTGTGACTTTCAATTTCTCTCTATTCATTCACTGTTACCATTTTTTGCTTCTGTCAATGAAATTTCTCTCTCTCTCTCTCTCTCTCTATTTCACTCTTTCTGTATCTATTTCCTTCTTTTCTTCTTTATCCTTAATCTACTAGCTATGATTTAACCAAAGTTTGTTCTGCTACTGATTCTTCATTTTCTACGTGCCCTGTCCTTTCAGGACATAGGTGATCATGGCTTTCCATGTCTCCCTATCCCTAGTGACTCTTAGAACGCTTTCTCCCGTTCTGTCATCCACCTGATCAGGCCCTTCAAATATGTTCTCCGTTGCTTTCCCCTGTCTGTTTTTCCCTCTATTTGGCCTGTTAGTATCAGGTTCTCTAAGCCCTCCTTCCTCATTACATGTCCCCGGAACTTTAGCTGTCTCTTCCTGATGCTCAATATTAATTTTCTTTTTGTTTCCATCCTTTACAAAACCTCATCATTGCTCACATGCTCGATCTATGATATTTGCAGCATCCTTTTGTAGAACCACATTTCAGTTGCTTCAAGTTTTTCCTTCATCTTCAATGATATTGTCCAGCATTCACTGCCATATTGAAGAACTGACATCACATAGCAATCCAGTATTCTCTTCTTTGTTTCTAGCCAAATTGTCCTGTTTCTTAATACTTTACTCAACTTCTGGAATGCTTCCTTCACGATGCCAATTTACCTTTAGTTCACTGTGTCACAGTTTCCGTCTTCTGTGAGAACACTTCACAGGTATTTAAATTTTTTTTTTACTTTCAAACTAAAGTTTCAGCACAAAACATTTGCTTTTTCTCTCACATTTCTGAAAGAATTTTTCAGAAACTTACACAACAAATACAAAGAATAAAAAATGAATGATAGATTATTAGCAAGAAAGAAGTCTGTGAAAGTTAATGTTTTTAAAAAGTGTGAAGACATGATCGCCCAAGCGTGTATCTAACTAACTGATTGGATGTGCATTGTGGTGCAGTGAATATCAGCTTGTAACGAGAAATCGGGGAGCCAAGTTCGAATTCCAGTTGAATTCCTTGCATTCACTTATGCACAAACACCCTTGGGAAAGGTATTAATCCATCTCTTCCCTCCAGTTATAGGTTAAATAACACGACAGATTGGGTTCTATAGCCTTGGTTGGCAACCAGTCTACCACAGAAAGTAATGGCAACCTACTGTGGGATAACCTTCTACTCAGTCAGTCATATCTTTCAAGACATGATCACCCAAATGTGTATCATGTATGGCACTTAACTGACTGACTGACTGAAGTACAAAAATCTAAATATCTGGGAAGTCTTCTAACAGAGGATGGAAAGTGTAACACTGAGATCTGAAGATGCATCGGGATGGTTAAAGATGCTTTCTAAAAGCTAAGCAGGGTATTAAGGGACAGAAAAGTTTCATTAGAAACAAAGAACAGAGTATTGAACTGTTTCGTAATATCTGTCTTCTTATATGGCAGTGAATGCTAGATAATCTCTTCAAAGATGAAGAAGTAACTTTAAACATGTTGTAGAGGGATATCCTGTCATACCCCAGAATGGATATGGTTCAGTCTATAAAAGACTGTGACTAGAGCGAACTACAGAGTCATCGTCCCGAGACGAGAGCCATCATCATTAGACGAGAGTCATCGTCACTAGACAAGAGCATATGTCATTAGACGAAAGCATACATCACTAGACGAAAGCATTCTTCACTAGACGGATGCATACGTCACTAGACGAGAGCATACACCATTAGACAGAAGCATACGTCACTAGACGAAAACATTCTTCACTAGACGGATGCATACGTCACTAGACGAGAGCATACGTCACTAGACGAAAACATTCTTCACTAGATGGACACATACGTCCGAAACAGAGATTGATTGTTCTACCTGTTACTATTCGTTGGTGTTCGTGTATTGTCTATTGGTTTATTGTACTGTGGTATAATAAATCCCAATTAATATATTATCACTCTTAAGTATTATTCTTGCACTATTCTTTTCCCTGATTATCCCCTCACGGGATATATCAAAACATGAGAAATGTGTTCCTACAGAAAGATGCTGAGGATACCATAGACTAAACATATGAGCAACAATGATGTTTTGATGAAAATGGAAATCAAAAAGGAAACTTATACTTAACATGAGGAAGAAGAAAGCAGCACATAACATACTTGATGAGCTTGAGCAAATGAATAGTAGAACAGGGTTTAGAAGAAGTGACAAAAAAAACAAAACTTATTGAGAGTCACAAGACACAGGAAGATGTGGAGGGCCATGCTCGCCTACGTTCTGAAGGGAAATGGAACAGAAAAGAACAAGTCTGTTTTGCTTTTAAAAACAAGGGCAACTTACTATGAAGTTTTTATTTTTTATGTTATTAACAATTTTTATTAGAAAATCGTGTTACTAGGTTGGCAACTAGGTCTCACTGTTTTTACTGCTGAACTAGCTAGATGCAAATGTCTTTTCTATTCTAACAGCTTTTTTTCTCTCCTGTGGAACTCCCATCCAATTTTTCCCTGCTAATTATAATCTTCAAAGATTTAAATGTAACATCTATTATTATCTTCTGTCTTCTTGAATCCTGTTATTTTATTGTCCTTTCTCCTTACTTCTCAGTAAAACCTTATTCTTTTTCACTCTCTCTAACCGCCTTTAGTGTCTTAGTTATTTTAATGGCTTTATTCTCCTACCAACTGGGGCGAAATGATAAAAAATAAATCTACACTAAAAAAAAATTAAAATTAAAATAAAAAGTGATATTTGTAAGCTAAAAATAAATGAACTGTCTATTTAGACTGATTAAAATGGCAGCTTAAAGTTAAAGAAATTCATAAAAAAGAAATTGACAATTATATAACATTGTCGTGGGATATCAACAAATAAAAATGTAAGATAATCTCTCATGCATAACATTTCTATTTATTTCAGTATGGATTTCATAAATCACCAGTAAGTGTGTGAACCTAGGGCATTTTTCAAACATGGATCCTCTATTCTTATATATGAAAGAGACTGTTCTCTCTCCTCTGAGGTGGGTGTTTATATGTATATACATGCTCTCATTTTTTATTTTTTTCAAATTATAAGCAAATATGAGTTGATCACATGGACCAGTTGGAGTCAGCTACTGTCATCCATGAGGTGCAGATATGCACTTAATGGCTAGGAGGTTATCTTCCCTTATATCAATCTGCTGAGGCACCTGGCTTCTCTGACATCTCACTGAATGCAAAATATATTCTAACATCATGTGGGTTGAGTCACAAACTATAATTGTTTATGGGCAAACAGTGATGCCAGTATATGAAAACTTAATAGGTTTTATTTTTTATAGATAGAAAAAAAGTTCTTAAGAAATTTTAAGATGAGTGAGTTATTTCATTAAATCAAAAGTATCTTTCATTTCATTTGATATTAAAAATTAGTTTAGCATAAATTTCTTCATTAAATGTGCATTAGGAACAACAGTCAACTGCAGCAGATGAAAACAGAGCTAGAATTCCCTGACAAATTAATCAATTCATTAAACATTCCTGAAAATAATGCGATGAATTAATAGCTTATTTATAAAAATTAAAAAAAAAATAATCATTTCACCCCAAGCAAGGCAGTTTTACTGCCATTGGTGTCCAGGGGGTTACATAAGAGGAGATTGATGAAAAAGAGGGACAGGTTATAGGGGGCGTCTTGTTGATAATGTCCGCCATAATTTATAAATAAACAACGTCAAAGATTAATTATCACTCCCAAATCAGACATTCTACTGAATCAGATTTGATCAACAATTGTCAGAAAAATATGGCCGCCTTTTATACATGTCGCATTGAATATTTTGAGCTTCCTGATTGGTTAAGCTTTCTATAGGTGAACTATAAAATGAGTTGGCCCATGGGTGTCTCACCAGTATACACATGTATCCAAAAAAAGTCCAACACCCCACTTTTTGGGTACATTATGGAATCTTCTTGCAAAATAATAGTAAAGTTAATATTCATATGGAACAAATATTAATACAAAAATATATCTTTTGTTTCATGATTATAAAAATTTTTTTTCTTCTTGATATATTTTTAAAAATTAAATCAATATCCACAAAAAAATGAGTTATATCATTTTGTTCACTGTTAAGTAACTTAATAATAACTTTAATAGGTTAATAAATATTAATAACAATATTATAAATGTAGGTTGTGATCACAATCTAAATAATTGGAAAAATGTTATTTTACCCATAGCTGGGACCCATTAAAATAAGCAATATCACTCTGGATCAGAGTGATTCTTAGAGTTATTTCTAGGAGGCTTGGGCTAATAGTAGGATTATTTATGTTTATACCTCAAAACTAACCATACCAAAAACTAATGTCTCCAAATAACTAATGGATGCAGTTTTACGTCATACTCAGGACTAATAAGAACATTATAGGTCAATACCAAATATGACAGGAATGAAAGCCTCCAATTTCAATTTTGTAATTGGCTTTGTAAACAAATCCAACATGTTATTTTCCAATTGAACATACTCAATCTGCACTGTCTTCTTTTGTACCTGATCCCGAACAAATTGATATTTAATATCAATATGTTTTGATCTTTGAAGTATTATTGGATTTTTAGCCAAAGCAATACTGGCCTGATTGTCACAGTAAATAGTTATAGGCTCTCTTATTATCAGTGTTGTAATGGTAGTTTTTAATATCAGAATTCCTAGTCTGGAAGGTTTGAGGGACTCGTTTTTTGAATGACGAGTTCAGTTGCATTATGTTTTGTCCTTGATTTGAAGGATCACACATTTTTTCAGTTTCTTCATAACTACCTAACGCAATTTTAAACTTGGTGAAAGTTAATTTTTTTCTTTTTGGATTATGACTGTTGTAAATGTTGCTGGTAACCCCTTTAAAACCATGGCTATTAGCAGCCCATCTGAGATGGTCTCACCTGCCATTTTTAAGGCATTTGTGACATTCTCAGCTCGTATAATATAATCTGTTACAGATTCATTTTCTCATTTCCTTAATGAAGTTAATTCAGTATATCAGGCAATAATTTTAGATTTACCTTTTGACAAGTAGTGTTCACGCAATATTCTTAAAGCTTTCCTGCCATCATCCCTGGCTTCTCTCATTATTAAAGACAAACTCCTGTCATCCAGGCATTGTACGGTCGCATTTCTTTCCATGAAATCATCATCTTCCTTCTGGTCTTCTTGGCAAAAAATGATGTCTTGAAGTTTTCATATTCTGAGGGAGCCTAGGAATTTCACTTCCCACAATTTGTATTTTGACTTGTTGATAATGTCTGCCATAATTTATGGATAAAGCACAGCATGTAATCTGTTCAATGAAACAACGTCAAAGATTAATTACAGTCCCGAATCAGAGTTTCTACTGAATCGGATTTGATCGGCAATACTCGGAAAAATATGGCCGCCTTTTATACATGTAATTTATGGATAAAGCGCAGCACGTAATCTGTTCAATGAAA
The DNA here is from genome assembly GCA_037127315.1 of Ascarosepion bandense. Classification (NCBI taxonomy): domain Eukaryota; kingdom Metazoa; phylum Mollusca; class Cephalopoda; order Sepiida; family Sepiidae; genus Ascarosepion; species Ascarosepion bandense. Next base: position 220,455 of record JBBBDQ010002478.1, on the reverse strand, counting down.
CAACGTCAAAGATTAATTATCACTCCCGAATAAGAGACTCTACTGGTCGCCTTTTATACACGTCACATTGAATATTTTGAGCTTCCTGATTGGTTAAGTCTTCTATTAGTGAACTATAAAATGAGTTGACCCATGGGTGTCTCACCAGTATACACAGATATCCAAAAAAAAGTCAAACATGTCTGAGAATGGGTAAGAGAAGGATGAGAATACTGGTGTAACACTATTTTTGCATGCCGAAAAATATAACTATTTTAGCCTGACGGAGTGAAAAAAAATTATTATTAGTTGTATTATTAATTGGGCAGATTATTTGTTCCAATATGAGCAGAGAGAAAACTAAGCCTAATAGATAATAAAATTGTTTATTTGGTTGCAATATGAACGCAGCCAATGAATTATGAGCAGAGAGAAAATATTGCAAAATGAAAATGTTGGAAACTAGCTGAGTGAATTAAAAACACATTGCAGGTGTGGGCAGCAGGTCAGACAGAGTCATCACATCTGCTGGCCATTGTTTGACAAGCGGAAACAAGTGACTAAGAAAAATACCATTGAAAAATAAGCTGTAGCCAAAATATTGTTTTGGGATTGTAACAAATTTTTGATGAGACCAAAAAGGTTAAATCCTGAAATTCTCAAATTAGCCTGTGAACACATTTTAGACTTGAAAAAATAAATGATGTAATCAGTTGAATTAAGGGAAGAAAACGAAAAGAAATGATGTCACTAGAAATATGGCTGCTTCATTGGTTAAACCAATGGAAGAAAGTAACTCTGCTTGAAAATGCAAAGACGGAAGTGATTTCATTGGCTAAAGATTTGATTTGCAGGGACACCTCGCATCCGTCATGCCTCCCCCAAGAGAATTTGATACAAGCATAAAAATAGAGCTCTGGAGGTCTGAAATCAGTTGAAGTTGAAGTTTTGGGTTTGCAGTCAAGATGTAATGACAAGGGAGTGACGGTTCAGCTGGGGAGCCACAACCGTAGAGATAGAGACATTTGCCTCCGATAGAGTTCCTGACTAAAGTTGTACAGAGACCGAGATAATTGCCAAAACGTTAGGTGCCAACCGTAGAGAAACCTGCCATCGACCAACCAAAAGATGTTAAAGTCAAACAACGAACTGATCAGTTGTTGCGCTGAGCTAAGACAGACAAGATGAATTACTGCTGACACCACACACAGAAACCAATCTTTGGCAGTTTCCGTTAAGCTTCAGTGAAAGGCTCTTTGAGCATCATTTTGACACAAGCAAGTTAGTGTCTGGAAAAAGCTCAAATTAGTGTGTGTGCACACAAACACTCCTAGCTACTCGACGATCCATTCTGATCCATTCCGTAGCGGCCGAAGACCATGTGTTATACTGGTATGAAGAGAGCTGATGAGAGTAGAGTGGATGGAGAAAAAAACACGAAGAAAAGGATGTGAGTCAGAGAGACAGGAGATGGCAACTGACCTTACATTTAAATTCTTGGAGATTGTAGCTTTCAGGGAAGCAAGTATATAGAAAGGAATTCCACAGGTAGGAAGTGCAAGAAAAGAAGCTACTAGAGTAGAATTTGCAGTTACATTTTATTGGTTTCACTGTAAAAGGGTGGAACCTAGTTGCTAGTCTAGTAGCTCAAGTAAATTCATGCAGAAGGGGCATCAGGGAGCTAAGCTTGTTAGAGCAGAAGCTGTGAAAGTATTTGTAGAAGAGATAAAGGGAAGCCACATTATGCCAGCGAGAAAGTGAATGCAGCTTAGATACCAAGTCGGAATTGATCACATTGCAGATTCTCACCATGAGGTGAATAGCAGGGGCATGCAACCAGATGTGACAGTAGTATTTAATACACAGGTAGATGGTAGCTCTGGTGGGATTTTTTTTTTAACCCTTTGTTGCATATTGGTTACAATTGTAACCAATATGCAACAAAGGGTTAATCCTAAAATCATGCGCATTTAAAATAAAATATTTTAACTTCTATGTTCCATGTCCCTTCAGAGCATAGGTGATCATAGCTCTCCACACTTCCTATCCTTTGTAGCTCTAAACAATATTGTACTCATTAGTATGCTTCCCAGTTTCTAGTCTACCATCAATTTATAAAAGTTGATTAGGTAAGTAACTAATGCCAAACTCTTTCAGAAATATGTAAATTGTCAACTGTATAAAACCACTTAGATCAATGATTAAGAATGGCTTCATGCGAATATAGCCTGTTGGTCTTAGAGAGAACCATTGTTCATCAGATCATGTAGAATGATTCTATAGAATCACAAACAAAAAACTTTATCATATAACATCACTTGAGGACTTTCAACAGCAGCAACAACTAAAATGGATAGCACATGTAACTCGAAGAGAATATAATGACATAATCAAGATGTTGACTGTCCACACTACTTTAAACAGAAGGTTAAGAAAGAAGTCACCACCAGCACAAAAACAAAAAGAGAGAGACCAGTTAAACCTATTTTCCGCAAAATTGTTTTAAAAAAAGATTTTATAAATTTCAACCAGTACTGATGCTAACTGTTTAGTCTAGAAATGTCAGATGTATTTGTATAAAGATTTTGTGATAAAATATCTTACACCCGCTTTTTCCTATGTAGACTTACTAATACAGAGAACTACACTACTGGCTATAATTATTAAAAAAATGATGAATTTCATACTATTTTAGTATTTATTACCAAGTGGATAATTCTAAATTAAAATAGAATTGTTCTTTTGTTATTATTATTTTGCAAAATTTTACAAGGCAGCCAGGAAGCCTTTGCTTCAGTCAACCAATAAGAAGAAGAGACTAGCATGGGGAAGAGAGCACAAAAACTGGACACCAGAATAGTTTATTTGATGCACATGTTATTGTGCAGTATTAACAAAAGAACAATTCTATTTTCATTTTGAATATCCACTTTGCAATAAATACTAAAAATAGTATGAAATACATCATTTTATTTAAAAAAAACTGGAGTGGCCTAATAATTATGGCTGATAGTGTATATATAGTGAGCACCACATTTACAGGCGTCTTGCTTTGGAGATTAGTAATGTCTTACTAATCTCTGTCTATTTACTTATTGTACTCTCTATTGCAATAACCAATAACCCTTTTTTCTTTCCATCTACTGTCGTGTTGGTTGTTCTTTCCCCTTGAGTAACAACCTTGTATATTGTAACTCTTTCTCAAGAATACAACAAAAGAAATGCTTAATCTCAGTATTAATCTTGTGTCAGTGTCAGACTAAATGTAATGAATATGTCGAAACACCTGATCTAAAGCAATGGTTAACAAGCTAGTCATATCCCATTTCTTAGAAACTTCAATCCTCATGTCGTGCTCTAATATTGTGGTCCTGTGTCAGACTAAAATAAGTTGAATATTCACATGCAAATATGCTATATTTAGTCATTCCTACTGATGTCATAATTTGGCACAGAAAATCCGTATCTTGATCTATTCCTTCCTAATAATACTGACATATTTTTAATAACTGCCAAGTGTCATATCATTTTGCCAGAAGGAAATTAGTTTAATATTGACTGTAAAAAAAAGTGATTTAATTTCTCATGAAACAGGAAATGTAAATAAATTCAGCATACACTCAAGTTATACAAATATTCAGACCTTCTGTCAAAACTAACACAGGATATAACAGTCATTTTGCTGTAATGACACGTAGTAAGGAGAGTAAGATAATTTTCAGAGAGTGAATTGCTTTATTATTCAACTACTTTTTTTTCTGTGAACTATTCTTCTTTTATGTGACACTAGCATTGCTAGTGTCACATAAAAGAAGATGGCCAGCATTGCTCAGGTGTAATGAAAGCTTTAAAACTAATTCATGTTCCTGGAGCTCAGACTTTTTGGACGTTGACATGAAAGACTAAAAAGCGATCGTTGTTTCCAGTCAAAGTGAAACTGTAGACTGAAAGAAAAATGAATGAATGTAAGTCAAATTTTGATTTCCGATATTGATGTCAAGTAAGTTTTTCATCGCAAACTGAATTTTGAAGGCTAAATAAATCTTCTGAGTAAATGGTATCATGGCTGAGACTAAAAACTGCAATTATACCTACTTAGAGCAAAACCTGAAGCAAAAACTAAAATAAAAGGGCTAAAAACCTGATTTTGATCAGACCTGATAGGATATTGGGGTATCCATTTCCAGTATGAGTCAAATAATTCATCCAAGGATAAACTAACCTAAATAAGTCCATGAAAACTTATCGTAGCCATTGGAGAAAATGAGCCATATTGATGGCTGAATATCGGTTTTTGATCAGATTCGATAGAATACCGAGAGTATCAATTTCCAATATTGGGGAAAATGAGTCATTTGAGAAGATCTACTAATGTTTGAGACAAAAAACTATAATTTTACCAAGTTAGAGAAAATTCTGCAGCAAAAACCATGATAAAAGGGCTGAAATCCTGATCTTGATCAGACCTGATCGGATATTGATTTCCAATACTGGGAGTAGGGGAAATCGGAAAAAATAAGTAGCCCATGAACTGACTGGAAGCCTAAAGAATATTTGTGTGAAGTTTGATGAGAATCAGATAAAAATTGTGGATTTGTATAAAGGACGTACAGACAGACACACACACACAAACATTTTGCCTTTTATATATATAGATGACCCTTTAGAAACTGGTAATCATGGCTCTCCCAGCTACCTGTCTCTTGTTGTTGACAACAATATTTGACTATCATATTTCTTTGTTCTTGTTCTTCCATTCATTTATCGAAACTAATAAGATAGATGGCCTGCTCTTTCTCTCTACCCCTCCTTTCTATATATCCTGTGTGTGTTAAATTTTCCAAACTCTCTTTCCTCATTATTTTTCCCAGAAATTTTAGTTCTTTCTGATTTGAAGTATAATTTAGTTTCCATTTTCTTTAAAACTTCCTCATTGCTTACATGTTCTGTCCATGGCATTCACAAAGCCTTTTAAATGCAAAGGCTATGAGATGTTAAAAAGAAAATTGGAGTGTTTACTCAAACGTGTGCATCAACTAAAATATAATGCTTAAAGTAATAAGAAAGTGTGTCAGATTAATAATAAAATTAATTAATTTCATTTTTTGATTTTATTATGAATCTGACAATTACATGAGTAGAGGACTGAGAGACAGAAAGATCACACAGGAAACAAAAAAGAGAGTATGGGATTGTTATATGATGTCTTTTCTTCAATACGGCAGTGAATGCTAGACAATCTCTTTAGAGATGAAGAAGAGACTTGAAGCAACTGAAATGTTGTTCTCCAGAAGGCTGCTGAGGGTACCCCGCACAGAACACATGAGCAAAGATGGAAACAAAAAGGAAGCTAATACTTAATATCAGGAAAAGATAGCTGAAGTTTCTAACACATGCAATGAGGAAGGAGGGCTTGGAGAATCTGATACATATAGGTCAGATAGAGGGAAAGAGTGACAGGGAAAAGTAATACATAACATACTTGATGGGCTTGAGCAATGGATGGCAGAGCAAGGTTTGGGAGGAGTAACAGGAGAAAGTGTGTTAAGAGAGATAGAGATAGGAAGATGTGGAAGGTCATGATTGCCTATGTACTGAAGGAAGATGACACATAGAAGAAGAAGAATTGATTCCATAGAAATTATTTAAATCTATGAGTCAGTCAGTTAAGTGCCATACGTGATACATGCTTGGGTGATCACGTCTCGAAAGAGACATGACTGACTGGGCAGAAGATTATCCCGCAGTAGATTGCCATTGCTTTCTGTGGTAGACTAGCTGGCTAGTATTTAGAGGGGGATCAGTTTATTACTCCATAACAATATAAAACAGATCCCCCACTTTATGCCCAGTAGAAGTTTTAATTGTTTTCAACTATTATATTCAGTCAGTCAGTTAAGTGCCATACGTGATACACGCTTGGGCGATCATGTCTCGAAAGAGACATGACTGACTGGGCAGAAGATTATCCCGCAGTAGGTTGCCATTGGTTTCTGCGGTAGACTGGTTGCCGACCAAGGCTATAGAACCCAATCTGTCCTGTTATTTAACCCATAACTGGAAGGAAGAGACGGATTAATACCTTTCCCAAGGGTATTTGCGCGTAAGTGAATACAATGGATTCAGCTGGAATTCGAACTCAGCTCCCTGGCTTCTCGATCCGAGCTGATATCCACTGTACCACAACGCACATCCAAATCTATAAGTAAATCTGTAATAATAAAATTCATTAATTTCATAGAAATTATATATAAATCTGTAAATAATTTTTAAAGAATTAATAAATTTAATCTTTTAATCTGACATATTTTCTTTTTATTTCAAACGTTATTTTTAGTGGATACATGTATTTCAGTTGACATTCCATTTATTTCCAACATTTTTTGTTTTGTCTTCTAGCCTGCATACTTGAGAAAACTTAATAAAGAAAACTTTTATTAAATTTTCTCAAGTATTTAGTAAACAAAATTAAGTACTGTTCAAAATAAACTTAGCATCTACTCAAATATGGATATCCACTAAAAACAATGTTTGAGTGTGAGTTTGTAAGTTTGGTTTAACGGCACATCAACCTCTGTGGATTATTTAATGCCAAAAAGGTGGGGTTTTAAGGTATTTTTTTAATATTTGATTATAGCAAGAAGGTTGATTTAGTTAGATTTTGATGAAAATTTTTTGTTTTTATTCTTTTTTATTTTAAACTGAATATTTTGTATTCAAAAATGTTTTGCTGAGAATATTTTTTTTCCTTCAAAAATGTGTTATGGTATTAAATTTTTTCTTCAAAAATATATTGTTGGGAATATTTTTTCTTAAAAAAAATGTATATTTTTCAATAATTTTTTTTTTTATGTACATATTTCTATAAAAGGTCTATTTTTATACTTTCATAGTGTTTTTACCCCAGTTTTGGTGGGGGTTAACTATTTGCCCATGGTTGGGACCCTAACAGGTGCTACCACCCCAGGTCAGGGTGGACCTGGAAACAACAGCAATTAAAATGCTCCTCACAACCTCCCAATCAGAGGCCTTGCTGCTGGATGCAGTTTATCATCATGCCCAGGACCAACAATGTTTGAAGTAATATCTATAAATCCATAAGACGACTAATCACATTGAACTGGGGTGTAACAAACTAACCATAGCTTAGATATTCTTTTATAGACTTAAATTTAAACTATTTTATGAACTTCTTAATAAAAGTAGATAGGTTTATCTGTCATCTGGTTCACACTTGTACATGGTCTTTCAAACAGGAGTACAGGTTTATCCCTGGTTTCCAGTTTGGGATTGGGTTTCCAGTCCCTTCTAAAGTCTACTTCAACTCTGTATTTCTGACGACCCCAACTGAACTTTGTAATAATGTTATTCACAAATTAAATTTTCTTCTTACCATGTCTACAGTTAGCCCTTATCTTTCCTGCATAGCCCCCCAAAACTTGCTTCTTGCTCTTTCTTAGGCTGATGCGACACCAGACAGTAACCTACTCCCTTAAGTGGCTCTTGGGCCTTGTACTGGGTGAACACAAGTACAAAAAAAATGGTTTCTTCACTAGATATAACAAACACATTCAATCCCATACAAAGCATAATATATGTGTATCAGTTGTGAGAGAAACATGTCTTCCTTTTTAACATGAGAAAATATTGTTCTAATAGAAACTTTGTTCTTTGAGTAACCAGGATGGAACATTTGTATGTGTGTCACTGATTCTTTGAAGTATAAAAAGCAATAAATAAAAAAAAGGAAAGACAGCAGAGTAGCAAGCAAACAGTAAACGTCTGCATTCAGATGATAAAAGCAGCTTTTCCACCATATTTTTCCTTATTTCAATGGTGTCACTTCCATCACAAATGCTTGCATTTTAGGTGCCTTTGATATTAAGTCATTACTAAGCAGCTAAGGACTATTTAGTTCCTTACTTTAGGAAACAAAAAAAAACAAAAACCGTTTAAAATCAGGAAACCCAAAAGACTTTTCTTTGTCATTATATCATATTGAAGGATAAATTATGAATTTTCATTTAATAATTTAAAAAAAATATTTCAAAATTAACAATTGGAAAATAAAAAAATTATAAATATTTCTTGAAAATGAATTGATTGATTTGCTTTATTCACTGTTATCAATATTTTGTGAGTTATTTAAAGTTGAATCCTACTTTAGATTATAAAAATAATTCCTACTTTTTATGAGAGATATGCATGATTTTATGCATTATTATTTTGAAAATAATGATTTTTTTTAGATACAAGTTCTACCATTTAGCTCATAGCTGGGAAGAGGAAATAGATCTTTAAGAAGGTTCATATAATCGTCATTTTAATAATTTCTTTTCTTGGACTTTTTACCTGTGCAACTCCCTTCGGATTTTTTTGAATCCCTGCCAACAATCTTCAAAAATTTCAATGCAACATCAATCACCATCTTCTGTTTTCCTGAATCCTGTTCCTTAATTTTCCTTTTCCTCACCCCTCCTCACTTATGTCTTTTCATTCACTTTCATTCCAGTAACCTTTTTGGTTCTATGGAATAACTGTACATACATAAATACATACAATATAGCCATCAACTGCTTATCTTTTCATTTTCATAAAGTAGCAAGAGAAAGCAAGAAAAAAGGACTAAGCATAAACTTCAAGAAAACTTGTATGTATGGTCATCAGTAAAAAGAAGACTCCAAAAGGCCAACTGCAGGTTGGAGAAACTAAAATAAAACAAGTAAAGAAATTTAAATACCTAGGAAGCATGCAGGCAGAGGATGGAAAGTGCAATGTCAAGATCCAAAGATGCATTGGTAGGGCCAAGGATGCATTTCAAAAGCTAACCAGGAAAGACAGAAAAATCTCAGATGTCTGTTCTTCTGTATGGCAGTGAATGTTAGACAATCTTCTCAAAGATGAAGGAGAGGCTTGAGGCAGCAGAAATGTGGATTTACAGAGGGATGCTGAGGATACCACGTCACTAATGATGAGGTGTTGGAGAGGATGGAAACGAGTAGAAAACTCATAATTAACATAAGGGAGACACAGATGAGGTTTCTGGGACATGTAGTTAGGAAGAAGGGCCTGGAGAATTTAATACTCACAGGATGAATAGAGAGAAAGAGAGACAGGGGAAAGCAGCATGAGATATATTTGATAGGCCTGAGCAAATGGATGGCAAAGTGGGGTTTGGGAGAGATACTCAAAGGATGAATTTTGAGAGTGACAAGAAACAGCCAAGTGGGAGTCCATGATTGCCTATGTCTTGAAGGGACACATCACATGAAAAAGAAGAAGAAGATGACAATTGGGAAAAGCAAGTGAGAAAAAGCATGTGAGGATGTGTAAGAAAGTATATTGACTCCTTAATCTTTGATTTAGTCAATGAGAGAATTTTTGTGCAAAAATGTCGAATGAATGAAGGAAATGGGAAGAGCAGTCTTATTATTTAAAAAAACAAAACTAAAACTGTTAGAAGGAATAAGTGACCAAAAATAATCAAGAATCCGAGAAAAAATGATTGAGTGAAAATTTATATCTGTCAGTGCATGTTGATTGTCATGGTTTTTGTAGAGGTGCCAAAGCACGTTTTACCTCAATTCCCTTTGTCTGTTCTATAAATACTTCCATGGCTTCTGCTCCAAGGAGCTTGAATCACTGGTGCTTCTGCAACAGGTGTTTACTCATGCAACCAGACTGGCAACTGGGTCTCACCCATTCACAGTTAGATCAACCAAATACAGACGACAATTCTACTCCTGCACTTCTTTTCTCACACTTCCTGCCTCTGGAACTTGCTTCCTTATTCTTGCTTTCCTGATTGCTACAACATGCAGGAATTAAAATGCAAGGTTAATACTCATCTCTTAACTACTTGACCCTAGTTCTTTCCACACCATCCTGTAGATCCTTTCCTTTCTCTCCACCTTTGCAATTGTCATCACACCTGTATTCCCATCTTTCTCTTGCTTCTTTCTAATTGGTTTGTCCTTCTCCTCACTCTCCTCTAATCCTTTTACTCTTATGTAGCCCCCTGCACATCAATGGCATTACCACCTTGCTCAGGGTGATATGATTAAAAAAAAAAGTATGGTCAGTGATAAAGAGAGCCATCCAACCGCTTGACTGGAAGTTGTGACATAAGGTGTTAGCTGATTCAAAACTTTTTTGTTTTGTAATTTTTTGAATGAGGGAAAATTTTATGGATTAAACATTTATAATTATGTAAGCATATATATATATATATATATATATATATATATAGGTGTCGTTTTAAATGACAGACAAGGTATTATCATTAAACTAAAATAATGGAGGCATTACTAATAAAAAAGAGAAATCCTACATTTAATGACATCAATTAGGAATTTTGCTTAAAGTGTTTGGAACTTAACATGCAAAAGACTCTATATGCATAAACTTTACACATGTTTATTTACAAGCGAAGCAAAATTAATTCTTGATTATGGCTTAAAGTATAGCCAAAAGTGCTGAAAAGTACAAAACCTTTGAACAATTCTTATATAATTTGAGTTCCAAAAAGTAAAAAAAACTATACAAACACATGAAAAATTATATAAAAACTAAATGATATTACCTTGTCTGTCAATTTTAAAGAGAAATTGTTGCCCAAATACACAATAATTTCCATAAATACATGTATGTGCATGTATATATATATATATATAATCATCTGCAGACAAGCCTGCTTTGCTGCATTACAGCTCTTCAGTGCAGCTAGATTATCTGTTTAGCTTGAAACTGGGGCTGAAATCCAACTAATTTGTCATTAGATGAATATCTTACCACTGATCTATCTGTGTAATGGCAGAGATACGCAGCTTTCACAACAGGTTATTCAGAGGATGTAAACAAACCCCAGTTACTGAAAGTGTTCAATTTGATAGTCGAACCAGACTGCATTCAATTCAGAACGTAGCGTAAAGCCATAAGTAGTCACTGTTTACATGAAATCTACCCCTCTCTAAAATGCTCTATCAATGAGCGAGTGCAGATAGATAGATAGGTATTATTGCATTTCTTCAAAAATGTGTTATGGTAATAATTTTTTCCTTTAAAAATGTATATTTTTCTATAAAAGTCTACTTTTATACTTTCATAGTGTTTTGACCCAGTTTGGAGGGTTAACTATTTGCCCATAACTGGGACCCTAACAGCTGCTGCCTCTCTGGGTCAGGGTGGACCTGAGGACCACAGCAATTAAGAGGTGGTTCCATGCTCCTCACAACCTCCAAATTAGAAGCCTTGCTCTCAGATGCAGTTTACTGTCATGCCCAGGAACTGATTTAAAGAGAATTTTGGATCTTATACTCAGTTTATAACTCATGCAAAGCCAGGGTATACTTCCCCTGAATTCCAAGCATGGTTGAGGACACCCGGGCAGTACCCTGTGATTCTTGCTAGCTTATCAACATTTGCTTTTTCTACTTACATTTATCTATGGTACAAATTAAACTTAGTACAACTAATAAAAAACAAAAATCTTTGACTTATTCTGGAGTCTTTTTATCCAAATTCATGAATTTGTTTTACTCATGCTAAGTATCAAATAAAAATTTTTTAAATTCACCTATTTTTTATCTATAAAGTTGAATGTATTAAATTATTTAACATTTTAAGAAGAAAAATCTCAAATTGATGCTAAAAATGACTACAATTTATTGTTGGTTTATTTAATCAGGAATGATTTATTATGACATGTTTTATTCTTGCAATGAAGATAACCAACAATTATTACAACTTAATAAGCTTTAATAAACTAATTTTATACTATATTGTCAGTTACTTAAAAATTCTGCTTTTGTCTCCTCGTAGCACACAAGGAGTGTATCATACTTCAGGAGAGCTCCTTAAGGGCCAATAACCTTCATTCACCATTTATTTCCTCAAGGGCTATCAATTGTTATTACTACATTCTCCCTTTCTATTTTTATATGGTTCCAAGTCCAAATGCTGGGGAATTTTTACCAATCTGGAAACCTTATGAAATACTGGACAGTCAGTGTTAGTTAATGAAGAGTTTAGTACATCAGGTTCAGCTGACTTGGATGACAACTTTTCATTACTATTGTTGCCTTCATTTTCAATGCAATCAGTTCTTTCTCTCTGCACTGAAGGGACCCCAAAGTCTTCCTTTATTACACTGGTGTTTTCTGTCTTTGATACTGGACATGGTGCTAGATCCCATAATGATGCCATTGATTCTCATCCATCATAGTGCTTAATGGTAACATAGGATAGATTTGCATCTATCATCTGAGCTTCATCTACCAGTAAATCATTTTTGTTTCTTATTAACTTATGAAGGAATACTGGTCAAGGGCTTTCTAGCAAAGTTAGCAGAGAAATACCAAAAAAGAGCATCTTTTGAAACTAAAGAATTGTTCATATGGGTTGGAGTTTGTTGTGGTTGATAGGAGAGATCTAATGCAGTGTAGGATGTTGGGAAGTAATGATTCCCAATGAAAATCATCCAGATCCTGGGCCCGATGCTCTTCCTTATTTTCATCAACGACCTCCCAGATGAGATCAGTTCCCAAGTAGGCATCTACGCAGACAACACCACAATATACTCCTGCACCAGTAAGAAACCTGTCGTGGTGGACAGACATAATCTCGCTGCTGACCTTGAATGGGATTTACACTCTGTGGTGAATTGGGGCAAGAAGTGGCTTGTCAATTTCAATGCGTCTAAAACCAAGCTGTTGTCTATCAACCATCACAGGCAACCTCTCCTGCCTCCCATAAGCATGGACCAAGCGATTCTCCCTGAGAGCAACACACTATGTCTCCTTGGCCTTACCCTCTCCTCAGACCTCAAATGGAACCACTATATTGAATCCATAGCTAAATCTACTGCTAAGAAGGTTGGGTCACTATGCCGATCCAGGATGTTTTTTCCGCCTGAATCCATCCTGCATATATACAAGTCAACCATCCATCCATGCATGGAGTACTGCTGCCATTTATGGTCAGGCGCCCCTGCCGTTCTCCTCAGTGTTCTCAACAGGCTCCAAAGGAGAGTCTGTAATGTGATAGGTACTGATCTGGCAGCTCAACTGCAGCCACTTCCCCACCGTCAAAATGTGGCCTCCCTTTGTCTGTTCTATAAATACTTTCATGGCTTCTGCTCAGACAAACTTAAATCACTGGTGCCTCCTCAACAGGTGTTTACTCGTGCAACCAGACTGGCACTGGGTCCCATCCATTCACAGTCAGGTTAGCCAAATGCAGATGACAATTCTATTCCTGCGGCTTTTTCTCTCGTACTTCCCGCCTGTGGAACTCGCTCCCATATTCTTGCTTTCCTGATGGCTACAACCTCCAGAAATTTAAATGCAATGTCAATACTCATCTATTAACCACTGGACTCTAGCTCTCTCCCCACCTCTGTATATCCTTCCCTTTCTCTCCACCTCTGTATCTGTCATTGCACCTGCATTCTCAGCTTTCTATTGCTCCTTTCTAACTAGTTTGTACTCCTCACTCTTTTCTAATTAATCTTTTTACAGATATGTAGCCCCCTGCTCATCAGTGGCATTTCTGCCTTGCTCGGGGTGAAATGATTAAAAAAAAAAAAAATACCATTGTATCTTTCTGCCTGTCCATTACCAGTGGAGTAGTAGAGTGTTGTCTTGCTTGTGGAAATACCCTTATTTAATAGATAAGCCTTTATTTCTTTTGATAGTGTAGAAGATTTTTAGGTCCTCTACGATTTATATTTACAAATCGTTCTCGTGTAATTGAAGTTGGAAATAAGACAACAACGACGCTTGAATAAAACAAACAAAGAATTGTATTAACGATAAATTTAAATAATTGAGATTAAGCTTACAAATAGTAGAAGAAAAGTTGTTTCCCTTTTAACGTTAAGAAACATGATGAAAAGTCAGTTGAGATTAATGTCTCTGAAAGAAGGAAAGAATGTAATGTACATACTGGTGTCGAGCTGACGAAAGTTCTGATTGGAAGATGTGAGAGATTTGTGCACTTGTGAGTTTAAGAAATAAATGGCAGCTAATTGCGTCCTGCAATTAGTATGGGTGTGTGAGAGCAAATTAGGTAACATTGAGGAATGCGACCCCACAATAGCATGGTGCTATCGTGGACAGCTGAAACTGCCAACTGCCTTGCTTAAAAATCGAATTGGAACAGCCAGGCCATAACACATGTGTCTGTTTTTATAAGCCCTGGGAAAACACAGGAATGCATAAGAACATCTTGTGATGTTCGCATGTTTCGTGAATGAAGAAGACACGCGAGACAGGAGTAAAGTATGAATATGTATGTGCATGTGTGGGTGCATAGTATGAGCGAAATGTGTGGAAATACACATGATCCCCACAATAGCACCTCTATCAGAGTAGATATAACCTGGGAAAATAACTAGTTCAGACATTTTATGATTGATGAATACATATTTGAGCAGGGAAAAGCAAATGGAAATTGGCAATATTCATCCACAATGGTGAGGATATAAATTTTACCTGAAGTTGAAGATAGGGGACCTCTTAAATCCATGCTTAGGCATTCTATTGGTTGGTTAGCTTTAATTAGAGTTCCCTTTACCATGCAAAAACATTTTTGCTTGAGTTCTGCACATAGTCAGCATGAAGAACATACTAGTAGGTAGGTTCTTAGTCAGTACAAAATGGAGCATTTGCATATTTTCAAGATGACATAGTCCTTGATGCAGATCAGCATGGATTGATGAAGACACCGAAGCACAAAATAGTCTAGTAAGAGTCTCAGAGACAATACTGTCTTTTCCAGGTTGATATCTAATCGAGTAGCTAAAGGCAGACAGTTCAATTTGCCATTCTAAAATTTTATTGTTTTTAATTTTTATCTTCTTGTAATTACTGAGCATGAATGCCATCAAATACTGGTCTGTAATCAAAGTGGTATCTTCTTCCAGTTATGGGTTAAATAACAGGACACATTGGGTTCTATAGCCTTGGCTGGCAACCACTCTACTGCAGAAAGTAATGGTAACTTACTGTGAGATAATCTTCAGTCCAGTCAGTCATGTCTCTTTTGAGATATGATCACCTAAGCATATATCAATATGGTACTTAATTGACTGAATTAAAGGAAAATTTGTCTTGCAAGGAGGTAATTCCACTTCCTAACAGCCTTGATTATTGCTCTTTTTCTATGGAAGGATAGTTCAATTTGTTTCCCTGCAGGGTCCATGATGTAAAAGCCATTGGTCTTTTACTCTGATTTAGAGTAGTCGCCACATCTGAAGCATCACACTCAACAACAATGGGTAACTCTTCATCTATAATTTTGCAGAATGGCATTCTCTGGCTGTTTCTTAAGAGTTCTAAATGCTTTAATAGCTGTTGAATTCAGTAGAAAAGTCTTGTTTTTAATCAGTGGTTGGATTATGTCAGAGAATTTTGGTATCCATTCAGCATAGTATGCAAACATGCCAAGAACTCTTCTTAAAGAATTCAGGACTGTTAGCATGGGTAATTCTTGGAGTGGCTGAAGTCTTCCTAGGTAAGATTTAATTACCCTATTACCTCCTCAGTAGCCAAGGATATTAAGTGGGAATAGAGAAGATACTGTTTTTGTCTCATACAGTGAAATATTTTTACTTCTGATGGTTGTTAAGAGTCTTTTAACATTCCAGTCATCTTCCTCTTGGTGTCTCCATGTGACAGTTATGTTGTCAAGGTCAGTGAAGGTGTCTCTTAACATTTATTCTTAGATAAGTTTGTTCATTTCCCACTGAAAAATATCCATCCCATTTGTCTTACCAAAGGCTACTCTACAGTACTGATAGAGCCTCCCTTTAAATTCAAAAGCAGTAATTTTTTATTTTTATTTTGCCTTAAGAGAATTTGGTTTGTATGATGGGTTGCTTATCTATTCTTTTCCTGTTGTAGTGGGAGTCCATTCTAGTGAAGGGTAATTTTATACTGTTGCAGGTTAACAGAATTTGGCCTTGTTGTAGATAGCCCACTGTAAGTCATAAAATGATTATAAATCAAGAAAGGCAAATTGAGTAGAGAATAACATTTTTATATATGCACATATCAATTAATGTTTTTACAATTAAAGAAAGACTTGAATATAGGTCCAACGGAGGTTAAAATGTTCATGGCAAATAATATGCTGAAAGAGATTTAAGGCTTAGGAATGTGGTGAGCTTGTAAATGTGGAATATCTTTGATGTAGTCGCTCCTTAGGTCAGTAAGTAGTTTTGAGACAGGGAAGAAGGAAGGAGAGGTGAAGGGACAAGCATAGTAAGCACTTGACTTGGTCAAGGGAGATATTAATTACACTCTTCTCCTTGGTAGTCTGCCTCGGTCTGTCTGCTGGGTGCTTTCTGTCTCGGCTTTTTATTTTGGCTTTTTGAATCAAAGGAGCTCGTTTGGGATTTCACACTTGTATTTGATTCTGGGTTTCCCATTGGCTGATAAATAAAATTCACGTAGTCTCGCAAAATGGAAATTTAATATTTGATTAATTTTTATTTTTCAACCAGAACATCTGCGCAAATCCAGTGGTGCACGGACAACTTTTGGTCATTTGCCTTTTTGTCGTAAGAGAGCAAACATCTGGTCCATCGCTTTTGTTCAGTTGGTATCACCACAGTGGTAGGCATTTTTCAGATCTAAGGTAGAAAAGATTGTGTATATGGTTAGTTTGTTGACAATCTCTTTGATACATGAAAGAGGATAAGCATTGAATTCTATAGATTGGTTGAGAGTCTGTGAGTTATCAACTTCTTATGTTTATTAGTGGGGTCCTTAACAACCACCACCTGGATCCTTAAGGGGGATAAATTTGGTTCAATTATGCATTGTTGTAGTAGCTTTTCAAAATCCTTTCTGATGAAATCTCTGTCATCCTTCCCAAAACTGCCATGATTTTGTTGTGATTGGTTTACATTTAAAAAACAAATTTGGAAAAAGCAATGGTTAATTAACAGAAGCAGCAATAAGAATACAAACTCATAGTTTGGTATAACAAGATCCAGTTTACAGATCCCATATCTGGTCTGAAGAGACATGTTGTTTCTGAAAATTCTGTTCCAGTATTAAATCACTACTCTTTAAAACTTTGAGAATGATGGACTTATAGAATGTCTTGTTTATTTGTAGGTTGACAACACAGAAGTCACAAGTCTGGGTGTTCATTGTGGTTAGAGCCATAGAGATTTCTTTGTTGAGGGTCTGATTTCAGTTTGAAATTTCAAAGTAACATTCTCATTAATGAAACTTTCTGAGCTGTCAAAGTCTAGTAAAACATTTAGCCTGTAACCATTAATGGACACTCTAGTGGTTGTAGAACGTAGACATTCTGGAACTGATGTTGCTATGGTGCATAGTTCATTGCATCCATGACAGTAATTATACTACAACTTTTAGAGTTCCACACTTTTAAATAATGTTCTTTTTTTTTTGACATGTGTGACAGGTAGACTCTCTAGCCGGACATAAATTTCTCTGGTGTAGTAGTCCATGACAAAAAACATAAAGCAACCTTCTTTTAATAAATAATGCAGCAATGTGTCTGCTTACATTTTTTTCTTTTGAATTTCTTTGGGCTCTGTCATAGCAGTGGTAGTAGTAGCAGCAACATAGTCCATTGGCATGTAGTTATAGGCATTTTTTTCTGAGCCCGTTCTAGGGAGGAAGCCTGTCTTTAGATAGCCTGCAAATCCAGTAGTCTCTGGCTTATTATAGATGAATTTAGACTTAATAAATGCATCTTTTACAAATTCTTTTTGGCACTGTTTGGCAGTCACCATTTTAAAAGCATAGTTTTTGCTTAGTTTGTGAAGTTCCTGCAGGAATTAATCCAGATATTTTCTCCGTGTAGTCAGGTATGAGGCTATATTGACAGAATATTTATGATAAAAATCAGTTTCTTAAACCTTCATGAAAATAACCAACAATTATTATAACTTAAAAAGCATAAATAAATCAATTTTACAGGCTGCTGTTCATAACTTTAAATGTTCACATTTGTTTTAGGGAGTGTATCATAGTTAAGGAGAGTTCTTTAAGGGTAAATAACTTTCATTTAATAGGGAGTTCCTCAAGGGCTATCAATCATTATTACTACAGATACATAGTAATTATTTTCAGTTTTTCTAGTTGAATTGTTCATCTATATTGCATATTGTTGTGGCCCTGTGAGTACCAGAAATAAAGACACAGAGAGTTAAACAAATATATTTAACAAAAACAGTAGTACAAGCATATACCAATGAGAGATTATTAGCATGACTGTTAATCTGGCTGTCAGAGTTATCTACTGAAAAAGATTCTGCTCTCACTCTCTATAATGCAGAACTATTGCTTATATATAGTTTGGGAGAGTTCACGTGTCATATGGGTAAGTCACCATAACACATATGATCCATCATTGTTCATGACTAGGTTACAATAAAATTTCTATTTTACATGAATACTACATTATGAAAATTGAGATGTAATAGAGTGGAAGGTAGCTGCATCATAAAATTAAAGGTGCTGTCATAGATTTGAGAGAAGCACAAAACTCTTGCACCAGCCTTGAACACATGATATTTATTCAAAAAAATGTGTTTCCTCTCTTGACTCATCTGGAGTATCCCACTTAAAACTGAATCTCTGTTGAGTGATATGCATATAACACATTCCATGATTTCTGCTATGATCTCTAACCTAGATCCCCACAAAGCATGTGGACCTGATAGCATCCCTGTAATAGTCATTAAGAAGTGTGCTACTGAAATGGCTTGTGTTCTTGCTAAACAGTATAATAAATGCCTCGCTGCTTCCTGCTTTCCTGCCTGCTGGAAGTCATCATCTGTTGTTCCAGTTTTAAAAACACTTGTGAGCTGTCCGACGCTTCCACCTATCAGACGATTAGCTTTCTATCTCTTTTTGGAAAACACCTAAAGGCTCTAATCAATGCTGTGTTTGGCAGACCTGAAGAAGGCTACCACCACCTTTAAATTTGTTGTTTTTCATTTTTTTGTTGATTTTTTTCAGTGCAATCTTATCGTTAACACCCTAAACTTTCCAAATGACAAGAAAAAAATTTGGAAAAATTTCAATATTTAAGCAATTTTAGGTGGGTGCTCAGTTTTTGATACAATGTTATAGTAAATTGATCCTCCATTTTGGAACCACTCGCTAGTACGACATTACCACCACCTATAAATTGGTTGATTATCAATTTTTTTTTACTTTTTTCTGTGCAATCTAGTCAATTAAACCCTAAACTTTCCGATTGACAAAAAAAATTTGTAAAAACTTCAACATTTAAACAATTTTAGAGGGGAGCTCAGTTTTTCATACAACCTTATAGTAAATCAGTCCTGTGCAATTAACTTTTTTGCTTGTGCATATTCAACAACTAAATCCTTTGTAAAATTATTGAATAAAGCCATTCTTGGTGTTTCCAAGGAAGATGTCATCGTAAGAACTAAAGAAAACTTGAAAAAGACAAAAACAAGAGCAACAACTCATCCAAAAAAAAAACATAAAAAAAAGCAACTCCAACACAAGTGGTTCCAAAATGGAGGAATGATTTACTATAACGCTGTATGAGAAACTGAGCACTCCCTAAAATTGTTTAAATATTGACATTTTTTAAAATTTTTTTGATAATCAAAAACTTTATATAATAACCGATAAGACTGCACCGAAAAAAGTAAAAAAAAAAAAAAAAATGAAAAACAACAAATTTAAAGGTGGTGGTAGTCTCCTTCAGGTTCGCCCTGAATTAGTTCACCATCTCTCATTGCTGGGACTTTTCTCAGACAAGCAATATGGCTTTTGTTTTTCCAGGTCAACTGCTGATATATTGATGATAACTGCGGAAATAATATATCATGCTCTAGATAAAAACGCTAAAGCCCTGGCTGCAGCATTGGACATCTTGAAAGCTTATGACATGGTCTGGCATACTGGTCTTCTTCACAAGCTGAAGAGTTACCATATCTCTGGATACATTTTTGAGCTAATCCAATCTTTCCTATCAAATTGGTAAATGAAAGCTTTCCTGAACAGCTAAATGTTTGGATCCTTTCATACTAACACAGGTGTCCCCTCCAGGGCTTCATTCTTGGTCCCACATACTTTTTAATTTTCATTAACAACTTTCCTGATGACATCAAATCTCATCTATGCTGACAACGCAACCATTTAATCCTGCCTTGATAGTAAAGCTGATCAATTCGACAAGGTGAAAAAAGCAGCTGAAGTTCAAAATAACCTCAAGACTATCATTAACTAGAGTAAAAAATGGTTTGTCACCTTTAATGTCTCCAAGACTAAGCTTCTCTTCATTAATCAGCTGAGAAACCTTTTTCTTCCTTCCATCAATATGGCTGATGTTAGCCTCCAGGAGAGTAATTCATTGTGTGTTTGGACGCTAACATTCTCAGCTGACATGAAGTGGAAATACTATACTGGATCCATTACTAGGTGAGCAGCTAAGAATGTTGGTTCACTGTCAGAATCTATCTTACATATCTATAAGTCTACTATTAGTCCATGCTTAAAATATTGCTGACACATATGGGCTGGTACCCCTATTTACCTTGAGATTCTTGATGAGATTCAAAGAAGAATCAGCAATATTGTTGGTCCTGATCTGGTGGCTCGGCTTCAGTCACTTACCCACCACCATAAGGTTGCCTCTATGTGCCTTTTTTTATTAATACTTTAATGGTAATTGTTCAGATGAACCCCTTGCTCTGGTACCGCATCAATTTACAACTGAACTGGTTAAATGTAGCTGTAAGTTCTATGCTAATAATTTCTTCTCTCACATTTCTTGGAACTCATTTCCAGCTGCATGCTTTCCAACCACTTCAATAGGCAAAAATGTAAATGTAACGTTAATTGCTATTTACTATCCTCCTGATTGCTCTCTTCTCTTTCTGCTTACTGTTAATATTTCAGTTCCTAATTTTTTCACACTCTGTATCTCTTGTGGTTTAGTGGCTTTACTACTTTGCTTGGGGTCAGTCATTTATGTGCCATATTGGGTACACACTTGGGTGATCATGTCTCAAAAAGAGACATGACTGACTGAGCAGAAGATTATCCCGCAGTAGATTGCCATTGCTTTCTGCGGTAGACTGGTTGCCAGCCAAGGCTATAGAACCCAATCTGTCCTGTTATTTAACTCATAACTGGAGGAAAGTGATGGATTAATACCTTTCCCAAGGGTATTTGCGCATAAGTGAATGCAAGGAATTCAACTGGAATTCGAACTCAGCTCCCTGATTTGTCATTCCAATTCGATATCGGCTGCACCACAATGAACAGCCTTGGGGTAATACTGATTAAAAAGATTTCTCAGCTGAACTAGTTATGTTTATATATTTGATGATAAGATTTGTTGGATTAATAAATAAAAAATCCATTACTCATAATTATTTTTTAAATTAGATTTTCTTTATGAAGACAAGTAAAAACAAACCTAAACTTCATGTATATACACACATACACTTTGAGGAGAGAATTTATGGATATGTTTAAACATAGCATCTTCAGACAGAGATAATGGCTGATTATCCTAAAAAAGAACCTAGTCCACAAAATCTGGACAGCTCATCCTTCAGGAAGTGAATTGATGGCAGGAAGTGATGACAGGCCTCCAAGTGAATTAATACCCAACCCACACATTCTGCCCACAGTAACCCCTAAATGCTGCCTGCTAACCAAATATATAACCACACACACCTGCTCCTATTTCTTCAGGGTGTGACATTGCTTTTTCCTTTCAGTATTAAGGCCAACAGGAACCAACCAAGAATTATCAGCTTTCAAGTTTTTCCTTTTCCCACACAAGTCCACTTCATTTCCTTTTTATAAAATATAAACATTTGATCAAATTAGTTCTCAAAAATTTGCAAATAACAATCTATTTCTCTGAATAAAAAAGACAAAAGATTCTTTTACCTCTTCAATATAAATACAAAATACTGAAATCATCATTTTATATAATGATAAATGTATAAATATTTGAATAATTATTTTATCTTATGATAAATGTATAA
Source organism: Ascarosepion bandense (assembly GCA_037127315.1). NCBI lineage: Eukaryota > Metazoa > Mollusca > Cephalopoda > Sepiida > Sepiidae > Ascarosepion > Ascarosepion bandense. The sequence goes on along the minus strand of JBBBDQ010002478.1, from coordinate 198,449 downwards.
ATATTTGAATAATTATTTTATCTTATGATAAATGTATAAATATTTGAATAATTATTTTATCTTATGATAAATGTATAAATATTTGAATAATTATTTTATCTTATGATAAATGTATAAATATTTGAATCATTATTTTATCTTATGATAAATGTATAAATATTTGAATCATTATTTTATCTTATGATAAATGTATAAATATTTGAATCATTATTTTATCTTATGATAAATGTATAAATATTTGAATCATTATTTTATCTTATGATAAATGTATAAATATTGAAATTATTTTATATAATGATAAATGTATCAATATTGAAATTATTATTTTATAAAGTGATAAATGTATAAATATTGAAATTATTTTATATAATGATGACTGCATAAATATTGAAACCATTATTTTATAAAATGATAAATGCATAAATATTGAACTTATGGTTTTATATAATGATGACTGCATAAATGTTACAATCATTATTTTTATTAATGATGACTGTATAAATATTTCAGTCATTATTTTATACAATGATGACTATGTAAATATTGTAATCATTATTTTTTATAATAACAAAAGTGTAAATAATGAAATCATTATTTTATATAATGATAAATGTATAACACACCAAAAAGATCTTTTTATATGATGAACATATAAGATATTGAAAAAAAAAATAATGATGAAAATATCAAACACTGAAATAATTACAGTGTTCCCTAGGCATCTCACAGTTCACCTTTCAAGATCTCACTATATCACAGGCTTTTAAAATATATATATATATATAATTTAATATTGCAAAAATTAGAAAAAATAGCGGAAAATCCATGGAAAGTTGAAAATCATTAAAATTTGTTATTTTAATTTATTTAATAATGAACTGGTATTTTCTCATTAGAAAAAGCAAAAACAATTAAAAACAGTAAAAAAAAATACATGAACTATAAAACTATATTGCACCATTTTACAAAAAAAAAGCATGCACTGAAAGTAGTTCTGCTGGTAAACACGATGGGTCTCAGCTTCTCGTATAATCTCTACCTACGAGAGACCGTACACAATATATGGACAGTCTGTTAAATACTTTATAGTACTGTACATACTGTATGTACAGGATGTAATGTTATTCATTTATAAGATTACAAGTATGTTGCCTATGTACTGTACAATATATGGTGGTCTTTGTTTAAGCTTTAGAATTGTCTAAATTCTTGAAAATTTAAAAATGATTATTCTAAAATTCTAAACATTTTTAATAAAACACATTTTTTTATAATAATATTTTTATAATAATTTTTTATAGACATTTTCAGATAATTCTAAAAATGATAATTCTAAAATTCAATAAAATTAAATTTTTCTCGTGTGATCTCTACCTACGAGAGACCGTACACAATATATGAACAGTTTGTTAAATACTGAATAGTACTGTACACACTGTATTTACTGGATGTAATGTTATTCATTTATAAGATTATGTGTGCATTGCCTATGAACTGTACATTACATGGTAGTCTTTGATTAAGCTGAGATTTCCTGTACAGTGCTGTAATATTTAACTGTTTATGAATCTTACTAAATTTTTATGTAGCAAAAGAAGTTTTTGTTAGTTATGTGTCTTTTTCAGTCAGTCAGTTAAGTGCCATACGTGATACATGCTTGGGCAATCATGTCTCGAAAGAGACATGACTGACTGGGCAGAAGATTATCCCGCAGTAGGTTGCCATTGCTTTCTGCGGTAGGCTGGTTGCCGACCAAGGCTATAGAACCCAATCTGTCCTGTTATTTAACCCATAACTGGAAGGAATAGACTGATTAATACCTTTCCCAAGGGTATTTGCGCATAAGTGAATGCAATGAATTCGACTGGAATTTGAACTCAGCTCCCCGATTTCTCATTCCGAGCCGATATCCAATGCACCATAATGCACATCCTCCACACTTCTCAAATACATAAGGTTACATTATTTTTTTTTTTAATATTTGTGCAATACGTGTGTTCATTACAAGTGTGCACGGTCATGTGCAACAGTTACCACTTTACTGTAAACCGATATTTTACTATATACTTTCATAAATACAAAAGTCTTTATACATGAAATACTATATAAGCAGGGCCGTAGTTGATGCTAAAGAAACACCGGACACAGAGAAAATTGCCCAGATTTATTAGTTGACAATGTGATGACGTCATCAGTGTTATCCATTTCCAGAAACTATGATTTTTGCAGATTTTTTCGGCTATTCCAATGGAAATTAGGCACGGAACGTGAACAAAAGCAGGAAATCGGGTTTGGACTTTCTGAGTATAACCAGTTTTTCTCCCAAAATTAATAAATAAACAAACAGATTTTTACTGCATTCATTCGGATGTTTTCTTTCTTTCTTTCTTTCTTTCTTTCTTTCTTTGTGAATTGTTTAGTTTGATTTCTGACGAAGACATTTTTCCTTGCCCGGATTTTTACTATGATTACACGGATTGGCCCAGACCCGTGCTCGGTGTGCCCGGTAGTCAGATACAGCCATGTATATAAGAGTGTGGAGAAGAGTAATACAAATAGAGGTTGGGTTAATTTTAGTATATAGGCTTAAAATATAACTAAATAATAAAATAAATATTGTATTTGTACTTTATGGGTCTTGAAACACATTAACCGTGAAAAGCAAGGGAACACTGTATTTTATTTAACAATGACTTGTTTCATTCTTTAAGACTTTATCAAGCTAAAATGATATTTATGCTGATGTGATTAAACATGCAAATGAAGGAGATGGCATTTTGAAATTTGAAATTTAAAAATATTTAAAAAACATTTTTTGCATCCCTTTCCTTCAAGTTTATATGTAATCACATAAAGTCTGACAAAATGTGTGATACAAAAAAGTATTTTCCACTTTGTCAGATTTTTTAAAAATTGTTCTCGATATATAAAAACTTATATATCACTCCCTCATATACAGTAAGAGAGACTTATTCACTTATTTTACATTGTTCATCATGAAATTACTGTTTGTGATTCTTTATCTTGTAGAAGTGGATGTTTTGTTATTAAATCTGTTGTTGGAGTATGCATAACCTCAGAGTTATGATATTACTAGCAATGTAATTAATATCATATGTAGGATTTATTAAACAAATATGTATAAAAACACTTCTATTCACTATATTGTATAATTATTTCAATGTAGCAAATACTAAGAGCATATGTAGGTACCTCCAAGCATTTGCTAAAAAATGATCATGCATTATGAAAAAATATCCAAAACTTAATAAAAATAAATTTTTATCATCAAAATCTTTGTTAATATTAATTGTAAAGACTACTGTATTTTTTTTAATGATTAAATTGTATTTTTTTATCCTTTTTTAGAACTTTCAAAATTTTGGTTAAAAATTGTTTTTCTTGCATCAACAGTAAATTAGTATGGGAAATTTTAATGTCTTTTTACAGTGAAAAACATTGATTTTGAAATTCTTTCAAAAATTAAATAATTGTTGTATTTTAATGAAACTTTACTGATGAATCCTGAAAAGACAAAATGCATGATGCAAAATGTATTTTCCATTTTGTCAGATTTTTCTAAAATATTTCTGGATATATAAAAATTTATGTTTTTTTTTCCCATTTAATAATGGATATATAAAATGAGATATGAAATAATCATTTTATTGTGAAAAAATTGTTGAAATCATCATTGGATTTGATGACAAACACAGAAAATATTAAAACTATCATTTTATGTGACAAGGAAAATACATAATATTGAATTCAATATTTGATATGATAATAAAATTCAAAATCATCATTTTATTTGATGAAATAAAATATTGATATCATCCATGAATGAAAACTATAGAAATTCTCATTTTATATATTCATTAATGTTTTGAGAATGATCTGAATTAATATATGTTAATTGGTTCATTAACAGCAGATGAGTGGAATTTTTATCATTAAGGTTTGATGGCTCACTTCAGAATGACAGAAATTTCTGCTTCAATTCATGTCTTAACTATTAATTATCTCTAAGTACATGGAGGCATGTTGTGGTGCAGTGCATATCAGCTTAGAACGAGAAATTGGGGAGCTGAGTTTGAATTCCAGTTGAATTCATTGCATTCACTTATGCGCAAATACCCTTGGGAAAGGTATTAAGCCATCTCTTCCTTCCAGTAATGGGTTAAATAACAGGACAGATTGGGTTCTATAGCCTTGGCTGGCAACCAGTCTACCGCAGAAAGCAATGGCAACCTACTGTGGGATAATCTTCTGCCCAGTCAGTCACGTCTCTTTCGAGACATGATCGCCGAAGCATGTTTCACGTATGGCACTTAACTGACTGACATGGAGGTGCCTGCATCCTTTAGGTTAATTTACTCTTCTTTTTCTAATCTTCTTTTATGTACCATATCACTTCAGTTTGTGGTTCTTCACAACTTCCTCTCTTTTGTAGCTCTAAATAATATTTGTCCCTTATCCTTCCCAATCCATGTTCTGCTATCTATTTACACAAGTGTGTTTGACAGCTTACTTGATTTTCCTCTCTCTTCTTCTTGCTTTCAGTATGTCCTGTGAGTGTCAAATTCCCCAAGTTACCTTTCCTCATAATGTGTCCCAGACATTTCAACTATCTCTTTCTAATTCTAAGTAAAAGTATTCTTTTTGTTTCTGTTTTCCTGAAAACTTTTCTCATTTCTCACATGTTCTGTCAATGCTATTCTCAGCATCCTTGTGTAAAACCTCATCTCCATTGCCTCAAGTCATCTCTTCATCACTATTCTAATGTGCCTTCATATTTTGGTATCACATCTTCAATTTGTAGGTTTCATCTTAGACTGTCCATTTTTTTGATGACATTGCACCACCTCGGGTTAACTCTCTCTCAGCAGACCTCAAGTGGAAGGACTATATCAAATCTATAGCTAAATCCGCTGCTAAGAAGGTCGGTTCACTGTGTAGGGCCAGTAAGATTTTCCTGTCTGAATCTATCCTGCATATATATAAATCTACCATCTGCCCGTATATTGAAAACTGCTGCCACATTTGGTAGGGTGTCCCTGTTATTCACCCTGGGGTCCTTGACAAAATCCAACGGAGAATCTGTAATGTGATTTAATTTTGTATGGAAAAAGTATTATAGGGTATGTACTTTAATTGTTAGGAATAAACACTACTGATATATTAAAGTTGACACTGAACGCATCACTGAGTGGTGACAGTTTGCTTCATTCTTGGGTGTAATCTTCAGGCCATAAAACAGACTGTTGCAACTCAGCATTGATCTCCATGCCCACTTATATTTACACTCACTATATCTCATTTACTAAGAACTATTACTCATAAATATAGCATACAATAAAACTATATTTTATCACATATATGCAGTTGCACATATATTTTCCATTTTTAAATGAGCTATTATGCTACCTAAGTTTCTACCATGAGTGATATCTTCAGGCAATTTTTGATAACTGATTTTACTGTTTACCGTTTTTCTTTTTAAGAACGCTTTTGTAACGGTGTTTTATTTGAATGTTCACGTGGCAGGGAATTTATGAACGTGCAATTTTTAAATTAAAATGAATTATGGCGTTTACTTCCATGGTTGTATGAACCTAAGAAGTATTTCTTAGTGTGGATGCATTTAGTCATAATTTCTGTTCTTTCATTTAACAATTCAATTTTGTATGGGAATAGCATAATTTCTAACTTTTCTTCTTGGCACAGTCTACATATTTTGTTACCATTGTAAGGCTTGGATGTTTTTACAATGCTCCATGTTATGTCTGGGTCTTTTCCATATTTTGATTTTAATTTCCACACATGGCTAGCTAATTTTGTACAGTTTTAATTTTTAAAATTTTTCTATTTTCAAAATATATATATATATATATATATATATATATATAGTCAGTTAGTCATCCAAAGACAGATCTGTTTCACTGTATCACAGCTCATCAATATAGTTAGACATCCAACTGCGTCTAGCCAGGATTGAAACTCAACTGAATTTACATCAGTCGGTGATTCTAACTCTGAGCAATGGGTGCTCGGAAGAGGAAGACTGACTTTAGAATGTTATATACAATGTATACGCATGCCAGTAGCCAAGAGTGTTCAAATTCATGACTGAATGAACAATGCATAGATGCGTGAGTAGCTACTGTTTTTTCAAAGTCTACTATTCCTCTATAGTGTTCAGTCTGTGTGTGTATGTGTGTGTGTGTGTTTATGTGCGTATATATATATATATATAGTCATCCATAGACAGATCTGTTTTGCTGTATCACAGCTCATCAGTATATGTATATATAGGAATAAAGACCAAATCAAAACTTATCTTTACTAAGATGTTTTGTCCTCTGACTTTATCAAGGATTTTATCTTGCACATTATTTACAAAAGCAGAAGTAGAAACATTGTTCATTTTCAAACATTTTAAATTTAAGAATGCTCCAAAATATTCTTTAGGCTAACCGTCAAAGTCAAGATAAACTATGAAGGATGCTAAGTAAAGTAATTTAATAACTTATAGAAGAAACTGATTAAATGCTATTGTTGTTGAGTTTTTTATTTTCTAATTTGTTTATATATAATTACTTACTATTTGTGACTAATGTAATTAGTACTTACTATTTTATTTAATTTGATAGATCATTTATTTATTTTAAATAATAGAAGGTTTCAATCTAACTGTTATCTTTTTAAGTTTTTAAAAACTTTCTCCTTTTCTAAAAGAACTACTCTTTTCCCAAGTCAATATTAGTCCTGGGTTTGATAATAAACCACGTCTAGCAAAAAAGCCTCTGATTGGCAGATTAGAGGTTTTGAAAGCATAGAACGACATCTTAATTGCTGTTGTTCCCAGGTCCACCTGTTAAGGTACATGCTATGGACAAATAGTGACACCTCAAACACTATGAAAGCATAAAAATAAATTTTTATATAAAATAAATTACCAACAATACATATTTATGGTAAAATGACCAACAATACATTTTTAAAGCAAAATTAGCGACAATAAATTTTATAGTAAAATGACCAACAATACATTTTCTCTGTAGTTGAAGTCATAAAACTGTGTTCAAAATGTTTAGATTTTGGCATTAAATAACCCATAGAGTTGTCGATATGCCATTAAGCAAAAACAACCAACCAACTTAGCCTCCGTAGGAAAAAAATAACTCCTATCTCATCTACACACTATAAATCTATAAAATGTACATTTACACTGAAAAATAAAATTATGTATGAAATACCAGCATAAAATTGCAAACAAAATATTTAGATTTAAGCATTAAATAACACATAGAGGTATTTGTCTATATTTCTGAGATGAGGTAGTATTTACATTATTCGAACTATTCTATATCCATTAGGCCATGTGTTCTTAAAAACACTTAACCTGGTGGATATAGATGTTGGCTAGTTTCTGACTTGACACTTAGAGTTGTAAGTTCAATACCAGGCTATAGCAGTGGGGAACAACTTATGACTTCCAATCAAGGCTTTACACAAGGAATGGAGTTCATATATCCCAGTGATTGTAATAAAGGGTTCGGTTCGAAATTCCTAGCACCTGAAGAATGTTGGCGTGTATAATGGCCGAAACATTGTACAAATAGCAACAAAGATGAGGACAACAGTCTGAGTAATGTAAATACTGTGAACATAGAGGTTGATATGACACTAAACAAAATATAACCAACCAACCAACCAACCAACCAACCAACCAAGCCAATGTACTTGTCTGTTATCGTTGGTCATTTTACCAAAATCATTTTTAAAAGGAAAAGAAAACAGTTAAATCAAAACATTCTATGACTGCTTCTTTGGTGGCTTGTGTTCTCACATGATAGTTGGTTTCATGAAGGGTATTTTCAAATATTCTATCTTTGTACACCAGTTTGTTTTGTGTCATTTTTTTTTAATTATGAAATATATTTAGTGTGCTTGTTCTTAAATGAAATTTTATTAAGTATTTGTTTTGCTGTTGTGATATGAGATTTTATTGGACAATTATTAAATCTAAATCTAAATCTATCTACTCTAAACTTATTTATAAATGGAACATTGTCTGTGTGCGTGTGTGTGTCTGTGTGTCTGTTACCTATAGACTCCGAAACAGCTGAACCGATTTTCTTGAAAATTTACACAGTTGTACTATAAGCATCTGCGAGTGTTCTTAGCTAGGTTTTGTGTCTAGGTACCCCCAATAAATATTGAAAATCGATAATCGAAAACATCGGGTTATAGAAGGAGCCTATTTTAATCAAATTTGATTCACTCATAGAGAAAGACATAAGAAACGATATTCAGAAGTTTCAAGGTTGCAGTTATTACAATAGTGCAGAAAATTGATAATATATATATCTAAAAGGCAAGATGTTTGTGGGTGTGTCTGTTTATCTACCTGTATGTCTGTATTTTTTCAGCCCTTTTATTTTAGTTTTTGCTTTGGGTTTGGCTCTAAGTAAGTATAATTGTAGTTCTTAGTCTCAGCCATGATACCATTTACTCAGAGGACTTATTTAGTCTTCAAAATTCAGTTTATGACGAAAAAAATCTTATTTGATATCGATACCGGGAAATCAAAATTTGACTTACATCCATTCAGTTTTCTTTCAGTCTACGGTTTCACTTTAACTGGAAACAACTATTGCTTTTTAGTCTTTCATGCCAATGTCCAAAGAGTCTGAGGTCCAGGACCATAGATTAGTTTTAACGCTTTCGTTACACTCGAGCAACACCGGGCTAGACTGCTAGTAAATAATAAGATAACCAACGTGATAATGCAGTGATTGTGTAACCAAAATATATGTTGTTTGAATTCTTATTTTGAACTGGACTCTGATAAGCATGGTGAATATCTATCTACCAAATTTTAATGTTTCCAGATCTGAGTGAGAAAAAACACTTAAACTGCTGCTTTGAAACAATTTGCTTCATCTTTTTTTAACCTGGGTTCCACAAAAGGTTGTTCAGGATCTTGTGAAAGTGATATACATATCTGAAAAGAATCACCTGGCTTTGGTTTCATTTGTGCTGTTGGAATGAAACGTTGATTTATATTCTTTATATTCTAGGTGAGACAGAAGTGAAAAAAATATCATGTATCTTGGAATGTTCTCCAAAATTAAGAAATTTGTAGAAAACTATTTTCTTGTGCACTATGGAAAACTGATAATTGCATTTAAATGAAAATACATACAGTTTTATAGGTATAATTTTACCTTTTCTTTCCCCTAGCTGTGGGTTAATTTGTAAAACTTGTATGAGGAAACCATTATTATCTCAAAATATAAAATAAAATTGCATACAAAATATTTAGATTTCAGCATTAAATAAACCGTAGAGGTTGATATGCCGCTAAACAAAACAACTTGCCAAGAAAGATATTACTACATTATATGGGATTGTAATAAAGATGGTATCAGCTTTAGAAAATTTGGGGGTGGATGAGATTTCTGAAATAATAAACAAAATATAGAATAGTGGCAAAATACCAGAAGACATTAGTAGATCTCTCTTTATAGCAATACTAAAGAAGCCAGATGCAGATGCATGCAAATCCATTGGACCAAATGCATAAACCAAACAGTTAAATCATTATTAATATTCTAATGAATAAAATTTGTAGCAAAATAAGATTAGAAATAAAGAAAGAACTGTGTAATTTTGTTCAAGATACTGGAACAAGAAATGCTATTTTTATCACCAGAACACAAATGCAGCAAGATCTATAACTATGTTTTATAGATTGTACAAAAGCATTTGTTAGTTGAAAAAAGTTTTTCACAGAAAAGAAATGGAGAAATTGCCAGGTGTAGATACTTAGTTTCCTGAAGTAGTTCTGTGGTTCAGGTTAAGTACATAGTAAAATGTTTGTTCACAAGAAAGCATTTACTAATACTGGCAAAATCTTTCAAAATGAGTACATGTAGCAGTAGTTTTGTTTTTGTTTTGTTTGTTTAATGGCACATCAACCCCTATAAGTCATTTGATGCCAAAATTTAATTTTCTTGGGGATTTTAAAGTAATAAAAATATGAGATATGTTATTCTACTTTCACACTTGAATACATGGTAGATGATACTCAGCTTTTGTGCCTATACATGTTTGGGTAGACATAATTACTAGAGGCGGTGATATATGTGTTTTATGTTGTAGTTTTGTTGAAGTTATATTTTGGAATACAATTTAATTTTTTCTAATACATATTATATAGAATAATGTCATGAAAAAGTTCTTTCCTGTTAGTTGCTTGATTTTGTTTAGTGGCATATCAACCTTTGCAGGTCATTTAATGCTGAAATCTAAATATTTTATGCAATTTTATGCTTTCAACTACAGATATGTTGTAAATAATTTTATACCTTCAGAGTAAAGGTATGCTTTTTAGATATTTATTTTATAGATCATAAATGTATTGTTGGTAATCTAATCTAAACTTATTTATAAATGGAACTTTTTGTGTGTGTGTGTGTGTGTGTGTGTGTGTCCATTACCTATAGATTCCGAAATGGCTGAACTGATTTTCTTGAAAATTTACACGGTTGTACTATAAGCATCTGCGAGTGTTCTTAGCTTGGTTTTGTGTTGAGGTATCCCCAATAAATATCGAAAATCAATAATCGAAAAAATTGGGTAATAGAAGGAGTGGTCCGATTTTAATCAAATTTGATACACCCATAGACAAAGACATAAGAAACGATATTCAGAAGTTTCAAGGTTGCAGTTATTACAGTAGTGCAGAAAATTGATAATATATATATATAAAAGGCAAAGTGTTTGTGTGTGTGTCTGTTTATCTGTCTGTATGTCCATTATACAAAACCACAATTTTTATCCGATTCTCACCAAACTTCACACAAATATTCTTTAGGCTGAGTCTGAGCTCCAGGACCATGGATTAGTTTTAAAGCTTTCATTACACCCGAGCAACACTGGGCTATACTGCTAGTTTTATTATAAAAATATAATTTAATATATTTGTACTGTTGCATTGTCATTTTTCTAAAAATAATGTTTTGTTGGTTATTTTTTTATGAGAATGTACTTTTGATTTTTGTTTTGGGGGGTTCACTATTTGCCCATACTTGAACCCTAACAGATACTACCACCTCAGGTTAAAGTGGACCTGGGAACAATTAAGAGGTGATTCCAGGTTCCTCAAAACTCCTGATCTTCCAATCAGAGGCCTTTATAGCAATAATAATTTGGGAATATGTAATAGTAGCTTTATGAAAACATGAAACGTTTTACACCATGTCTGCTATATAAAAAAAAGGGACAATATTAATATTATTATAGAAAGTCTTCCCTCTTGCACTGAATGCAAAAGTCTGTTCATATAATTGACAACTTTCTCAATAGCATAGCCTCCTTGTAATTTGTTGAATAAATTCTTATTTCAAACTGCTGTTCCTTTGTCTTTGCTTTTCATTCATGTTTATAGAAAAACACAGTCTTTAGATTTTGGTCTTTTTTCCTTCCTTCACTCATTTCAGCTGCCCAAAATTTGGTTGTTTTCTTATCAATGCTCTGGGCAATTTCAATCCGAACTATGACTCTTGACACTTCGGAATTCTATGTTTTTCACAAAATAAATTTTAGCAAATCTAGAGTGCAACTTAACCCTTTAGCATTCAAAAGACATTCTCCTGTAAACACTGGCTATCAATGTTCAACCCACTATAACCCACCACATGTACACTCTACCATAATATATGATGTCATCATTGCAAATAATGCAAAGTCATGCAAACAGTGAGACTTTGAGAGGCAATATTTTAGGGGGTTGGTTTGAGTGTGTTGAATGCTCACAAGTTTAAATAACATTGTAACATAACCAAACATTTCAGATAAAAAGCTCATTCACTAAGCTGGTATGCAAGATTATGGAGAGAGGTTTTAACCTCTTTCAGTCCTAATGGATATGTACAATCAAGCATTAAAATATTCTCTATCCAAGTAAGAAGGTCTTCCATAAAAAAAAAAAAAAACTGCTGTTTTCTCATTTTGTCAGATTTTGGTAAATGGATCAAGCTCATCATTTTGATTTCATGGACAGACCCATAGACTACTCTTTAAGACTGCATAAAATTTATTGCTACAACAAATTTTTTTTTTTGTATCATCCCGAGCAAGGCGGTAACGCCACTGATGTGCAGGGGGCTACGTAATAGTGAAAAGATTGGAAAAGAGAAAGAAATCGTAACTTAACAACAAACAGCCCTGACAAGTGAGAACATCATAAAGGTGTCCTCATGAAACTTCAAAGTCGGCATAAATCTGCTCTATTAAAGAGAAAAACTCTTTGTACCTATTAACGCTCTATCTACACAATACTTTTTGATAAAAAACCTGCTTGCCAAAATATATTTTATTAGTAATAACCAGTGAAAAATAACAACCTTGGTGCTAAATACTATCACAGTTATATATATATATATATATATATCCAAATAAATAAATTTAAAGTTACAATCTATTCATTTCTAAATTATAATTTATAATAAACATATATGTGTGTGTGTGTGTGTGTGTGTGTGTGTGTGAATTAATAAATATCCATATGGGGATGTATGAAATTATTCAGGTGTTAATATAACAGTGTTTAAGATTGTATAAACAAAACTATTATATATATATTAATAAATATACATATTATCCTATGTCATTGAGTCCCATCATCTGAGGATTATATATATATACAAATAAATACATAATCGTCATTACTATAATAGAGAGGATATATATATATATATATATATATATATATATATATATAACAGAAAACATAATTTCAGAGTCCCATCAATGTAGGATAATATGTATACATACAAATAAATACATGACCATCATAATTATAATAGAGTGGATATATATATATATATATATATACATATATAACAGAAAACATGTCATTTGAGAAATTCCAAAGGTTGCAGCAATTAAAACAGATATCACATGTTGCTCAAAGAGAAACTAATGGTATAATCAAGATATTAACTTTCCACATTACTTCAAACAAAAGGTTAGGAAGGAAACTTCTATCAATAATGGAAACAGAAATAACAGTTACTGGACTTGAGAACCTTTTTTTTTAAAATTGTTTTAAGAGAAAGCTTTTATAAATTTCAATTCATAGTAGTACTGGTTGCATGAATGTTGAATGTTTCCTTATAAGGAAGCAGCTAATATTACTATTACAGTTATACCAAATATCATGATAATATTGTAACATGTTATTGCAAGGTCTACAATAATATTGCCATAATTTAAAAAAAATAAAAGAATGAAAAGAAATTTACAAAAAAGGTTTATTTCTAAACAAATGGATAGAATTAAAATGCGACTCAAATTTAATATATTTTCTCTATTCAAAGGAAATTGGGCCAATAAAATAAGCACATCTCATCTCTCCTCTCACTTGTCACCCTCCACTATAATAAAATAAACATTTTCACTTCTAAAGCTGAATTCGTCAAATAAAACTTCAAAAGCTTCTACTCAGAGTTGTTGCTTATATTACAGAAATGTTAACAAATGAATCACTAAACATGATATGTACAAGAGGATTTAAATAATATGAAATATGCAGGAATAATAAATTTATGTTGTTTTAATTCCTTTGTGTTTTTGGTGTAGAAAAGCTGAAAAAAACAGATGCAAAAGTTTTGCAAATGGCAGGAAAAGAAATCCATTGCATGTTATTGCAAGGTCATATAAATTTTCAGAGAGTTAACCATTTTAAAATTTCTCTTTGATTCAACTCTGGGGACATAACATTATTTTTCCCGAATTATCTCATGGGAGATTAAAATAGGTTTGAACGTTTCCACTTCCTCTGAATTAAGGAAAAATGTGCAATAAATGAAGAAAGAACTTTTTCTTTTATTGTCATTTATTTCATTTGTTTTAAATATCGTTCTTCCGTTGAAGAATTTATTCGTTCCTGTTTCTCTCTTTTCTTTCTTTGTCTTTTTCATCTATAATTCTTATTCTTGATTTTATTTTTCTTTCTTTCTTTTGCATTAAACAAATTTACTCTTAATAATTTCTTGCATTTTTCTTTTTTGTCTTCCTTTTATCATCCTTAACATATGCAAAAATATAATTTATTAAACTAAAATTATTATAGTACTAGACAAAAGAGGATATTAAAGAAGTCTGTATTACACTAATTTTCCAACATTATTCTGTGAAATCCTGATTTTATATCTAGGTTCAACCATTGACTTGTCAACAAAGAGAAATATCCAACAATCACACTCATATAGAATGTCCTTTGTGTGTGTGTGCGCGTGTGTTTGTTTGTTTGTTTAGAGAGTGCATTTAGACATAGGAATCAATATTAATACTGCATGGTGACTGTCAGTTTCACTCCACAATATCATGTTGGGTACACTTATTCTATGGATCTAGTGAGAGAAAGTTTTCTCTGAAAAAATTAACTCCTAAACAAAAATTGGAGCTGATTTCCAAATGCAAAAATGAAAACAAATACTTCTTACTTATATCACTCAATAAGTCCTATGCCTGACATATAGATGGTGCTACTAATAAAAATCCATATGATTTTTATGAAATACTAACCTTTAAATGGCACATGACAAAATTTGGTCCCAGTTGGATTATTAGTCTACAAATTACAGTTATTTTAGTGAAGCTTCTGTTGCAAATTTTCAAAACAATAGAAAAATCTAAATTTTATGTGTTGATAAAGAATTGCTTCCTGATGGATAAAAATACTGTTCAAGTAAAGCAATGGCTTGATAAGTGTTATACAGACTCTGTGCGATTGACAACAATGGTTAAGAGGTGGTCTGCTGACTTTAAACAAGGATTTATAGGCACAAATGATGATGAACGCTGACGTCATTACTGTTTTCAGTTGAAATTTGTAAAATCTTTCTCTTAAAACACTTTTTTAGGAAAATAGGTTTCTTAAGTCCTGCAGCTGTTATCCCTCTTTCCAGTGCTGATGGTGGTTTCCTTCCAAACTTTCCAATTGAAGTGGTGTGGAATGTTAACACTTTCACTATTTTCTCTTCAAGTTAATGTGTTATCCATTTGAGTTGTTGCTTCTGTTGATAGACATCAACTGATATTGTCTCTGTTATTTGGTACAGTTCTTTTTTCTTTTGTGATTCTGTAGCACCAATCCACAATCTTCAAAGAAGGAATATCTTTACCAGGATCCCCAAGTTTTATTTGTAGATGAGTAGTCTCAAACTTGAGAATGCAACAAATGTTCTTCCCAAAGAGAGCGTAGATTAGTAGTCCCAAACACAAAATGTAAAAGAGTTCTTCCCAAAGAGAGCGTAGATTAGTAGTCCCAAACACAAAATGTAAAAGAGTTCTTCCCAAAGAGAGCGTAGATTAGTAGTCCCAAACACAAAATGTAAAAGAGTTCTTCCCAAAGAGAGCGTAGATTAGTAGTCCCAAACACAAAATGTAAAAGAGTTCTTCCCAAAGAGAGCGTAGATTAGTAGTCCCAAACACAAAATGTAAAAGAGTTCTTCCCAAAGAGAGCGTAGATTAGTAGTCCCAAACACAAAATGTAAAAGAGTTCTTCCCAAAGAAAGTGCAGACCAGCAGTCTCAAACTTGAGAATGCAACAAGAGTTCTTCCAAAGAGAGTCCTTTCTTACCCCAGCAAGCTAAAAGGAGACATATTTATATCTCCTCAAATCTCATGGTTGGCATGATTTTGCATTAATTTGACAGCATAAAGACAATATGGCTTCCTCACGAGATTCTTTTTGCATAGATGTCCATAAGTTAAGTTGTTTTTTTTTAAACTACATTATTCATTCAAAACCTTTTTTCACCATTGATCTTAAAAAGCTGTTGTATACCGTATACAGCAGTTTAGATATTTCTGACCAGATTTGGTGACATGCATAACATCCATATGAAAGTCTTGATCTGACAAAACTATTTAAGAACATGAATCAAGTTTTCAGGTTAAGAGTAAAATATATTTTCCAAAAAACAAGTAGAGTATTAAGAGAACAGAAAATGTTGTTGGAAACAAAGAAAATTGTGCCGAACTGTAATATCTTATTTTAATCTCTTATATAGCAATGAATGTTGGATAATTTTCTATCAGATGAAAATGAGACTTGAAGCAAGAGAAATGTGGTTCTACCGAAGGATGTTGAAAATACCATGGACAGAGCATGAGAGCAATAGGAAAGTCTTAAAGAAAATCAGAATTAAAAATAAAACTAACAATCAGGAAGAAACAAAAGAAAATTTTGGAACATATAATGAGAAAAGAGGGCTTGGAAAATTTAATGCTTACAGGACTGAATGCAAGAAAAGCTGGGTGAAATGGCAATTAAGTTTCTTCATGAGTTTGACAGTGTTCTGCTAAAATCAGGATTTCACAGAATAATGTTGGAAAATTAGTGCAATTTCTACAAAGAAGGATAGTAAAGTGTCAGAAGTTACATAGACCAACAAAAAACTAGAAGCTGTGGTTAACTCGCATCCTGAAGGGACATGATACATAAAAATAAAATGTAGTATCTATGACAAAATTATCTTGATATAAAAATCTATCAATAATTTCTGATTTTTCATAATCAATTATTTCTGATTCATCAACTTGTAAAAATATTTCATTAGAAACAATGAAAAATACTGTATAACCTGGGACACATAATGAGAAGGAGGGATTGGAGAATCTGATACTCACAAGGTGGAAAGATAAAGAGTGCATGACATACTTGATGGGCTTAAGCAAATAGATGAAAGAGCAAGGTTTGGGAGAAGAAATAAAACAAAATATATTAAGAATTACAAAGTACAGGAAGATGTAGAGAGCTATGATTTCCTACATCCTGAAGGGACACAGTACATAAAAGAAGAGGAAATGACAGTGAATAGAGAATAATTTCCTCACACATGAAGAGGGAACATGAGACTACAGAAGGATGCTGAGAATTTCATGGACTTAACATGTGAGCAATAAGGAAATTTTAAAGAAAATGGAAACAAAAAGAAAATTTGCACTTAGAATCAGAAAGAAACAGCTGAAGTTTCTGGTACAAATAATGAGGAAGAAGAGCTTGGAGAATTAAACATTTACAGGATATATTGAAAGCAAGAGGGAGAGAGAGAAATTTTGAGACATCTACTTAATGCTTGATGGCAGCATAAAACTTGATGGCAGCATAAAACTTAATGCTTGATGGCAGTATAAGGGATAGAAAAAAGACAAATATTTCTTAGAGCTACAAAGAATGGGAAGTTGTGGAGAACAATGACCACCCATGTCCTGAAGGAACACTGCATGTAAAAGAAGTTCCTTCATTTTCTATCCTTTCTATGAGAAAGTCTGTAGTCTATAATCATATGGTCATCTCCTATCTCACTAACCTGCATCCTCTCTCTCATGCTCCTTTTTCCATCCACTCCACTCACATCCCCTATAACCTGTCACTCTTTCTCATAACTTTCCTCCTATGTAACACCCTGCAAAACAGTGGCAATAAAATGCCTTGCTTGGGGCGATATAATTATTTTAAAAAAAAAGAACTTTTCACCAAGAGCTTATTCTTTTTTGCATTCTCCAGTATTTGCTAATGGCCAAAGAAAAAACAGATTTCTTGAATTTGTAACAGAAAGCAAGTAAAAATAAGATGACAGAAATAATAAACTATCGCCCAGTTCATACTCCACCCACGTCTATTGAACAGGTGAAGAGGCTCATCCTTTGTTTCCTGCTTAGGATATGGTTTCCAGCTTTCTCTTTTCCAATCTTTTCACTCTTACGTAGCCCCCTGCGTTTCAGTGGTGTTACCGCCTTGCTCGGGGTGATATGATTAAAAAAAAAAACAGTCAATAAATTAAAAATAACTTTTACTTTACAATATTGAATAGGCAAATAGTTCAACAAAATCTAAGTATACTTATTCAGAAAAATACTGCTTTCAAAGTCCATGTTGTGTGAGGTAGTATTTTTTTTTATTGCTATAACCATAATTGTTTGTCTGAAACATCAGTAAAAAAGATTCAAGCTTTTGTGTAAAAATTGTTAGCACACTGAACAAAAAGCTGAGCAAACCTAATCAATTTCACAATTCATAGTTTCTGAAACACAGGTAAGCCACTCTCTTTGCCAAAACCAAAGACCCCTCTAAATGAGTGTACTGTGTTTTTATGCACCTGACCAGTCATCATGCAGCCAATGAGCACCCAGAAGCAGCCAATGAGCACCCAGAAGCAGCCAATGAGCATCCAGAAGCAGCCAATAAAAATGGCTACAATCAACACCGTCATTTTAGCCTACACAAAATGCTGTCTAATTCACTTTCAGTCCAAAGCTTACCAATTTGCCATCTTCATACTCCATTGCCTTTAAATCGGATCCTGGGCATGACAATAAACTACATCCAGCAACAAGGCTTCTGATTGAGAGATTGTGAGGAGCATGGAACCACCTCTGAATTGCTGTTGTTCTCAGGTCCACCCTGACCAGGAGTGGTAGCACCTGTTAGAGTCCCAGCTATGGGTAAATAGTTAATCCCCAAAATGGGGTCAAAATACCATGAAAGTGTAAAAATAGACTTTTATAGTAATATAGACATAAAAATAGACTTTTATAGAAAAATGGATATATTTGAAGGAAAAATATTGCCAACAATACATTTATGAAGGAAAACAAATTCTCAGCAAAACATTTTTGATTACAAAACTAGAAGACATTTTCAGTTTTCTAAAATAAAAAAGAAAAACAAAAGATTTTCATTAAAATCTGACTAAACCAGCCTTCTAACATCGTTCATTCAGCAATGAATTAGAACACTCTCAGCTATTGGGCATGTATAATGATAATATACATGCTAAAAAGTCTGCCTCCTTCTACTGATTGCTCATAGCTCAGAGGTAGAATCACCGACTGACGCCAATTCGATCAGGTTTCAATCCCGAGGAAAAAGCAATCGGATATCTAACCGTACTGATGAGCTGTGATACAGCAAAACAGATCTGTCTGCGGATGACTATATATATATATATACACACACACAACAGCCTTCATTATCGTATATAGAATTCTTTTTATACTTACATTATTTTTTCTTTCTTTTTTTTTAATCATTCCACCCCAAGTAAGGCTACTAGACTTGGATAAAATATAGAAAGTAAAGTGCATCAGGCAGACGTTATATGTCATAATGCTGACCACAGAAACCTGCCACCAGCTGATGAAATGGTTCCTCTTTTACAGAAATTGAATTCCTCCCTTCTGCTAGCTTAATTAGAAAAAGTCATAAATCACAGCTTCCAGCCCACACTTATTGGGAGACTGAAATATTTAGGTAGAGATTGGAGATAGATATAAGTGTCCGCCCTCAATTCATCTGAGCTGTCATGTCCAATTAAAGAGTTATTCATCCATCCCCCCACACCGGCTCATTTAGTCTGAGTTGATGATATTTATCAACTTAATTAGCACTTGAATATGTAAATAATAATAAATGAAAAAGAAATTAATATTTTAAAAATTAATTATTTTGTTTGCATAATTATTTTTATAATGACTTTCGCATAAGTATTCAACCCCCTCAGCTTAGTTGAAGCACTTTTTGCACTAATTACTAAAAACAGACATTTTCATTTACTTTCAAAAAGGTTAAACATCTCTTGACTGGTAATTTTAATGGAGATTTTAATAGAAATTTTCTATAGCCTTCAATAAGGCTTCTCCATCACTCGACTGGTATTTTTAATAGAGATTTTTAAAATTCGTTTCTAATAGGCATTTTCTATAGTCTTCAATAAGGTGTCTCTATCTCTTGACTAGTATTTTTTATATTAATTTTTCATAGACACTTCTTATAGCTTTTAATAAGGCTTCTGCATCTCTTGACTGATATTAATTTTTAGACATTTTTTTTTTTTTGCCTTCAAGAAGGTTTCTACATCAGTTGATTGGTAATTTTAATAGAGAATTTTAATATTCATTTTTAGACATTTTTTTTGCCTTCAAGAAGGCTTCTACATCAGTTGATTGGTAATTTTAATAGAGAATTTTAATATTCATTTTTAGACATTTTTTTTGCCTTCAAGAAGGCTTCTACATCAGTTGATTGGTAATTTTAATAGAGAATTTTAATATTAATTTTTAATAGACACTTCTTATAGTTTTTAATAAGGCTTCTGCATCTCTTGACTGATGTCTTTAATATTAATTTTTTGACATTTTTTTGACTTCAAGAAGGCTTCTACATCAGTTGACTGGTAATTTTAATAGAGAATTTTAATATTAATGGAAATTTTCTTTACACATGAGAAAGGCTTCTGCATCTCTCAACTCATATTCTTAACCATTCTTCAGATTTCGTAAATCCCATTTATGAACAGCAATTTTCAGTTCATGCTACAATTTGTTTTTAATTTGTTCTAGAATGAGTGATTGAAAAAGTTATTTCATTACCCAAGCACTATTATTCTTAAACCACTCTGAGGTGATTTTCAAAGTATGTTTTGGGTCTAGGGATATGGTTTTGTTTAAATCGTCTTAGATAACACTTTTTGACTTTCATTAGCATAACTGAGATTTAGGAGATGGACTCATTGTACCTTCTCAGGCAAATGTTTCTATTGACTTAAAGCAGAAACATTATATTGAATCAATTGATAGATTTCCTGCCAGGAAAGTTGGTTCACTGTGTTGTGCAAGACAAGTTTTCTTTGCCAAAAGCTATTTTACACATTTATGATACTGTATCATGGAGTGAAATAACAGGACTTTGCTTTGTACTATAAATTGATAGAAACATTAATAGTCAACATAAAATATTTCTATCAAATTTTACTTTGATTAAAGGATTAGCATGAAAGGCATCTTACCTGTAACTTATACTACTACTACTACTACTACTACACACAGCAATTTTCAAAGCATAACTTCTTCCATGTGCCCTGTCCCTTCAGGACATAGGCAACCATGGCTTTCCACATCTCCCTAACCCTGGTGGCTCTTAGCACGCCTTCTGTTATACCATGTAACCTTCGTTCCATCATCCACCTGATTAGGTCCTTCAAATATGTTATCCATTGCTTTCCCCTGTCTCTTTTTCCCTCTATCTGGCCTGTTAGTATCAGGTTCTCCAAGCCCTCCTTCCTCATTGCATGTTCCAGGAACTTCAGCTGTCTCTTCCTGATGTTCAGTATTAATTTACTTTTTGTTTTCATCATTTCTAAGACCTCATCATTGCTCACATGCTCGGTCCATGATATTCGCAGTATCCTTCTATAGAACAAGGGAAAACTTGAAGCAACTGAAATGTGGTTCTACAGAAGCGCAACTTAGATATGACAAAAGACCACAAGTTTGGGGCACCCAGTGAATATCAAACTTGCTATTTAATTGTAACTGACTTAGAGCAATAAACTTGCTAATCATCACACATTAAATTTCCCTATACACACACATATATATGAATTAATATCAAATAAATTGGCAAATCAATACACAAGATCATTGGCAGAATCATATGCAAATCAGTCAGCAGAATCATTGGCAAGTTCATAGGCAGGATCATATGCAAAATGGCAAGACTATTAGTAAATTAATAGGCAGGATGATTGGCAAGATCATAAGCAGAATCACTGGCAAATTGATTGATTGATATTTATAGTGTATCTATATAACTAATGAAAATGTACTAGTTGTTAATAACTAGTCTTTAAAATGAACATTCAGTTTTATAATAAAGGTTAATTCCTTGGAATAAAGTATTTAGCCTTCCTGTTGAAGACTGTGCAGCTGAGGTCTCCTCTTGAGTTAAGGTTGGCATTGATGCTTTCATCCCTGCCAGAAAGTTGAGACTTAAATCCCACTCATCCCCGTGGTTCTCCCTTGCCTGCTCAGCTGCCATTGCCCGCTTTATCGGAGTCATGCGTTGGACTATAATAGGCACCTTTTTACCTCGGCTCGTAATGAGTGCATGAAAGTACATAAAGGAGATAAGCTGATGTTTGCAGCTAGAATAAAGCAGTGCATAGCATCCATGAGTTTGGCTTCAAAGACTACTGGAGACTCTGTAAAAGTGTGCTGAACAGCAGTAAGCCCTCAATCCCCTCTCTAATCAACAAATTTGAGGTCCTCACCTTTTCAACAGACAAGGCTGAGTGCTTCACTCGCAGATTCTCCACTAACTCGACACTGGACTCATCTGGAGTATCTGTACTCGACTTCCCTCTCTGAACCCAGGCCCAACTGACTGACATACTAATTACTCCATTGGTGGTCTCCAAAATAATTTCTAAGCTTGACCCCCATAAGGCGAACGGTGGCGACAAAATACCCATCATTGTCCTAAAGAAATGTGTTTCCAAACTCTCCTCTGTTCTCTCTAAACTCTGTAACTACTGCCTCTCTGCTTCTTGCTTTCCTGCATGCTGGAAATCCTCCTCCATGGTTCCTATATATAAAAATACTGGAGAACCCTCTGACTCCACTAATTATCGCCCTATCAGCCTCCAACCGATCTTTGGCGAAGTGTTTGAAGCCATCATCAACGCTGAGGTGGTACAATATCTCACAGCCCACAGACTCTTCTCTGACAAACAGTATGGCTTCCACTTCACCAGGTCTACTACTGATATGCTCATGACCATCACTGAGTATATACACCAGGCCCTCGACAAAAACGGCGAAGCCTGAACTGTTGCCCTTGACATCTACAAAGTGTTTGACAGAGTCTGGCATGCTGGCCTTCTATGCAAGCTGCAGAGCTATGGTATAACTGGACAATTGTTTGACCTAATCCAGTCATTCCTTTCAAATCATACAATAAAGGTAGTATTGAACAGACAAGCTTCCCAATATTATCACACGAATGTGGGTGTCCCTTAAGGCTCTATGTTAGGTCCTACTCTTTTCCTTATCTATATTAACAATCTCCCTGATGTAATAAGATCCCAAGTAGGCATATACACTGACAACACTATGGTTTACTCTTGTCTCGATCAAAAATCTGCCGAGGCTGACAAAGCAAACCTCACTGCCGAGCTTGAAAAAGACCTCCAATCCATGGTGGACTGGGTTAAGAAATGGCTCGCGAATTTTAATGCTTTCAAAACAAAGCTACAATCTATTAACCATCTCAGACAATCGTTCCTCCCATCCATTAACATGGATCAGGCATCTCTCCCTGAAAGTAAAACACTGCGTCTCCTCGGATTAACTCTCACATCAGACCTCAAGTGGAATAACTATATAAAAATCCATCGCTAAATCTGCTGCTAAGAAAGTCGGTTCTCTGTGTAGGGCCAGGAAGTTTCTCCCATCCAAAATAATCCTGCACATATACAAATCTACCATTTGCCCGTGCAGTGAATATTACTGCCATATCTTGTCGAGTGCTCCTGCTATCCACCTTGGTGTTCTTGACCAAATCCAACAGAGAATCTGTAATGTGATTGATCCCAACTTAGCAGCTAGGATACAGTCTCATCAATGCAGTGTGGCTTCATTGTGTCTCTTCTATAAATACTTTCACGGCTTCTGCTCCGATGAACTTAGCTCACTGGTACCCACTATATATGAATTTCCTCGAGTCACAAGATGAGCAACTAGGTCTCACTCTTTTACTGTGAAACCAATAAATTGTAAATGGAAATTCTACTCTATCAGCTTCTTTTCTCACACTTCCCGCCTGTGGAATTCCCTTCCGCATACTTGCTTTCCCAACAGCTATAATCTCCAAGAATTTAAATGTAAAGTCAATAGTTATCTCCTGTCTCACTGACTTACATCCTCTCTAATGCTTTTTTCACCGTCCACCCAACTCTTATCAGTTTTCTCTTCCTTATCCTACTCTCTCCCTGACACCCCCTGCAACCTCTCACTCCTTCTCATAACATTCTTCTTATGTAACCCCCTGTACAACAGTGGCAGTAAAATGCCTTGCTTGGAACAATGTAACACCCCAATGGACCCGTTCGAACAATTTCTCCGGCGGCCGTTCTCCACATTGTGATGTTTGCCGGGAGTTTGTTGAAAATGTCGGAGCCTCAAGCTGGGGGTACAAGATTAAACTATAAGGAACGAACTTCCACAACTTGGATGAGTTGAAAGGATGCTTTATTTCGTTTAGACTAGAGCTAGCCTTTTCAGTTGGGGCAGGCGAATGTGACACACAGCTCTAACTCCAATTAATGGAGATCAACAAATCCGAACTGACCGAAACAAGACGAACGGAGATTCTTACTTCAAGCTCGCACCCAGCTGAACTCACTTTAAATACACTAACTTCTATTTATTTAAAATGAATCCGGAAATCCGGAAATGCTTTAGACCACCGGTGATAAACATTGGCGACTGTAAGTCTGAAATTTCAGTTATCTTTTTTTTATCTTAATAAAGCTTCTGCCGGAAAATTCTTAATGTGTGGTCAAGATACAGTAAAAGACAGCCTTTGACCGGGTCATTCGAAAACCCACCTCCTGAACTTTATCGCCTGAACTTATCTCTTTATCACATTAAATCACTGAGTCAAATATTTACCGGAGGAGTGGTAGGATTTAAAACAGTAAATCAGATACCCTTGTCTCTTCCACAATCTTCCTCATAAAAGAAAAAGTGTTTATTTATTTATTTTTTTCCTCTTCTTTTTTCACTTTTGTTAAATATGTGTTTAAACTATTTTCTATTCTTAACCATTTTCTATTTTAATCTATTATAATAAAATACATATATGCCTAGTTATCATGTCACAACAACATGACTATAAAAAAAAATTATATATAACTTTACTTAAATGATACAGTTACATATTTATTGAAAATGTTTGATTAAGTTTGCATATATATGCTTGGCGGGACACATGTTATTGCAACAGAGCCATCATTTTACGCTGTAGGATTATCATTGTTGGTCTAATATTTCCTCGGTGGGGATGCATTTTTTTGTGAGAGATAGTGTAAAGATATTTTTTTAAAAAATGATGTTAATGAAAAGAAAATTTGACATCATTTTATTGCCTGAGCAGAGCTAAATAGGGAGGATATACAAAGAAGTAAAAAAGGGGGTTTATATAGTTGTCCTTATTTGTACATATGATGCTTGTAAAAGTCTTATTGAAGATGTAGGTTTATATTTTAGAAGAGTTTCTTGCTTATATAGTACAGTTATCAGCTTAGAGTATTTGTATTCTGTATTGTGTACAATTCACTGTGTACAGTTCACTGAAGACTATAAAGTCTACTGAAGGGAAATGTCTTGTCTCTATCCTGTTGTTTAAAAGAGAGAATAAATTTTCACAATTATGCTGTGTTATTTATGCATACCCATCTGACAAAAAAGGGTTAGAGCAGATCCTACAATATATAGGTGTTAATCTACATAACATTATTCTCAGAATAAAATTGTTTTCAAGATTTTAAAATTGTTTAATGCACATTATTTTCTTTCAGTACAAAAGTTAATTATGTATATTAACTTCTCTTGACCAAGAATATAATCTTTTATGAAAAAATGAGAATGCCAAGTGTGTTTGGCATGTGAATCTCCTCTTCCTAAACATCACATAGGTGCTTCAGTCAATAAATCATTTAGCTCTTACACAATCCTGGTATTCCCAACTATTTTTTGTGCACAGTTTGCATTCATCTTCATTTGTAAGTTGGGTAGATATACAATGACTTGTTCCTTGCATGCTTTGCATATCATGTTTAAGAGAAAACATTGTTTTCACCAATTGTTAAGAGCTTTATTGTTTGCAGGTGTTCACTCATTGGTATCAGCTACAGGCCATGAGTGGAACTGTACTGACAGATACAAATACACATGCACACATGTTTTATTTATATATATATATATATATATATATATAGCTTACGGTCATATCATGTTGAATACACTGGTTCTCACTCGATCACCAAAGTTAAGCAATGTTGATCCTGGTCAGTACTTAGATGGGTGACCACTTGGGAATACCAGGTGCTGTAAACGTTATTGACGGATGTACATTGTGGTGCAGTGGATGTCGGTTCAGAGGGGTAAATCGGTGAGCTGAATTCCAATTCCAGTCAAACACTTTGCATTCACTTATGCACTGGTACCCTTGGGAAAGGTATTAATCCATTCTTTCCTTCCAGTTATGGGTTAAATAACTGAGGTCTGTTGTTCATGCGATCTGTGGCAGGCGTCTGCACTGATTGTTTGTTATAAGCAGTTCCAAAAAGTGTGGATGGTGCTACACAAGCCTTCACCACTTTAAACAATTCTTTGTGTGGTTGTCTGTGTTATACGCTCATATGTCGAAATTGATGGGAAAGTCCATAATAATAATTATAGTAATAATAATAGTATATATAAACGAGATTATAATTGTACTCATCTCAAAAACTATCAAATGAAGGAAAAAATGGTTGTAAAAAAGTAAGAGCTTAGGGCATGAAAGTCAGTCAAAAGGGTTCAGACCGAAATCAGCACAAAGCCCAGTTTCCCTGATGATCCGTTTAGGAGAAACCTAGGTAGGTTCGTCTGGCTCATTAGGTGATATATGTATATATAAACAGTAAAACTGATAGGTAGATATTTCAGTTCATGTTTACTATATTAAAGAAAAAATAGTAGCTAATAAAGAACTGCATGTTCTGATCATTGTAAACAGTTTTCTTTGGATTAATGATTTGTCTTGGCATGTTTCAGAAAGAAAAAAAAATCCTTTTTTGCAAAATTCAAATAAAATCAGTGCAAATAAATTAAGCCAAAGAGAAGATGTAAAGTTCTTAAATGACAACGAGAAAGATCTGAAGTTAATAAGAGAAAAGAAAATTGTATTCTCAGGTTACTAAGATACGAACAAATATTCTATCAATAACAGTATCTACTTTATATTTGAAAATACAGTTTGACTGTAGATATTTGTCAGTCATTAGCTAATTTCCATTTCTTATTAATGAGATATCAAGTTGTGATAGTAACAAGAAGCAAAGCCAATTAGCATTGTAAGAAAGAATAAATGATTAAAGTGATAATAATGGACATGGTAACATGAGAAAAAAAACAATTAATAATAAAAAGAAGGGAAAAATAATGCTACCATTAAGTGGTCATATCAAAATACAGCATGATTAACAATAAAGACAGTGAGACTATTTTAACAGTCTTCTCTTGTCAGAGCTAGATTTAAAATGAAAAATGTGCACAGTGACTAAAAATGAACACAAAAGACCAAATGTTATATTAAAATGACAACACTTATAAGCTGACTGCTTTTAAAGCAACAAACTACTCCTTCTGCTTACAGAAAGATGGCTGGTAGGACTGAATGTAAACGGCTTCAAACATTTACACATAAAATTCATAATTAGCCTTTCTCAGTACAATATGTCTTGGTTGTAAAACTGGTTACATTGTTATGTTTTTAGCAAGTGAATTTAGTTGTAAACCTTCGCAATTTGTTCACTTTGTCTTTGCAAATATTAGCTGATACATGCTAATTGATTTGTACTAGATGCACAGACCAATTAATCTTTGGCCTATTATACCGACATAGTAGGACTTCAATGTCAGAATTTTCTTCTTCTTCTATGTGCCTTGTCCTTTCAGGACATAGGCGATCGTGGCATTCCACGTCTCTCTATCCCTGGTGGCTCTCAGCACACTTTCTCCTATTACACCATGCAACCCCCATTTGGTCATCCACCTGATCAGGCCCTTCAAATATGTTATCCACTGCTTTCCCTTATCTCTTTTTCTCTCTATCTGGCCTGTTAGTATCAGGTTCTCCAAGCCCTCCTTCCTCATTGCATGTCCCAGGAACTTTAGTTGTCTCTTCCTGAAGCTCAGCATTAATTTCCTTTTCATTTCCATCCTTTCCAAAACCTCCTCATTGCTCATATGCTCAATCCATGATATCCACAGCATCATTCTGTAGAACCACATTTTGATTGATTCATATTTTTCCTTCATCTTTGATAATATTGTCCAGCATTCATTGTCATATTGAAGAACTGACATCACATAGCAATCTTTTATTTGTTTCTAGTGAAAATTTCTTGTTTCTTAATACTCTACTCAACTTCTGAAATGCATCTTTTGCCATGCCAATTTGCCTTCGGAATGTAAAAAAAATAAAATATATGTGCCTTTGAGGAAACTGATTGATACGAAGATTTATAACATAAATAGAAAATATAACTTAAAGTTAATTTTATATTGTTAAACTGCATCATATCATGAATATTTACTTAGAAGTTTACAGGTGAGTATTCATCTTATGAGAATGTTAGATAAATATATGAGTAAGTGTTATGAGGAAACACACCTATTCCTCAGATAATGGACTCTCCCTTCTTTATTAATAAGAGTTAATGAGAAGTTAACGGAAGAAATTCTTGGGAAGTTCATAGGAGTTCTTTAGTGTTTTATTGGAGTTCATTTTTACTACTAGGCAGTTGATATTAGTCGGCAGTTAGCCGAATACTAAGGAGTCAGCTTTCAGTGAAAGATTACCAAGTTCCTAACATTTTGGGTACGTTAAGTCGATTAGCAACCGACATAGCCCAATTATAATCTTCAGTGTGAAAATTACTCCACAACAAAAAGCATAATAATGAATAGATGGGATATATAGAACTCGTTTAACCCATTCATATCTTGATAGATGTGCATTGTGGTGCAGTGGATATCAGCTTGGAAATAGAAATCGGTGAGCTGAGTTCGAATACCAGTTGAATGCCCTGCATTCACTTATGCGCTTGGACTCATGGGAAAGGTATTAATTCGTCCCTTCCCTCCAGTTATGGGTTAAACAGGGTATGACTTGGGACCCTACCCTTAAACAAGTCTCAATGAATCTTCCTTCATTGGGGAGGAAACTGGCTCAATTCGATTAGGGTGAATGCGGCTTGCATACATACATTCAACATCTCCAAAATAGGACAGTGAATTATAATCAGATATAGGTAAAAACCTATATATTGATTTTTTTATAAACATTAAATTAATAGCAGTTTTTA
Organism: Ascarosepion bandense; assembly: GCA_037127315.1. NCBI lineage: Eukaryota > Metazoa > Mollusca > Cephalopoda > Sepiida > Sepiidae > Ascarosepion > Ascarosepion bandense. Next base: position 169,452 of record JBBBDQ010002478.1, on the reverse strand, counting down.
TTTAAAATTCATATTACCAGATTTTATGTTGGTCATTAATGAGTTAACTTTTGATATGCCACAGGAAACAGTGATTTCTAGAGAAAAATCATTTCATCCCAAGTAATGTAAGAATGACCCTAGGATGCATGGGGGAGAATTACAGGGAGTGAAAAAGAATGAGAAGTATTTAGTGTGGGGTGGTGAAGAAAATGACAAAAGATTGTGATTGATGTTGAATTTTATTTTTTTTTTTAAAGCAGGTGACAGAAAAGCAAGAAATCAGAGATGAATTCCAGAGTCTTGAAATGCAAGAACAAACTGTCAGAATGGAAGAGATGGTTTCATCTAGCTAGTTCTACAGTAAAATGGTGTGACTTATTTGCCAACCTAGTAGCATACTTAAATTTCATGCAGTTGAGGCACTAAGGAAAAAAGCTTGTCAGAAGAGTTGCCATAAAAATATTTGTAGAAAAACCACATCATGTTGGCTTAAGTTGATTTTCTTAACAATACTTTTACAAGAGGTGTTGAAATGTTCTTGGCCTGACACAACCAAACTTAAAAATCTTTTTTTGAGTCTTTTCTTGGTCTAATTGTTTCAGCATCTCTTTCAGTCAGATGCCATATGGGATACATGCTTGGGCAATCATGTCTGTTTTGATCCATGCACATAAATGAACACGGATGTGCGTTGTGGTGCAGTGGATATCAACTCAGACCAACAAATTTCGGGAGCCGAGGTACAATTCCAGTTGAATTCATGGCATTCAATTACACACAAATCCCCTTGAGAAAGGTATTAAATTATCTCTTCCCTCTGGTTATGGGTCAAATAAGAGGACAGATTGGGTTCTATAGCCTTGGCTGGCAACCAGTCTACCACAGAAAGCAATGGCAATCTATTGCAGGATAATCTTCTGTCCAGTCAGTCATGTCTCTTTTGAGATATGATCGCCCAAAGCTTGTATCACATGTGGCACTGAACTGACTGACATAATTGAATGCAACAAATTCAACTGGAATTTGAACTAAACTTTCCAATTTCATTTTCTGAGTCAATATTCACAAAACCACCACACACATCATTGTATTACTATGGGTATCTATTTTAAAGCAATAGGTAATATGTTATTCTCACAAGGCATTTCCAATAAGTTTACTCTTCACTGAGCATGCCATAAATGTTGCTTTTTTTACCAAAGTTAGTTCAAAGTAACAAATATCTATAATACTGGTATTTAGAAAAGTAAATTCAATTATTGACATAGATTTCAAGAGTTATTTATTTAAAATCCAGTATAATTCCACCAGAAGACATCCATTTAAAATTAAACTGTTGCCCTATCATCTGAACAGACAAAAATATTTTGTTTCAAAGTAAATAGTATCTGAGCAGAAGACTCTTCCTCTTCTGGCAATCAATACTGCTGGTTTTAATCTCATGAGGAATGACTACAAAATGCTTTCCCCTCCCAAATTTATTGGCAGAAGCACACAAGTGCATGCTGGGATTTTATCAAAGCAAATAAAATTGGTTGGTTCTCAGTTTCATCTGACTCAGTTTTTGGTCTGTCTTGTCTTGAAGTCAGAATAATACATTTGCTTGTCCAAACTTGATTTTGTGTCAACCCCAATTCTTAGTCTGTGAAATTTACTATTGTTTTGGGTCAGAACCGTTATATGTGCCTTGCATATGTTGTTTGCTTGCTTTATACTATTTTTTGCTCTGTTCTTTTCGTTTTTTTCTGGTTATTCCCAACTTTGTCAGATCTGCAGTTCAGTCACTTACTTTGGATTTAACCATGGCTATTCACTTCACTTAGATGTGCATTGTGGGTCAGGATGTGTGTTGTGGGTCATGGGATATTGACTCAGAATGACAAATCAGGCTGACGAGTTCAAATTTCAGTTGAATTCATGGCATTCACTTACACACATATACCCCTGGGAAAGGTATTAATCCGTCTCTTTCCTACATTTATAGGTTAAATAATAGGACAGATTGGATTCTATAGCCTTGGCTGGCAACCAGTCTACCACAGAAAGCAATGACAACGTACTGCAGGATAATCTTCTACCCAGTCAGTCATGTCTCTTTTGAGACATGATCACCCAAAGCGTTTATCACATAAGGCATTTAACTGACTGATTCACTTCACAAGATTTTAGATGTCTTCAAAAAGCCAATAAAAATACATTTTGATTATATTGTCAGATATTAAACATTTGTGTACAATGTGCCTCACCCAATGTCTCAAACACTTTTCTAATTCAACATTTGATTTTTCTTGTTTTCTACATGTTACCGTTACTCTTTGTTATACCTTTTACATTCTGTCTTCATAGCTGTTGAGTTAATAATAATATTTTTTTAAAATATTATCATTATATATGAGAGTGTATAAAAAATCTTTTTGTTTTTTCAAACCTTTACTCCAAATTCTATACACAAATAAAGTGTATCTATAATTCAACTCTAAAATTAATAATATAATTAATAATCAACGTATTATCAATACTATTAAATTGATCTTCACTTTTTAATATGTTATAATGATGGAACCAAGTATTAAGTAATTTTGCAATGGCATTCTACTTATGAAATAAGTTGGTTGTGTCATGCCATACAAAATTTTTCTTGCCAGAATCCATTTTGCACATTTATAAAATCTACCACTGTGCATTGAATATTGCCATATCTGATCTGGTGCACCTGTTATATATATTTGGATGTAAGTGTTTAAGATTTTACAGTTACAATGCAATTACAAAATTACTTTATTTGTGATCTAAAACTAATTTAAATAAATAAATTTTTGTGTTTTATATATATATACATACACACACAGGGTGTGTGTGTGTGTATATATATATATATATATATATATATATATATAATATAATATAATATATATATATATATATATATATATATATATATATGTGTGTGTGTGTGTGTGTCTTTGCTTTACTTTTGCATTTCGTTTGTACTTTGTATCGAGCACTTTTTCTTTCTTTTTTTTTGTGGTTGGTTCCGTTTGGGGTTTTGTCTTGTCCTTATTCCGGATTTCTTTTTTTTTCTCCCCTCTTATCCAATGCCTTAGTGCACCGGATTGTAACAGAATTAGGTTCTGTTTGTTAATGGTTTCTCTTAAGGTTTATCTTAGTATAAATTTAAAACTTAAATACTTGCAGAGTCTATTTAGTTATTATTTTGAATATATATATATATATATATACACAAACACATACACACACAGGATCTATGTGTGTATATATATATATCTATGTATATATACACACAGGATGTATATATATATATATACAGGGTGTATCAAAAATACTTTTACAAAATTTAGAAGTAGGTTTCTCATACCAAAACAAGGATAAAAGTCCTTATAAATATAAGTCCACAAATCTTATGTTTTTGAGCTACTTAGTGTAAAGTTTCTACTCCAACAGCTTCTTTTCTCGCACTTTCCACCTATGGAATTCCCTTCCATTCACTTGCTTCCTCGAGAGCTACACTATTCAAGAATTTAAACGTAAAGTCAATATTCATCTTCTATCTCACTAACCTGTGTCCTCTCTCTCATGCTCCTTTCTCCATCCACTCCACTCTCATCAGTATTCTCATCCTTCCCTTATCCCCTTCCTGACATGCCCTATAACCTGTCACTCTTTCTCATATATTTTGTCCTATGTGACCCCTGCAAAACAGTGGCAATAAAATGCCTTGCTTGTGGCCACATGATTATAAACAAAAAAAAAAGAAAGATGCTCTTTAATGTACAATCCAAAATTCAATCCCAAAATACTTCTACAATCTTTGGAAGCGGATTTCCTGACACCAAAATAAGGCTATATGTCCACATAAACATATGTTCAAAAAGCCAGCATTGTACCTCAACAAAAAACTCTTAACAAATGTTAAAAATGTCATCCTCTTGTTTCTACACTGATCGTTCACTGGTGGACCTTTTCAAATTCTCCTAGATGGTGTCAAATGGTTTTGCGGGCTCCTATGACATGTTGATAAAGTATCTCTGCATTATTAAAGTTGGCTGCATAGAACAATTGTTTTAGGTGGCCTCACAGATAAAAATCTAGAGGACTGAGATTGGGGAACTTGCAAGCAATGGAACCAGTTCTCCCTACTTATCCATCTTTTATGGTAGATGTGCAATCATAAAAATTCTAACTAAAATGTGCTGGAGCCTGACCATGCATAAACCACATGTGTTTTCATATTAGCAAATGTACATCCTCTAGCAGGTCTGAAAGAATGTTTAAAATAAAGTCTGTATAGCTAAATCCTGTAGAACATGCTGGGAGAACTTATGGACCTACCAGATAGTCACCTACAGTTACAGCCCAAACTGATGACTAGCCTGTATTGTATGATGTGGATTCTGCCCACAAAAGTTCGTTGAATAAATTTGTTATTCAATCTTTTTCAAATGTTACCTCATCTGTAAAAAAGACTGAAGAGACAAACAACGAATCAGCAGTCTGCCTGCTCAGAGTATGAATATCCTGCAATTGGTAAATGGAACACTTCTCAGCTAACTCACTTCTACACAAGTTAAACACTGAAGACAGACTAGCCATAAATGTGGATGAAAGACAAATGTAACCTAGTCTACATAGCAGCACAGCACCATCTGCCATAAACTTTCTTTAAACTTAATAACTCAAAAGCAAAGGATTTGTGGACATGTTCATATAGCCTTTTGTTCTTGTTTTGATGTGAAGAACCTGCCCCCATATTTTTATAAATTATTTTTGATATATCCTGTACATTATATATCTATCTATCTATCTATCTATATATATATATATATATATATATATAACTTTCTCTGACCCTATGCGCCAATGGCTTAGGGAGTAGAGACTCCGACGGACACCAAATCGGTCGAGTTTTCGATCCCGGCCAGAAGCAAGTGGATATGTCTAGCCACACTGATGAGCTGTGATACAGCGAAACAGGCTTGTATGTGGATGACTAATATATATATATATATATATAAATTATTTTCAAATAGATTGTAACTGTAAAGAAACAAAATGAATAAAAGGCAAGAGGAAGAACTATTCTAAGCTGACACATTTCATCCTTTGAGGGACTATATCAAGGCAAATGTGAAATTTATTTTGTTGCACTTGTTTATATGAAAAGGTAAAGGTGTCATTGGTTATTAAAGCTTTTAAATTTGAGAACATTCATGAATAATTATCAGGAGGTTAAAAGGTCAGTCAAAACACGTCATAATTCAAAGTCTGGTAAGACAAAAGTAACTGAGTAATATTCAAGAAATAGATATATTTTATTCTTTAAATGAATATTGTTTAAATTGTGATTAGATTGTTATGATTTGGGATGGATTTATATGCTGTAAATCTTCAAAAATTTGTGTTAATAGCTTTAACTGTTTTCTTTTGATTTTTCAACCGTTTGTAGTTGTATATTTTGGATTGGGAAAGTAGTAATTCTTTCAGGAAAGGTGAGATTTTTTTTTTTTAATCATATCACCCCGAGCAAGGCGGAAACGCCACTAATGTACAGGGGGCTACATAGAAGTGAAAAGATTGGAAAAGAGAAAACCGGAAACCGCATCCTAAACAGGAAACAAAGGATGAGCCTCTTTACCTGTTCCATAGACGTGGGTGGAGTCTGAACCGGGCAATAGTTTAGTCTATCTACTCCAATTAAATTGGAAAGAAAGCAGGTGTAGATTTCTATTTTGATAAGATTTGATAGCGGCACTCATGAGAATTTTTCTTCTGAGTAAATTACTTTTTTTTTGATAAATGTAACATTTTTTAGATCAAAATTGTAGTTGAATTTATTTCTTTGTACAATGAGTGTATTTGATAGCTTGTTATGTATAAGGTCCCTTTTGTGTTCATATGTTTTTTTTTATTCCTGCAGGTTTCACCCAATGTATTGTGAGGAATAGTTTTGACAATTTATCTTATATATTCAGGAACAAGCATATATAAAAAAAACTACCAAAACTGTTCCTCTCTTTCAAAACTTGTGAAAACATGCAGAAATTTAAAAAAATCTATCTATAAACACAAAAGGGACCTTATACATAACAATTTATCAAATGGACTAGACATGCACAGGAATAAATTCAGCCACAATTTCTATATAAAATCTATAGACCCAACAGGGTCTGTGCATATTACCCTTAAACCCACCATCTGGTAAACCTGCATGGAGGCACCAAACAGTGTTTTATGGCACTTGCTATCTTACCTACATTTGCTTTTTCTTATAGCATTTATATGTTATAAATTAAACCAAAAAATAACTATTAAAGGGTGAAAATTCTTTGAGGTTTTTTTACTTTATTTTAGGCTTGTTTTTTCCATCAAAACCCATGAATTTGTTTTGCTAATGCTAAGTCTCAAATAAACACGATATAAAATTCACTATTTTTCTATTGATAAAGTTTAACATGTTAAATTATTCAACTTTTTAACAAGAAAAATCTCAAGTTGAAGTTAAAAATCACCGCAAAATATTGTCTGTTTATTTAAGATGGAATAATCTATTAAGACATATTTTGAGATACATTGTATTTATTTTTTGGGGGCATCTCAAGGTGGTGTAATGGTTAGCAAGCTTATCTTGCTAGGACTATTATAATTGAGTAGTGAGCTTGATCCTCACTGGGTGTCCCATACTTTCGGTCTTGAGCCACATCTAAGCTGTGCTTAGAAAATCACCATTGTATTTATTTTCAATTTTTCTTGTTGAATTGTTCCCCTATCCTGCATATGATCCATGATTGTGCATAAATAGATTACAACAAAATTTGTATTTTATATTAATACAGCCTTATGAAAATTGATATGTAGTGAAGAAGCAGGGAAATTCCATATTATAGATTTGGTTGAGACCATAAAACCCTTGCACCAGACTTGTGTTTACCAACAGACTCAGGTATAATAAAAGAGATTTCAATTAAATAACATCAGGTTTGATATATCATAAAGTTCCCCACATATTTGATTCTAAATCTTTTTTGTTATTCCTTTTATATGCATCCGTTTTGTGGGGTCTTTGCTTGAACATTTATTTGTTTTAACCTGTTACTCATTTAGTCTAAGAAAAAAATTCTTTTCAGGAACTTCTGAGGGCCTAACAAAGATATTATTTATTCATTTTCTGTCTTATTCTTTGTGCCTCATTCAGCAGTACCACCCATGTGTTATCTCTTGTGTCAGCAGTACAAATCTGATATGCACCCTGTTATGACATAGTACCATCATCCATTATCTGCAGTCGAATAGTTCTTAGGTTTCTTTTGTTACTGGCCATCACTCCAAAGCAACAAATTCCTGAACACATTTTTGTCAATATACATGATCAGCTAAACTGTTTGCTTAGAGCAACTAGTTGGTCACGCATTCAGTTAGTGAACAAAGATGACAAAACTCAATGTTAAATTTCACATATTTATACCATAATGCAGGTAAGAGTGCTATGTTTGTTACTCAAATCCAGCCTAAGGGAAATAAATCTTATTTAACAGTCTTGATTCTCCACAACTTCCTATTCTTTGTAATTCTCAGTAAAGTCTGTCTTTTATTATATCTCCAGATCCCTGTTTTACAGTTCATTTAAACTAGCTTGTTAGTTAAGTTACTTGCTGGTTTCCTTTGTCCTTCTTTTCTTTGATAGGTCTAATGTGTGTCAAATTCTTCAGGCTATCTATCCTCGTTATGTGCCAAATAAATTTTAACTGAACTCTACTGATTCAAAGTAAAATCATCCTTTTTGTTACATTACTTAAAACATTACTTTATATTACATTACATTACTTGAAACATTACTTACATTCTTCTTCTTCTATGTACCTTGTCCTTTCAGGACGTAGGCGATCATGGCTTTCCATGTTTCCCTATCCCTGGTGGCTCTGAGCATGCCTTCTCCTGTTACACCATGCAACCCTCGTTCCATCATCCACCTGATTAAGTCCTTCAAGTATGTTATCTGCTGCTTTCTCCTGTCTCTTTATTCCCTGTATCTGGCCTGTTAGTATCAGGTTCTCCAAGCCCTCTTTCTTCATTGCATGTCCCAGGAACTTCAGCTGTCTCTTCCTGATGCTCAGTATAAATTTCCTTTTCATTTCCATCCTTTCCAAAACCTCCTCATTGCTCATATGCTCAATCCATGATATTCGCAGCATCCTTCTGTAGAACCACATTTCAGTTGCTTCAAGTTTTTCCTTTATCTTTGATGATATTGTCCATTATTCACTGCCATATTGAAGAACCGATATCACATAGCAATCCAGTACTCTCTTCTTTGTTTTTAGTGAAATTGTCCTGTTTCTTAATACCTTACTCAACTTCTGGAATGCTTCATTCGCCATGCCAATTCACCTTCAGATCTCTGTGTTGCACTTTCCATTTTCTGTTATAACACTTCCCAAGTATTCAAATTTTTGTACCTGCTTGATTTTAGTATAACTGACCTGTATTTAGCATATTGGGCTGCCCTTTTCACTGATGACCATGCATTCGGTTTTCTTGCAGTTTATTTGTAGTCCTTTCTTGTCACTCTCTTCAGCTACCTTCTGTAGGATATCTTGTAGTTTCTTTTCTGTGTCTGCTATCAGCACTGTATTATCTGCAAAACTTGGGTTGTTTAAATTGTGACCTCCGATGACTACTCCAAGCATAACTTCTAGGGTCCTCAAAATATTCTCACTGTACAAGTTGAACAGATCTGGCGAAAAGACACATCTTTGTCTTACACCCCTTTCTATCTTTGTATATCTGCTGAATTCATTACCTGTCCGTACACAAGTGATTTGCTGCCAGTAAAGATTCTTACATTACTTAAAATATTACTTTACATTACATTCTTCTTCTATGTGCCCTGTCCCTTCAGGACATAGGTGATCATGGCTTTCCATGTTTCCCTATCCCTGGTAGCTCTGAGCACGCCTTCTCCTGTTACACCGTGCAATCCTCGTTCTGTCATCCACCTGATTAGGTCCTTCAAATATGTTATTTGTTGCTTTCCCCTGTCTTTTTTCCCTCTATCTAGCCTGTTAGTATGAGGTTCTTCAGGCCCTCCTTCCTCATTGCATGTCCCAGGAATTTCAGCTGTCTCTTCCTGATGCTCAGTATTAATTTCTTTTTTGTTTCCATCACTTCCAAGACCTCATCATTACTCACATACTTGATCCATGAGATTTGCAGCATCCTTCTGTAGTACCACATTTCAGTTGCTTCAAGTTTTTTACTTTACTGAAAACATCACTTACATGTTCAGTTTATGGTATTTTCATCATCCTTTTGTAGAGCTGTATTTCTCTTGCCACAAGTACCTTCTTCATCTGTGAGAAAATTGTCCAGTATTCACTACATTAGAAGAGGACTGATTTTACATAACAGTTTAGTATTCTTTTTGTTTTTGAACAAAATTTTCCTGTTTTTTAATACGTTGCTTAATTTTAAAAGGTATCTTTCACTATACCAATGTGTTTTCTGATTTTGGTGACACATTTTTCATCCTAAAAAAACTTCTCAAATATATAATATATAAATTTTCATACTTATTTGATTTCGCTCTCTTTAATTTATAGTTCCCCTCTTGGTGGTAACCCTACATTCTTTCTTCCTACTATTGATGGTCAGTCCTTTCATATCATTTTCTTTTGTTACCTTTGGAAGGATTCACTGCAGTTTCTTTTCTGTGTCTGCTATCAATACTAACAATGTGTCATCTCCATATTTTATGTTGTATGAAAATACAAAAAAGAACATCAGCCTACAACAACCAATCAAAAACCTGCAGATTTTATTTGAAGGAAAAAATAGCTATTATTATCTTCCCAGACCAAAGCAAACTACTAAATAAACTGATCTAAACTCATCTCAAAATGCAGACATGAAAACAAATTTTTACTAAGTTACTTAAAAATTGAAAACTGAAAAGAATAAATAAATAATAATAAAGAAGAAATCATTTAATCCAAGCAAATAATAAAACAAATTAATAAACCACTGCTACTATAACAACCATTAGAATAGATAAAATAAAATAAAAATGAATTAATTAATAACAAATCCAAATAAATAAATTATCCAAATAAATAAATAAATAAACTACTCCCACCAAAATAACCCATAGAATGATTATCCACAAGGCACCACTGACTCCTATATATAAATAGCCATGGAAAAACACAACATATGTGGCCTGATGATCGCACCTAGCATAAAACATCCTGTTGCCTCTGAGTGTTGACTTCAATGTTCATTTTTATATTTACATGTATTCTACTCCATCAGCTTCTTTTCTCACACTTCTCGCCTGTGGAATTCGCTTCCATTTACTTGCTTTCCCAACAGCTACAATCTTCATGAAGTTAAATGTAAAAGTCAATAGTCATCTTCTATCTCACTAACCTGCATCCTCTCTCTCATGCTCTCTTCTGTGTCTCCTCCACTCTCATCAGTATTCTCATCCTTCTCTTACCCACTTCCTGACACCCCCTATAACCTGTTACTCTTTCTCACAACTTTCCTCCTATGTAACCCCCTGCAAAACAGTGGCAGTAAAATGCCTTGCTTGGGGTAATATGATTATAAAAAAAAAAATTAAAAAAAACATACACTATCTCTGATATTGAGCACTTTATCCTATAAATATAGCACATCTTAAAACTACTTTTCTTCACATATATAATCAGTCAGGCACCTTGATATTTCATTGTTATAGTGACAGAAAACATTACTCAATGTCAATAAGAAAATCCTATTATGATTAAAAATCAAAAACAGGAATGCAAATGCAGCAAAATTTATATGTACGTTTATATGTAATATAACAATCTGGCCCCACCCGAGGAAGGCTGATGCAAGTGAGGGTGTTTCCGGTCGTTGAAAGGAATGGATGTTGTTTGACCTTATTTCCGGCAGCGGCGGAAATAACCACAGAGGCAAACAGAACAGGTGTCTCTGAGAATTACGTGGGCGTGCGTGGGCGAGGCAAAACCGGAAAAAAAAGTCCCGGTTCTGGAAGATTATAAAAAGACCTCGGCGCACGGATTCGCCAGTAGTAGTAGAGGAGCGACAGAGATCGGCCGGTGAAGAGAGACACAACAGATACGACTACACTCCCGTCAACCCATTAGAAGCGCGCTCTCTCAATTCTCTGTCCGCTATTCTAACCGGCTCAGTCATTAAGACCAATAATTGGTGCCTAGTGACTTGCTGTTTTGAGACAACAAAACAGTTAGATGCGAGCTGGTTGCCACGGCGACGATTGAAATTCAACGGACTTAAAACTACCAGATAGAAAGAAAAAAGAAGATGAAAATATATAGCAGCCGCACGACTATAGACATCAGCCAAGGTAGGTGACTCTTTGATTTGATAGTGTGTGTATTTTCTGCTCGTGTTTATAAGTCTAGTTAGAAAAAAAAAAAAATGGAACAGCATACTTTTGCCGATCTGACCCTAGAATTGAGAAATGTGGATTGTTCGGTGTCGAACACATTAAGGGTAGAACGGAGGGGGTGCAGGACTATATGCAGAGAGTAGTACGCCTAGCGGGGAGCGCATAGGTTGGGGTTGACGGGAGGAATAAAGTTTAGATATTTACCTATCTGTAAGTATAAAACATCTGAGTTAATGATTTATTTTTTTGTTAATATTTTACCATATATGTGAAGTGAGTTTACTGGTATGTTGCTTAATTAATCTTACTTTTATTGAGTAAGTGAAATGTAAAATCATGTAAAGGAAGTTTCTTCTACTCTTTAAAGTGGATAATTGGATTAACTTGTTGATAACAATGTTTTCTTTGGTTTGTGCAGTGTTAGGTTTTCTTTTTTTGGATTTCTTTTCAATGACTGTACACTACAAAATGATTTACATTTCTATGTTTGTGAATTATGCTTTTGTGCAGGTTCCCATCAATTCAACATCCTCTGTGAATTTTCATTTATGTGACTTGGGAAATATCTTTTGAAGATATATTAATTTCTGAAAACTTTATATTGACACGGATAGACCTGCAGATTCCACAGTTGATCGGAACAAAAAGAAAGAACAACTGAAAAGTCTTGTAGACTTATTGGCTGATATGCTATAGGATTGGGAAAGAAGCAGTGGGAGGATTAACGATAGTTTAAGTGAAATAGTTAGGAAGATACAAACGTGGAAAATTATTAATAGTATCTAAAGCATAAAGTAAATTATACGTCTCTGGTTCAGTGGTTTGGTCCCCAATTACGCAGAAATTTCCCAATTTTTCAGTGGACACCATGCCGGTAGAATTGCGCGATATGGAGGAGATTCCTATCCGCAAACTAGTAAATACCTTGGAACAGATAGATATGGAAAGATTTAGTGAAGGATATGAAGAACTCCCGAAGAAGTTGACGATAGGAGTCATTGCTGGCATAGTCGGCGTTATGATAATCCTTGGAATAATAGCTAGTAAGCGGATTTTTAAGTGTGAAAGAAGCAACAGTGCTTCGGGAAAGGAAAGGGAGTTATCCGTTGTGAATAGTACTCCGGGGTCAACGGGTGTTCAACACTCAAATGTCTCTGCGTTAAACAGAGAGATGTCAACAAATCAGATATGCTTGGATTTGAATCCAGAGGAAGTAGTTCAAGGAATAGAAGACATTGTACAAACTAAGGAACTACGAGTCACGGGTCCATTTTTTTAGACTAAATTAATATAGATGAAACCTCTAATCCTCCACAAGTAAATTGCATGCGGATTAACGTTGGAATCAGGGTAATTTTCTTCATTTTCTATTGAACATTTCTCGGTCAGACTATGAATGATATGTACTGCAGATAATGGCCATTTTTCTGTGTTCAAACATAGTATGTTTGAAATTAAATTAAATTAAATGAAGTTACATGTGTAACAATAAACTCGAGCAGAAACACGCATGGTGTTGGTCAAAGGTCATTTACTCGATGTCAGTTTAGAAACTGGGGCGCGGTTACCGCCTATGATCATGTGGTCGTGCATCAAGGCGTCTACGCTTATGAACAGAGTCGAGAAAGAAAATGAACATTTTTAAGAACTTTGCCCAATTCTGTGAAAATGGATATTAAAAAAAAAAAAAAAAAAAAAAAGAACAATGAAACATCGAGCTGGTAGAACAATTTTCACGATGGACACGAACATTGTTGGGTTGCCGATGTAGGCTCCCCTATATATTTTTTTGTTGTTTTTTTTGTTTCGGCATGCACATGTTTTGTTGTTTTGGCGTGCACATGTTTTATACAATTGTCGGGCTTGTGTGGCATGGGGAGGAGTGTGAGGGTGTTGCACTTAAAATGTTCTTAGGTGAACATTTTGGAAAATGGGAGGGCGAGGAATGTAATATAACAATCGGGCCCCACCCGAGGAAGGCTGATGCAAGCGAGGGTGTTTCCGGTCGTTGAAAGGAACGTATGTTGTTTGACCTTATTTCCGGCAGCAGCGGAAATAACCACAGAGGCAAACAGAACAGGTGTCTCTGAGAATTACGTGGGCGTGCGTGGGCGAGGCAAAACCGGAAGAAAAAGTCCCGGTTCTGGAAGATTATAAAAAGACCTCGGCGCACGGATTCGCCAGTAGTAGTAGAGGAGCGACAGAGATCAGCCGGTGAAGAGAGACACAACAGATACGACTACACTCCCGTCAACCCATTAGAAGCGCGCTCTCTCAATTCTCTGTTCCCTATTCTACACGGTCCATCGTCATTAATAAAAATATAACTTCATATTTTTATATATATGCGTGTTTGTTGTTTGTCGATATACAACATATAGATTATGAAAAGTTTTTGATAAGAATTGACGCAGAATTGTTTGAACAGCTACATAAGATTGACCAAATTTTGGAAAGCTATTAGAATAATCCAGTACTTAGACTTGGAGCAAACTGCCTGTATACAAATAGAAATTGAATTCAGTAAATATACACAAATAGAAAGATGAGTATAACAACAATGTATCTTCTCCTTGGAATTATTCACCTTTTTTAGTAAGATGTTCTTGAGCGAATTAGAAGTCCTGCCATGATTTTTTTATTAATTTTGATGGTCTCTCATTCAACTGCACCCTACACATAATAATCAAAGGGGTTGCAATTTGGGGAATTAGATTGCCAGATGCAAGGAGTGATGTGGTTGTAGAAACTTGCTTGTGTGGTATGGTACAGGGTTCTGTTGCCAAACATAGGGTCTTCCAACAGCCACCCTCTTAACCTAGGACAGCATTACCTTCTCAAGGCATTTGGTGTAGGCCTCTGTGTTAAGTCTGAGACCCTGTGGAGGTATAACATTGCCATCATTAGTGATCACTTCAAACACCTTCAAAATCACCATTAGACTCATCCAACTCTTTCTGAATTTTCTTCATTGTCCTCAGATTGACACCTAAACACTCTGAAATGTTTGTATTAAAGATTCCAGTGTGAATAATAAGCAGTACAGCATGTCGTTTTCAAATTTTTAGAGGAGCGAATTGCATGATGATGCTTTTTTCTAACAGAGGGTGCCCAACTGATCCTATTATACCGTGCAGTCAGCAAGATAAAAAAACAAACAACATGCCCAAAATTAAAAACATATAATGGTGGCAATTTATCCCCTTATATCCAGTGTGTGTGTGTATTTAATTAAAAAAATGTTTGTTGAACAATATAGACACATTGTGTCCACTTATTCTTATATTGATTTTTTCAATTTGTTTATTTAGTTTCTTGATAGTGAGATGAAATCCATCAAGGAAGGTACTGTAGTTCTTTTTAACCCAAGTACTTTTGCTATTCTCAATGACTGACAAGGCACTGGAATTAATCTTTTTATGAAATGCTTCTCGTATTCATACAAGTGATTTTCTGAACAGAGAGTGTGTTCTAATAAACATAAATGAAAAAAAAAAAGAAGCCAACTCTCAATAGTATAAATTAAGAACATGGCCACAATGTTCTGATCATGCTCGGAAAATAATAACATTTCAGATATTGATACGGAAAGTTCAAATTCCAGTATAGTCTGTGGTGTTCAGTCTCACACAAATGCTCTTGGGAAAGATATGAATCTCTTTCTTCTTCCTCCAGTTATGCCTTTATTAGCAGTGTATGGGGTGGGGGGATACCAGAATCAAGCAAGTACAAAAATTTAAATACCTAGGAAGTGTCCTAACAGGAGATGGAAAGTGCGACACGGAGATCCAAAGGCGAATTGGCATGGCAAAGGACGTGTTCCAGAAGCTGAGCAAAATACTAACACAGGAAAACCTCACTGGAAACAAAAAAAAGAGTGCTGGACTGCTACGTGATGTCAGTTCTTCAATACGGCAGGGAATGCTGGACAATATCATCAAAAATGAGGACAAAACTGGAAGCAGTGGAAATGTGGTTCTATAGAAGGATGTTGCAGATATCGTGGACTGAACATGCAAGCAACGATGAGGTGTTGGAAAGAATGGCAACAAAAAGGAAATTGATGCTGAGCATCAGGAAGAGACAAATGAAGTTCCTAGGACACACAATGAGGAAGGGGAGCCTGGAGAACCTGATACTGACTGGCCAGATAGAAGGAAAGAGAAGGCAGCAGATAACATTTTTGCAGGGCCTGATCAGATGGTTGACGGAACGGGGGTTGACAGGAGTAACAGGAACAAACATACTAAGAGCCACAAGGAATAGGGAGACATGGAGAACCATGATCGCCTATGTCCTGAAGGGACAGGGCACATAGAAGAAGAAGAGAAGTTACTGAGGTCTTTAAATTCTAGACTTTTGAGAAGGCATTGGAAAACTATTTCACTATTTTTCCCAAGAAGTCATGGCAATTCACAAATCATAAAGTAAAGGAAGATGGGGAGAATTATGATGTGGGTTTCCTATGATAATTCTTTTCGACTAAATTTAACTTTGCCCACATTTAGACAAATTTTTATTTCTTCCCCCCAAAATATGACATCACTTTCCAAAGGAGGTAATAAGTTGTTTCAGAAGGCATTCTAACTGCAAGTCTCATCAGTTATTTTCTCTTAGCTACTTCTTTCTTGTTTGGTTAATCATGAAAAAAGATTCTTTTCATATAGATGGTATTACTGAAGAAGCCCAAAGAATAAATTTGTTGAAATATCATAAAAATAACAAAAAAAAAAAAAAAAAAAAAAAAAAAAAGCAAAGAAAGGGCTCCACAGACCAAATAACATTTGGAATAATAAAAACACATCTCGAAATTATAAAAGTTATTTAATATTTTGTTCTCTGGTTCGTGTGAAATTTCAGTTTACAATCAGTTAATAAGAAATATTATTTAACTGTTATTAAATATTGCACACATTAAAATAATATCAGTTTTGTGGAGCCAGTTCTGATATATATATATATATATATATATATATATATATATAAGTCTTAAAAGACTTAAAAGATTAAATGTAAGAGGCAATGAATCAATTACACATTAACTTTTCGGTTGGTAACTCTTGTTGGTTGTTCAGCTTAAAGACACATATAATATTTCCTGGCAAGACCATTTTTGGGTTGAATTCTTACTTTCAGATTTTTCAGGTCAAAAATAAGTAAATTCCATTAGGTAAATGTGTTAATCTGAAAGGCCCATTAATAGATCACTTCTTGTTTAAATTCCTTCTTCAGACACTATGTTACATTTATAGGTTTTAATTAAAAAATATTAATTTTAATAGATTTACAAGAAAAAAAAATATAACTGTCTGGAATTCTGAAATTAAGAATTGTTGTGATACTTTGAGCCATTTGAATAAATCTTCCCAATTTGTTTGTTATTTACAAATAACTACAATTTGTTTGTTATAATTACAACGTTTCATTTGTTGTACTAACTGGCCTTCTTCAGATATCTTTTCTTCTGAGCAACTGAAATGTGGTTCTACAGGAGTATGCTGGTGATACCATGGACCAAGTATGTGAGCAAAAACAAGGTTTTGGAGAGAATGCAAATGAAAAGGAAACATACTTAACCATCAGGAATAGACAGCTGAAGTTTCTGGGAGATGTAATGAGGAAAAAGAGCTTGGAAAATCTAATACACACAGGGCGAATAGAGGGAAAGAGAGACAAGGGAAAGCAGCACACAATATACTTGATGGGCTTTTTTTATATAATCATTTCATCCCAAGCAAGGCAGGACTGTCACTGGTGCACATGGGGTTACAGTGAGAGAAAGAAAAAAAAACGAGATACAAAGGATGTCAAAGAACAATAAGAGATGGATTGAAATCAAGTAGATACAGAATGGCAATTTGATGTTGCACTGAAAGTTTTGAAGCTTGTAGCTATCAGGGAAACAAGCAAATAGAAAGAGTATGAAAAGAAACTGTTAGAGTAGAAGAGACAGTTACATTTAACTATTTTGATGGTAAAGTGAGTTGGTTATGCTTAATGGCATATCAACCTCTGTGGGTGATTTAATGCCAAAAAGTTGGGGTTTTAAGGTATTTTTTTAATGTTCGGTTATAGTGAAAAGGTTAATTTAGTCAAATTTTAACAAAAATTTTGTTTTTATTCTTTTTTTATTTTAGTAAACTGAAAATGTATTCTAGTTTTGTATTCAAAAATGTTTTGCTGAGAATTTTTTCCTTCAAAATGTGTTGTGGTAATCATTTTTTCTTCAAAATTGTATATTTTTCTATAAAAGTCTATTTTTATGTATATATATTTCTATAAAAGCATTTTTATACTTTCATAGTGTTTTTACCCCAGTTTGGGGTTAACTATTTGCTCATAGCTGGGATCCTAACAGGTGCTACCACTCTGGGTCAGAGTGGACCTGGGAACAACAGCAATTAAGTGGTGGTTCCATGCTCCTCACAACCTTCCAATCAGAGGCCTTGCTGCTGGATGCAGTTTTTGATGGTAAAAGGGTGGGACCTAGATGTTGATCTTGTAGTATGCATAAATAAATGTTGGGGAACCAGGGAAAAAAGCTTTTTAGTTGTCATGAAAATATTTGTAGAAAAGACAGAGGGAAGCCACATTATGTCAGTGAGAAAATGACTGAAGGGGAGTTGCTAAGTGTGGATCGATTATATTGCAGATCCTTCTTTGGATTTTGTCAAGAAAATTTAAACAAATGGATGGCAAAGCAGGGTTTGGAAAAAATAACAGGACAGAATATATTATGAGCAACAAGGGACAGGAAGACGTGGAGAGCCATGATCATCTACATCCAACAGTAACACAACACATAATGGAAAAAGAATTTTCTGAAAATTTTTGTCTAATTTCTGACATAGGGATTGCTCATTATTACACCCTGGTTTACTTTGACTTGTATTGATTATTATAATCATGTTTCAGATATTCTCTCTAGACTTTTCAGATGATGTTAAATTAATTAACCTTTCAGGAAATATTAAGCACTATTTAATCTTCCTTTTAGAGGATATTGTATATCAATTAGTTCAAAACTTGTGATATAAATTTTGTTTTTTTTCTTTTTACTGAATTTGAGTATACCAGGGATTGAACTGATGACAACTAGCTAACTAAATTAACTTGTATCCATGAAGCTGTTCTCCCACAGAAAGATTTTAATTCAGTATAGGAATCTTACAAATTTATTTAGACTGCAAAGACAGGGTTTGTGTTCTGATTCTTAAAACTATTTTTGGTTTAACAGAGTTGATGCCAGTCTGCAGATATTAATGATGATTTTTTCTTGTAGAATGTTAAGTTATCAAAGTATTTAGTGCTTCCATATGTGCCCTTCCTGCTCCAAAATCTAAAGAAGAATCTGCAATATTATTGGTCTTGACCTGCCATCTCATCTTCAATCAATTTTCAACCACTATATGATAGCTTCCATGTTTCTTTTCTATAATTATTTTCATGAATTTAAGGGCAATACTAGATTTTCAGTCAATTCATTAAGCACCATACATACCAGACACAATACATAATACACACTTGGGCGATCATGTCTCAAAAGAGACATGACTGACTGGGCAGAAAATTTTCCCACAGTAGGTTGCCATTACTTTTTGTTTGTAGATTGGTTGTCAACCATGGCTACAGAACCCAATCTGTCTTGTATTTAACCCATAGCTGGAGGGAAGAGATGGGTTAATAGTTTTCCTAAAGGTATTTGCATGTAAGTGAATGCAATGAATTCAACCAGAATTTGAATTTGGCTCCCTGATTTCTTATTCCGAGCTGATATCCATTGCAGATGCACATTGGGGTGCAGCAGATATCAGCTTGGAACAAAAGATTGGATTGCTGAGTTCAAATTTCAGTTGAATTTGTTGCATTCACTTACGCACAAATACCTTTGGGAAAAGTATTAATCCATCTCTTCCCTCCAGCTATTTGTCAAATAATAAGACAGACTGGGTTCTATAGCCTTAGTTGGCAACCAGTCTACTGTAGAAAGTAATGGCAACCTGCTGCAGGAAAATCTTTTGCCTAGTGAGTCATGTCTATTTTAAGACATGATCACCCAAGTGTGTATCACATATAGCACTTAACTGACTGACTGACCAGATTTTCAGCTAGGCCTCACCCTTTTACTGTCGAAATTTTTAAATATAACTAAATTTTATTCTAATTGTTTCTTCCCATGAACTGCTTACTTGAAGAACTCTCTTTCGGCTTTTTGATTTGCTTTCAACTACAATCCCCTCCAAAAATTTAAATGCAACATCATTCATCTTCTTCTGTCTCCTTGAATCCTGTATTTTTAATTTTGCTTTCTTTT
This sequence comes from Ascarosepion bandense, assembly GCA_037127315.1. Classification (NCBI taxonomy): domain Eukaryota; kingdom Metazoa; phylum Mollusca; class Cephalopoda; order Sepiida; family Sepiidae; genus Ascarosepion; species Ascarosepion bandense. The sequence continues at coordinate 149,722 of JBBBDQ010002478.1, read as the reverse complement.
CAGTAATCTTTTCTCAGTAACATCAGTAACTTTATCACCTTCCTTGAGAGTGAAATAATTAAAATTTATCTTCTTCTATAGAAGTTTATATCTCCAATTTCTTGCTCCTGTTTACATGTCAGTAGAATGGTAATCAATCTCCTCCTTTTATCACTTTTTTAAGATACATTTCTCTATATGAGTGACTATTTACACACTTCAACTCACACAAAATTATACGATTTACATGTGTGTGTGTGTGTGTGTGTGTGTGTGTGTGTGTGTGTATATATATATATATATATAACTGTAAATTTATCTTTGAACATGTCTCAAAAAACCCACCGAGTATAAACGTAGAGGGGGAAAAAAATGGAAACAAAAAAAGAAATGAACTAAGCACTTGAACATCAGTCAAAGTACTAGTCGAAAGAAAAAAAAACCCAAGACGAGGAACCTGAACACATAAAGCGCTCAATACAATAGCAGAGCAAATAAACATATATATATATATATATATATATATATACACACACACTTATATATATGATAAAATAGAATTAATGTGAAGAAGTGACAAACTTCTCCATATTAATTCTATTAATGTTCTATCCTTATCTCAATATTGAGCACTTTATGACAAAAAAATTGCCTTCTTAAAATGTCTTTCTACCAGTAAACTAATGAAAAACCCAGCAATTTTGTCAGTAAACATCATTAAAATTTAACACTATATATGATAAAATATATTTTTAAGGTATGCTAAATTCATGAGTTAAAAGCTCAATATCAGGTACAGAACATATATAAAAGTGGATATTGAGGTCAACACCGAGTGGTGACAGTCTGTTTCATGCTTGAACACAATCATCAGTACATCCATTACATCAGAGAGTGACACAGGCAGTACATGACCTGTTGACTGCATTCAAGCATAAAACAGACTTGCCGCTGGGTGCTGATTTCAATGCTGACTTTATATATATATATATATATAAATAAAAATTTAAAATTTTTTAAATTGGGAAGACCATTTCAAGAAGCAACTTTAACACCCATGTTATCAGAACATTATAGGAAAATTTCACTGGAAACAAAGAAAAGAGTACTGAATTGCTGTTATGTCAGTTCTTCAATATGGCAGTGAATGCTGGATAATATCATCAAAGATGAAAGAAAAACTTGAATCAACTGAAATATGGTTCTACAAAAGGATGCTGCAGGTATCATGGACCCAGCAATGAGCAATGATGAGGTTTTGGAAAGATGGAAATGAAAAGGAAATTAATACTGAGCATCAGGAAAAGACAGCTAAAGTTCCTCGGACATGCAATGAGGAAGGAGGGCTTGGAGACAGAGGAAAGCAGCTGATAAAATATTTGAAGGGCCTAAGCAGGTGGATGACAGAACATGGGGGGTTGCATGGTGTAACAGGAGAAAGCATGCTAAGAGCTACCAGAGATAGGGAAAGCCATGATCGCCTACGTCCTGAAAGGACAGGACATGTAGAAGAAAAAGATAAGAAAATAGATTTATTTGTGTGTGTGTGTGTTATGGTTGGTTGTTTTGTTTTTATGGGATATCAACCTCGGCAGCTCATTTATTGCCAACTAAATTTTATCTATTTATTGCTGGTAATACCTTTTTCTTTCAACAATTTTATTGTTGTTTTTATATAAGTTTTGTGTCTAGTAATACTTTTTTCTTTTCGCGTATCAAGATTCATTGAGATTTTTTTTAAGGGCCGGGTCCCCAAGTCCTAGCCTGTTTAACCCATAACTGGAAGGAAGGGACAGATTAATACCTTCCCCAAGGGTACCAGCGCATAAGTGTGTGGTGATACCGACCAAGCAAAAGCGATGGACCGGATGTTTGCACTCTCACAACAAAAAAGCAAATGACCAAAAGTCGTCGGTGCGCAGCTGGATTCATGCAGATGTTCTGGTTGAAAAATAAAATTTCACGTAGACTTGCAAACTGGAAATTTAATATTTAATTAATTTTTATTTTTCAACCGGAACATCTGCGCGAATCTGACTGCGCACCGACAACTTTTGGTCATTTGCTTTTTGTCGTGAGAGTGCAAACATCTGGTCCATTGCTTTTACTCGGCTCAGTATCCCCACAAGTGAATGCAGGGCACTCAACTGGAATTCGAACTCAGCTCACTGATTTCTCTTTCCAAGCTGATATCCACTGCACCACAATGCACATCTGTCACTAAACGCTTACAGCACCTGGTATTCCCAAGCAGTCACGTGTGTGTGTGTGTGTGTAAAAAAAACAGAAATAAGGAGAAGGAAAAAGAAAAACCAGCATTGCTACTGAAACGTGTAAGATCTGCCACGTGAATAACAGTAATAAAAAGAGGTACAATAAAATAATTTAAAAATAAAATTAAGGAAGAAATAAGTCAGTCAAAATTATGACTTTTCAAGGCCATTGTTAAAGCGATATAAATAATATTAATACCAAAACAAACAGATTAAACATAAGTTAAAAATCAAAATAATAGAACTAGAAGGAATATAAATTTAAGAAAGAGAATTTATTGTAAAATTTAATTTAATTATAAATCTCAATGACAATTCCTACAAACCTTTCCTTAAAGAAATGATACCCTCAGCTACATTATCATTAATTCCAATCCAACCACCATAATACCATCATAAAACAAATACCTAACATTGTTAATACCAGAATTAACCAGTTGTCTTCCAAGCCTAAGAACTTCAATGAAAAAAAAAACTGTATAATAAAGCCCTCCAGGAAAGTGGCTTTAAAGACAAATTGTGATATGTAAAGCCTGTTGTCAAATTTGAGTCATCTAAAACATGGAGCAGATGTAGAAAAAGGAAAGTTATATGGTTTAAACCCCCTTCCACATTATGTAGACTATCTAACATTAACATTGGTAAATATTTTCTGAAATTGCTAAGTAAACATTTTCATACTAATAACCCCTTATGCAGAATTTTTGATTGAAATTCTATTAAAATTAGTTATTCTTGGCCATATCATACAGATAATATTATTAATTCCTACAATAGACAGATTTTAAAGAATTTTGATAGAATAAATATTAAAACTGGCATAATACCCTCATGCAATTGCAGGTGTCATCAACATTTGTCCTGTGGATGGTAAATATAAGTCCGACTAAGTGATCTACCAAGCCAACATCTCCCCACAAAATTACAAAAATAATTATCAAGTTTACATTGGAATTTTTGTGAGAGAATTTAAACATTGTTACTACTCTTAAAAACACTCTTTTTATAACCTCATACTAAAATTCTAAACTTCTCTTTTGAGAAATGAAAGCGGAGGGACTTAATCCAATAGTGAGTTGGAAATTAATAGGTTCTGCCCACACTACTAAAACCTTTACAATAAATGAAATCTGTTTAGTTGAAAAGATTAAAATATCCTAAACAAAATTTGCTTTTGAAAGAATTTATAATCAAATAATCTCATAGATTTAAATTTTAGTTCAAACTTCCTAATAATTAATCTAAAATTAGTTATTTAATTTCTTTTTATTAGTTGCATCATTAAATCATATGATATAACAACTTCTCTTTTTTCTTTTTTCTTCCTTTATTTTTGTGTTTTTTTGTTTTTTTACACATACAAATGAATAAATTTTTTTTCCTATAGTGTTTTGGTCTCGATGGTGAGATGGATGCTAAATTTACTTGTCAAAATGACCATCTGATTTAAGAAAATTTTACTTTTTTATATATAATAAATATTGGCTCTGTAAATGAATAAAATTAATTACACAGAACCCTCTGTTGAGACCAGCGTTAATAATTAATATTAATAGAATCCCTTTAGGATTTACTCCAAGCTGTTTTTTTTTTATTTATGGCATATATATATATATATATATATATATATATATATATATATATATATATATAACATAGTGATGATCCATGTATACTGTCTTAATTATATGTATAGGAAAAACTACTAAAAAGTTAAAACGTATTTTTTTGACAGTATTTATTTATTTCTATTATTATATTTGATATTTCAATAATCACAAACTAAGCATATGCCAAAACAACCCATATTACCCCATAGCCCAACACTTCAATCAACCGAGACACACATTAGAAAACTGCAAATGTTTAATAATAGATTCTGATTTTAGTTCTACATACTCACGCAGAAAGAAAAATACTGGATTTTAAAATTAAATACATACAGGCTAGGGTTAAATAGGGACTTAGGTGTTTTGAATCTTTATAAATATTTCAATAGTTAAACATTTTTTAGATACACTTAAAAAAATTTTCTTTAAAACAACATTTATAAGTATTATTAAAGATAGGTTTACGTCTACAAATATTAAAAAATCTGTCGCTTTCTGCGTCACGTGATGTAAACAATCTCTTGGACAAACGCTCCTCGCGAAAACGTTTCTAATTTAAATTTTACAGAAGGTAGCTGAAGAGAGTGACAAGAAAGGACTACAAATAAACTGCAAGAAAACCGAATGCATGGATATCAGCAAAAAGGGCAGCCCAAAATGCCAATTACAGGTGCGGGACTCTAAAATCAAGCAGGTACAGAAATTTAAATACCTAGGAAGTGTTCTAACAGAAGATGGACAGTGCGACACTGAGATCCAATGGCGAATTGGCATGGCGAAGGAAGCATTCCAGAAGTTGAGTAAAGTATTAAGAAACAGAATAATTTCACTAAAAACAAAGAGAAGAGTACTGGATTGCAATGTGATGTTGGTTTTTCAATATGGTTGTGAATGTTGGACAATATCTTCGAATATGGAGGAAAAACTTGAAGCAACTGAAATGTGGTTCTACAGAAGGATGCTGCGGATATCATGGATTGAGCATGTGAGCAATGACGAGGTTCTGGAAAGGATGGAGATGAAAAGGAAATTAATACTGGACATCAGGAAGAGACAACTAAAGTTCCTGGGACATGCAATGAGGAAGGAGGGCTTGGAGAACCTGTTACTAACAGGCCAGATAGAGGGAAAAAGAGACAGAGGAAAGCAGTGGATAACATACTTGAAGAAACTGATCAGGTGGATGACGGAATGAGGGTTGCATGGTGCAACAGGAGGAAGCGTACTAAGAGCCACCAGAGATAGGAAGATGTGGAAGGTCATGATTGCCTATGTCCTAAAAGGACATGGCACATAAAAGATGAAGAAGAAGGAGGCGAGAGTGGGTGCTATTGGTGAAAATTCTGGATTGTATATATTTTTTTTTGAGTGTGTAAGTGAAACAGAAACTATGTGCACAGCCTATGCACACTGATAGATTTTTTAGTTCAGTCTTGGGTTTCAGTGTGTTTACATCCAACCAGTGGTGGAAATTCAAGTAATATGAACCAGAAGAAAATCTGGTTTTAGGAAGATTATAACACAATGATAATTCCTTGTTGAGTAAATTTCCAATTTATGAGAGGAAACGGGATATATTTATCCTCACTCTTGCATAAAGTGCAATGTCAATGCAAATAAAAATGAAGTAAATATTCTAAAATTACTTTTGCTGTAATTTAAGTTTTTAATTGTTATTTTTCTAAGTCATGATGAAGTACATAAGACTTAATACTTGATGATATATGCTTTACAAAAATGGTAGGCTGGCTATGTGAAACTCTCATGAATATTGTTTTACATTATGAAAAAAAAAGAATTATGCTTGCTCTAGCACTATGAGTTTTTTTTTTAATTGTTTCATCCCAAGCAAGGCGGTACTGCTACTGATGCGCAGGGGGCTACAAAAGAGTCAAAGTTTAGACAATAGAAGAGTAAAGAGAAAGATGAACCAGTTACAGGGGTTGTCAAAGAAAGGGCAAGAGAAGGATGGGAACACAGGTGTGAAGACAGTTGTGAAGGTCGATGGAAAGTAAAAGAACAAGATATACAGGGTGATGTATGAAGAACTGGAGTCAAGTGGATAAGAGATGGATATTGACATTGCATTTAAATTCCTGGAGGTTGTAGTCATCAGGAAAGCAAGTATCCATCAACTAACTGAAACACACAAAGTAAAATTGCACACCTGCAAAATCAGATCCAAACAACTAAAAGTATTTTGGAAAAATCCAACTATAACAGACAAAGTAAAATTGCACACCTGCAAAAGTGGATTTAAACTACTAAAAACATTTTGGAAAAACCCAGACAAGGCAAAATTCACAAAAACCCAGACAAAGCAAAATTCTGGATCCTGATTTGATTAGAAATAAAAAATTCATATATGATGTTTCTTCACACCTAGAAGTGAAAATGCTTGCTGGAGCCTGCAACATGATAAACATCACTATTTAAACCAAGTCGCTGACCAATCAAAATCAGTCCAGCATAAGAGCGGTTAGCTGACAGACACTGTGGTAATGTAACAAGAGAAAATTCAAGAATCTGAACCTGAACATAACTGCACGTCACAGATTCATTGGAGCTTTTCTTTCAATTTTCTTTTCTTCTTTTTCACTCCATGCCGCCAAAGAAAATGACAACATGGACACTCTGTCTGCAATAAGTACTATTTCTTTATTTCTTCTTTCTCACCCTGTCTCCAACCTACCACAAAATGGAAGGAACATAATACTTTACATTCTGCTACTATCAAACCATGAATTCTAAACTTCTGAGGACATTTAAAATACTTACATTTCTCTTTGAACAGTTTTAACTACAAAACTGCATGCATTTTCTCTATGAACATATTTCTACTCACAAATAGGTTATAGTGTTCAGTTAAAAAATTTCACTTATATTTTTCTTCTTACAATTTTGTGATTCTGTTAATAAATCATTATTTTAATGTACAAACAAAACATTTTATCCATCTCAATATGTTTTCAGCATTCTGATATTCAAATTGTGGGGACTTTGGACGTGTTTGACACAAGGCCAATTTACCAAGCATCACCAAGACCCCTACAAATCCAAAAAGCCTCCAAACCATGAGAAATTCAAAGCAAGTATCTTCAACCATTTAAATGAATAAATGAAGATTTTTACCAAGAGAAATTCATCGCAAATATTGTAGGGATTAAATAAAAATACGAAATAAAATAAAAAACACGAAATAAAATAAAAATACAAAATAAAATAAAAGTACGAAATGAAATAAACATAAAAATCTCCCAGGAGTCCTCTGACAGGAAAGACAATTGACGTATGCGCAAAAAGAGAGGCCTCCTGGTGTCAAAAATAAATTCTAGCTCTTTCTCTGTTGGACTTTGGATGGTAAAGACGTGCCAAATTGTCTGGGAAGGAATTTCCCCAACAAGAGGTCGTTGGAACCAAAAATAAAATCAGTGTCCAAACTGTCACTCTAGTGTCTCTGTATCTTTCCTTTTCTCTTTGCCCATTTATTTCAGTGGCGAAAGGCCATTCAACAAGTTTTGGATGTTTAGGCAAAAGAATCAACCCAGCAGTAATAGTAACATACCATAATATCTACATTTATTTAAATAGATGAAGATGTTTATCATGAGAAATGTACGACAAATATCTTCATTTATTTAAATAAATAAATGAAGTTGTTTATCATAAGAAATTCATTGTAGATATCTACAATTCAGTCACTTAAATGCCATACATGATACCTGCTTGGATGATCCTGTCTCAAAAGAGACAGGACTGACTGGGTAGATGATTATCCTGCAGAAGATTGCCATTACTTTCTGCGGAAGACTAGTTGCCAACCAAGGCTATAGAACCTAATCTGTCCTGTTATTTAACCCCTAATTGAAGGGAAGAAATGGATTAATACCTTTTCCAAGGGTATTTGCACATAAATGAATACAAAGAATTTAACTGGAATTTGAACTCAGCTCCCCGATTTCTCATTCTGAGCCGATATCCACTGCACTACAAAGCACATCCACTTATTTAATTATTTAAATAAATAAATGAAGATGTTTACAATGAGAAATTCAAAGTAAATATCTTCATTTATTTAAATAAATGAAGATGTTAAATAAATTAATATAGATGTTCAGATGAAAAATTCTTAGCAGATATCTATAATTATTTATTTAAATAGATGAAGATGTTACCATGAGAAATGTATAGCAAATATCTTCATTTATTTAAATAAATAAATATTTATCATGAAAAATTCATAGTAAATAATTATTAACTAATATTGAGAGTTGCAAATACCTACATTAAAATAGTTAACTGTTTATAGAAATAGTACATGATAAAGAGCAGTCACAGTAAGAATACTGATTTACTCTCAGTACCAACTTAAAATATAGGTTTCTAGTGCTAATTTCCTGCATATTTATTCCATTAGTGACTGGAGGGGAATGGATAAAATTCCCTTGGGGGCCATTTTTTGTTTCTTTCTCTACCCACATTTTCTTTTTGCCTAGGTTTGGCTTTCTTGACAACCCAGACACCTTTTAGTGCCCCTTCTCCTCTTCTCAAATTTAATCCCCATCCTTGATATTTTACTTAGTGTGGGGCTGATCTCAGGTGCCACCTGTTATGAATGCCAAGACTACAACCTGTTTTCTAAACATTCACACACTTCACCAGTCTGCACACATGCTCATTCACTGACTTCTCTGGTTGAGAGGTTTCCTTGGAGAGAGAAGAAACTCCATATCTCTTGAATTACACTCTCCTCATTTCCTTTCCCTTTGTTGATGTTGTACTACTTGTACTAATACACAGAAAAAAGAAAGAAAAAGTCAGGATAGGAATTCAGGGCAAATACAGTTTCATTAATTTTGCTTTTTTACTATCTTTCACACAATACAAAACCCAAAAGCCACTCAAGTTAGAGCATTACTAAATGAGTTTGTTGCTGAGAAATCAAATTAGTAGCACTTCTCTTTTAGTTAGAAACATCATGTCTGAGTGGGCGGCCCAAATACCAAGACAAGCTTGTTCAGTTATGATGACTAAAGAGCTTGCTTGGGTAAGGTGGAGTAGCAAAGATGGCTTTGGCAAAAGCTGACATTCCCTACCCCCATTTCCAATAGGACTGCTGTAGCTCTATCACATTAAAGAAAAATCTGTAGGGAGATTTTTTTTTTTAATCTTTTTAACCCAAGCAAGGCAGTACTGCCACCAATGCACATGGGGGCTAAATAAGAGCAAAAGTTTAGACAAGAGGAGAGTGAAGAGAAAGATGAACCAGTTACAGGGGTTGTCAGAGAAAGGGCAAGAGAATGATGGAAACACAGGTGTGAAGACAGAGAGAAAGTAAAAGATATACAGAGTGATGTAGAAAGAACTGGAGTCAAATGGTTAAGTGATGGGCATTGACATTGCATTTAAATTCCTGGAGGTTGTAGCCATCAGGAAAGCAAGAATATGGAAGAGAGTTCCACAGGCGGGAAGTGCGAGAAAAGAAGCTGATGGAGTAGAATTGTCGGCTGCATTTGGTTGATCTAACTGTGAATGGGCAGGACCCAGTTGTCAATCTGGTTGCATGAGTAAAGGTGTGACTATATAAATATGTCTGGATTTAGTATCAATTTAAATTTTTTTTTTTTTAATCATTTCACCCCAAGCAAGGCATTCCACTGCCACTATTGCAATTGGGGTTACATAGGGGAAGGTAAATAGAAAGAGTGGTTAGATGTAGGAAATGTCAGAAGGGGGGGTGATAGGTAGTTGGGAGGATGGGAAGAGTGTTTGAAAGAATGGAAGTGAGTTATTGTGTTAGGAGGTGTCTATTGACCTTACATTTAAACTCCTGGAGATTGTAGTCGTCGGGGAAGCAGTCATGTGGAAGGGAATTCCACAGTCAGGAAGTACGAGAAAAGAAACTGTTGGAGTAGAAGTTGCAATTGCATTTTATCGGTTTCACTGTAAAAGGGTGGGATCTAGTTGCTAATCTAGTATCTCGTGCAAATTCGAACCTAGGGGGCAACAGTGATCTAAGTTCATCAGAGCAGAAGCCATGGGAGTATTTATAGAAGAGGCACAGGGAAGCCACATCGCGCTGGTGAGAGAGAGACTGCAGGCGGTCTGCCAAGTCAGTATCGATCACATTACAGACCCTCCGCTGTACCTTGTCAAGAAGCCCAAGGAGAATAGCAGGGGCACCCGACCAGATATGGCAACAGTATTCAATGCATGGGCGGATGGTAGATTTATAAATGTGCAGGATAGATTCAGACGGAAAAAACCTCCGGGCCCTGCACAGAGAACTGAGTTTCATAGCAGTGGATTTAGCAGTGGATTTGATATGCATTATAATAAAGATTTGGCATTGTTAAAATCAAAATCACTTCTACCTAATCAAAAAGAGACCTTCAAATCATTGCTTGGGGTGAAACGATTAAAAGAAAAAAAAAGAAAAAAAAAGAAAAATGTAACCTTTCATACACGCACAAACTAAGGACATTTACCCAAGATATTAACAAACAAAAAAATATATAGCAGTGAATGCTGGACTGTCTCATCACAGATGAGGAAGAGATTGGTGAAAGTATAAATATGAAGAAAACTGCTGAGAATATCAGGAACTGATTATATGAGCAGCAACAAAAATGATGCTTTAATGTAGAATCAGAAGGAGATACATGAAAATTTTATGGAACATATTGAGGAAAGGGAGCTTGGTCAATTCAACATTCATAGGACAGATTGAAAGCAGGAGGGACAGAGAAAAGCAATGAATAACCTATTTGTTTGGATTGTGTAAATTGTTGGCAGAAGAGATACATCAAAAAGACAAACTTTAGTAAGGTGTTGCGAAAGGCCCTAATAGTACATGTCCTGTCGGAACAAAGTACAAAGAAGAAGAAGAAAATACGTGCACTTTTCTCAATTTTCAATGAATATGACATGTTGATTATTATGCATTTATATATATACTAGCAGTATAGCTTGGCTATACTATATATATATATATATATATATATATATATATACATACATACAGGGTGTTGCAGCAAAATCCAACACTTGATAAAAAGAAAATGAAATAGGCAATAAAAACAAAAGTTGTATATGAAGAGACAGGACAGTTTATTTCTCAACAGTTAGAGATACATACTAAATTATTTTTCAATGTAACCACCACCAGCGGCAACGACCGTCTCAAGGTGTGTGCAAAATGAGTCATGTACTTTGGCGACCATGTCTTTTCTATAGTGGTGAATGGCTTTACGATGGCAGCTTTCAGAGAGGTGACCATATTGTGGGCATGCTTGTTGGTCTTGGCCTAGATCACATCCCTAGAAGAAATAGTCAAGGGGGTTGCAGTTTAGTGAGGAGGGCAGCCACAAGTCCAGCGACCAGTGGCGGAGTCTTGCTGGAAAACATCTGGGCATCCAGTGGCAATCTCATCCATCCAAGGGCTTCACCACGCTCCTCAGCACCTCCTGATAGATCTCAAGGGTGACTCTCAGGCTCTTTTGAAAGAATGCTGAGGTTTTTCTCTGATGAAATGCATTTCATCCAGGATCAGACTAGCAACAGGCAGAACGACAGGTGGATCTGCAAATACATCGAGGAGGTTCCCGTCATGAAGCATACAAAGTTTTCTTCTGATCCTGAGCATCATCTCCAGTGAGGGGAATGTCATGCCTCTGTTCTTCTTTCAAAAGGGTCTGAGTATCACCGCTGAGATCTACCAGGAGGTGCTGAGGAGCATGGTGAACCCTGGATGGACGAGATCATCGCCGGATGCCTCTACGTCTTCCAGCAGGACACTGCTCCTGCACACAATGCCAAGACAGCCCAGGTGTGGCTGCTCAACAATGTTCCTTACCACTGGTTGCCTGACTTATAGCCGCTCTCCTCACATGACTGCAACTCCTTGACTATTTCTTCTGGAATGTGACTGAGGCCAAGACCAAAAAGCATGCCCACAACACAGTCGACTCTCTGAAAGTTGCCATTGTAGACGTGTTCGCCATTATGGACAAGGACATGGTCACCAAAGCGTGTGACTCATTTCACACCTGCCTTGAGATGGTCATCACTGGTGAAGGTGGTTACATTAAAAAATAATGTAGTATGTAACTCTAACTGTTGCTAAATAAACTGTTGGGTCTCTGCATGTATAACTTGTTTTTATTACCTATTTCGTTTTCTTTTTGTCAAGTCTCAGATTTTGCTGCAACACCCTATATATATATACTACCAGTTTTTTAAAAGAAATGATGCATTTCATACTATTTTTAGTATTTATTGTCAAGTGGATAATTCTAAATGAAAATGGAATGGTTCTTTTGTTATTATTACTTTGCAAAATTTCACAAGGCAAGAAAGTAAAGATGAACTCATCTGAATCACCCTAAATTTTCTTCATTCATTCATTGATGAATCTGCAATATAGGTAATTATTAAATATTTATAAATTCATTTGATGCACATGTTATTGTGCAATATTAACAAAAGAACCATTCTATTTTCATTTACAATTATTCACTTGGCAAAAAATACTAAAAAATAGTATCAAATACAAAATTCTTTTTAAACACTGGGGTGGCCTAATAATTATGGCTGGTAGTGTGTGTGTGTGTATATATATATATATTTGTGTATTTAGGTAGTAAATTTTCTTTTAAGCATGTCAGATTAAATAAATTGCAAACAATATGTTTGCTTATTTTTAATAAAATCTGTTCATACTCACGGATAATCTTTCATGTATTGCAATCAAAAAATGTTAGAAATGAGCTATAATGTTGACAGATGTTATTTTCATTAATTTCTCTAGTTACCCAAGTACTTCCAACCTCTTTCCGAGGTCATCTTCAGGGGTGTGAGTTATGGTAACAAATGTAACGGAAAACTGTGTTGCTTAAAATTACTGTACATTTTTTTCTTGCTTCAAATATAACGGTTGACAAATTGCTAGCATTCGTTAGAACGTGAAAATTATCCAGAATGGAACTTTTTTATATGTTGTAATGTCATGCAAGAAAAAACTGTTTTTTTTACAAACATTTTAGAACTTTACTTACTACAGCATTCATAGCTGATTCTATAAATTGACGGCTTAAGTGTTTTAATGAATATTGCCTTAAGAATCTGTAGTTTGCTTTTGTTGTTTCCTTGGTGTACAATAGTTGTATTATTGATCATTATTTTTTTTATATTGTGAATGTAGACAGGAATGTTGTTGTAGATGTCTACAAATGGATGAATGGTCGGACAAATGTAACATAAAACGTCTAGTTAATGTGGAGTTGTAAATCCAACATATATATTTGTTTTTTTTTGTCGAAGATACATTCTCCCAAGGGACATTTGAATTAATATATAATGTTGGTTTTACATAACACATCTGTTGGTGGGGAGAGGTTATTATGGACAATCAAATCAGTAGTATTGTACCTTTTATAATATATTATCAATCTTAATTTTTTATTAGGATCAACGGGAGATATATTAGTACGAATGAGATTTATTATTATTTTCACATCCTGTTTGTAATTATTGTGCATCTGGTTGCAATAGAAGAGTTTGATATGTTTAGGGACAATTTTAATACATATTATATTAAAGTCTTAACTTGGTTAAAATCAAAAAGACCAAAGATAACATAACCTGCTTCTAATCAGTGCACAAGGATCCATTAGTCCTTCACAACAGCCAAAATTCCTTTATTTATCAACAGACTTGGTTTAAATGATACTCATAATTTTGAGAGGAAATCATTTTTTGTATATTAGCATTCATTAGACCTGTTATGTAATGAGTAACATGTGATAAATTTCTGAGCAAATTTATATTAAGTTCTTTAAAAAACAAAAAGAAAATAAGAAAAAAACAAATTTTTGCAACACTAGAAATGTGAATTCACTGGTCATCCAGTCTCCAAGCAACAGATATTATTCTGTGAAAAGCCTTTGAAAGCTGGCCTCTTAGTGAAAAAGGACAGCATGGTTGGCAGAGGCACTCCAGGTTTTCTGGGGTGAATGCAATTGACCAATGCTCGCTATAATTATGCCAGATATCAGATCCTCTAAATGAACAAATAAAAGACGTCTGATTTGGTATTGTTCAGGAGAAATCTAGTCTTTTCTAGAAGACCCTGGACTATTCTAGAAGTGTCTCAGGGTTGAAGCAGAAGTATTTCTCCTCACAAAACACATGAGATAAAAGGGAAAGTTTTAGAATGAAAAAAGAAAAACAAGGAAAAAAAAAACAAAGAGACTGAGAGAGTCTTCTGGAGGATTTCACTGAGGCTGTTGAACTAGAAAGATAGTGGCTGATCCATGAGTTGGCTGGTTGCAGACAGAATTAAGAGGTTCTTTGGTAGCAGACAGTTTAATACCCTGCTACTAGGACAGTCATCATTCTTCATTCTTTTGCTTGGCATTTCACATGATCAGAAAGACAAAAATAAACAAGGAAAAATCAACTGACATTGTCAAGAAATTTGCGTATATGTGGTTTTCTTTTTATAAATTGCATGAATGCTATATAATGTCATTCATGAACAAAATCACATCATATTTTGGAACAATGAGTGGCATTGTTACAGAATTTCCATTGAGCTGTTATATTTATCAGAATTTGAAAAAATATTGTTGTTTTTATCAATTTGAAAGGGGATTCCATTCTTAATATTGATAGTGTCAAATCAATCTCTGACTTTTAATAGCTACACGTGCGTTGTGGTGCAGTGGGTATTGACTCGGAATGACAAATCGAGGAGCTGAGTTCGAATTCCAGTTGAATTCATTGCATTCACTTACGCACAAATACCCTTGAGAAAGGTATTAATCTGTCTCTTCCCTCCAGTTATGGATTAAATAATATGACAGATTGGGTTCTATAGCCTTGGTCAACAACCAGTCTACCACAGAAATGGGAACCTACTGCGGGATAATCTTCTGCCCAGTCAGTTATGTCTTTTTCGAGACATGATCATCTAAAGCATGTATCACGTATGGCACTTAAATGACCGAGTGAAGGGATTGACTTTTCCCCTGAACTTTTCTCTGATTCACGCATATGAAGCTTCTTTGCTCTTCATTGCTAAGCTCTCAGATGCTTTCACATGACAGATTGGGTTCTATAGCCTTGGTTAACAACCAGTCTACCACAGAAATGGCAACCAACTGTGGGATAATCTTCTGCCAAGTCAGTTATGTTTCTTTCGAGACATGATCATCCAAAGCATATTTCACGTACAGCACCTAACTGACTGACTTGATAGAGCTGTTTGTTTACAAATGTTGTGCCTTGAAAATGTACCATTGTCATTGATATCCATCTACTTTTAATTTTACTTTCTGTAAATTTTTCTCTTTTAATTCAAAATGTATATATTTGTTTGTTTTTTAAATTAAAAATCAATCTGTTTTGTAAAAAAATGTAAAAGAAAAAAAATTCAATATCACCAAAATACTTGTAGACGTAGTTGTAGACCTACGATGTGTTATTTTTTAACCATTTAGAAATAACAATAATAAATCCTTTTACCACTCCTCTAAATTCAAAAAAAGATTTTTGCAACCATGTGTGAAATTATTTTCTAACTAATAAAAACCATGTATTCAAAAAATTCATACCTCTATCTGAAATTAGATTTTAGATCACCACTTACGAAGATGGATGTGCATTGTGGTGCAGTGGATATCAACTCGAAACGACAAATTTGGGAGCCGAGTTTGAATTCGCTTATGCACAAATACTCTTGGGAAATATATTAATCGGTCTCTTCCCTCCAGTTCTGGGTTAAATAATAGGACAGATTGGGTTCTATAGCCTAGCCTAGCTAGCAACCAGTCTATTGCACACAGCAGGATTATAAAGAAAAGACCTGTTAAAGAACAGATGAAACTTTATGTGAGGTCAATGACAATTTAATACAATGTGTTCCATAGATATGTATGCAGTCAGTGTGGTGATGACAGCATCACTGGACTAAGAGAGCTTCCTAGACTGGAAGGTTTCTCCAATGGAATCAACAGTCATGAGTCTATGACCAATGCAGTCCTTCAATGGCTGTGGCTTGACCTGGAGAGAGATTCCTTCTGCCAAGTCATTATATATGAATAGTTATCTCTCTGGTTATCCAGATATGTGGAGGAAACTGATGAGGTGCAGTGTACAGTGTACAGTGTCCATATGGCCACAAGTCATAGGAATGATGATCATCAATATTAAGCAAAAGCTTGAAGTGTAGGGAGCTGGCTAATGTTTCTTTTGTTTGGCCTTATGTCAGACTTAACCAAACTCCCTACAGCTTATAAGTTTTATGTTGGATTATCATCATCAGAATTATCATCAGAAGGTTGGTTGTCAGTTGAAATGTGTGTATTAATGTAGAAGAGTGGAACAATAAAATATATATTTCTTTGTATGTCAAAATTAGTAATTTATTAAGAGGAAAGAATAACAAGAATTTGTAGAAATTAATGTTCATTGAGAAAGTTAAGTGTATCAAGAGTTTGTACAAAATGTTCTAGTAGTAACTGTTGAAATAGATAAGGAGAAAGAGAGAGAGGACAATGTCCGGGTCACTTGAAGTTGAGAGTTACATCTTAGATGTGTGCCAGCAAACTGCCTCCTCTGAATGACCTTAACTATTTAGAGACCATCCTTAAATATTCAATCTGGTCACATGGGATGGCTCAGAAACGATGTTTTCTTTAGCTATGGAAAAAACGTTTCTCTGACGTATTTTGAATTTTGTGATTTGATGACCAATCAGGATCCAGAATTCTGCTACAAGCTACAAAAACTGTAAACAATTTTAGTTATTGTTATTAAATTCATTGCTATCAGCAAATTTACAAAAAATAAATAGCAGATTACAGAATTTATTGACAAATTATTTCCTTAAATTTATTTTTAATTCATTTTAAATAAAGAGCTTGGGACTGATTAATTATAATAACAGCAACTGTTTGATAACCTCATCTATGATAATAGCAAAATGGCTTCCTATATAGCTTGAAGTTCCTCCTGTAAAAAATCAAAACTAAAAGCAGCCAAGTGATTCCATATCAAACATCAAAGGTTCACATGAAATATCAATATAAAAATACAAGCAGAGATTCATGACTTAAGTTTTTGATTGCCCAGAAGTAACTTTTATAACATTTCGAAGAACAAAAGTAAACATTGGTTTAAGTAACAGAAATAAAATAGGACTTGAATAAATTTAAGCAAGAGTCTGCATCAGTTGATTATATAAACAAACATTAATTTCTTATGGTTGAACACATTTTTTAATTAAACTTTTTTCATTTTTCTCTAATTTTCATTTTATTTCTCTTTGTAAAGTAAATGTATTTAAAAGAAATTAATTTATCTTTGTGTAGTGGAAAAGAAAATAGAAAACAAAATTTGTGGAAACTAGAGTTTGTTTTTTTTATCAAAGAATTCAAACAAGTGTTGAAAACTGTATTCTGGGAAATTCAAAAGGAGTATAATTTAAGAAAAAAAAACTGTTGGTTGGTTATAATTTTCCTGTAATTGTTAAATAGTTAGGTGACTAAATTACAACTAATACCACGACTGAAAACTTTCCTCTTACCTTCATTACTATCACATATAATAGTCATACTGTTCTTTTGCTTCTCTATTAGTTAGTTAGTATGTTATGCTCTGTTAGTACCTCATAAATAATGGACTGTTCCATTTCAACAACATATCAGAGGGGCTGCTTGGTTTCTGTGAGATGAAGAAAAGATAGAGATGGTAATTGTTATGGATTCCAGACGAGGAACCACACAAAATAATAAACAACAAAAACAGAGATGGAGATAGAAAAATTAGGTTATATTGAACATAATATACAAACTGGAACATGGGTTAGTCAATTTGGGAATACTATTAGTAGAAATAAATATATACAAGTCTTGAAGTGAAATAGTATGTCTGAGTAACTTATTTTAGCCGAGTGGAGCTCAGCGCTAGTCTGGTCTCTGGGTAACTTCGGTATCTGTCGGAACTCTTCGGTAACTGTGACGGATCTTGACAATTACTCTCCACTGTATACTGCAACTACAACTGTGATTCCAGATCTAACTACTGTTATATGTACACTCAGTCGAGTCCATTATAATATACAAAAAGGGGGAGATCCTACAATAGTAATAATGCTTTCATGTGTTTAATGTCTTCTTCTATGTGCCCTGTTCTTTCAGGACATAGGTAATCATAGCTTTCCACATCTCCCTATCCCTGGTGGTTCTTAGCACACTTTCTCCTGTTGCCCCATGCAACCCTCGTTCTGTCATCCACCTGATTAGGCCCTTCAAATATGTTATCCGCTGCCTTCCTCTGTCTCTTTTTTCTTCTATCTGACCTGTATCAGGTTCTCCAAGCCCTCCTTCCTCATTGCATATCCCAGGAACTTCAGTTGTCTCTTCCTGATGCTCACTATTAGTTTTCTTTTCAATGCCATTATTTCCAAAACCTCATCATTGCCCATATGTTCGGTCCATGATATCCGCAACATCCTTCTGTAAAACCACATTTCTGCTGTTTCAAGTTTTTTCCTCATCTTTGATGATATTGTCCAGCATTCACTGCCGTATTGAAGAACTGACATCATATAGCAATCTTGCACTCTCTTCTTTGTTTCTAAGGAATTTTTCCTGTGTCTTAGTACTTTACTCAGCTTCTGGAACACGTCCTTTGCCGTGCCAATTCACTTTCAGATCTCTGTGTCACACTTTCCATCTCCTGTTAGAACAATTCCTAGGTATTTAAATTTTTGTACATGCTTGATTCTAGTATCTCCTACTTGTATTTGGCATTTTGGGTTGCTGTTTTTGCTGATGACCATGCATTCAGTTTTCTTGCTGTTTAATGTCTGCTTCAGTGAAATGGAAAAATTGTCAATTCTAAACCTTAGAAATTTTCACATATACTACGAATATACTTTAATCATTGAGCTTAGAAAGTGGTTGTATACAGCTGACAGTTTTGATATTTTTAAATGAGTCTAACACCATGGATGATATTCATATTCAAGTCTCAATCTGACTAGGCTATTTAAGAGCATTGCTTGCATTTTTAGGTTTCCAACTTGGCAGCTCGACTCTGGCCACTTTCTCACCGGTGCGATGTGGCTTCCCTCTGTCTATTCTCAAAATATTTTTATGGCTTCTGCTTTGACAAACTTAAGTTACTGGTGCCCCCGCCACAAGAATTTACTTGTGCAACCAGACTGGCAACAAGATCCCACCCATTTACAGTTAGATCAGCCAAATGCAGCCGACAATTCTACTCCATCAGTTTCTTTTCTTACACTTCCAGCCTGTGGAACTCCCTTCCATATACTTGCTTTCCTGACGGCTACAACCTCCAGGAATTTAAATGCAATGTCAATACCCATCATTTAACCACTTGATTCCAGTACTTCATACATCACCCTGTATATCTTGTTCTTTTCCTTTCCCTCTACCTTTGCAACTGTCTTCTGACCTGTGTTCCCATCCTTCTCTTGCCCTTTCTCTGACAACCCCTGTAACTGGTTTGTTTTTCTCTGCACTCTCCTCTTGCCTAAACTTTTACTCTTATGTTGCCCCCTGCACATCAGTGGCAGTACCGCCTTGCTTGGGGTGAAACAACTAAAAAAAATGTTTTGGTTTTGTAGCAATTTGCAATGTTGGAACATCCATCTCTAGTGTAATTTAGTCTATGCTTAATCTCAATATCTCTTCTACAAAATTTCTAATAACATCTAAATCAGCCAAGTTAAGAACAAAAGTTCAAAATAATACAAGTAGAAGGACTTACAATGTCAAAAGATCTGAATATCAAGTAGTAGAAGAATTTTACCTATATGCTGATGTAAATAGCGGCCCATTTGACAAATAAGTGAAAATTATTTTTACATGTTTATAGTTAGCTTAAAAAATGGAAAGAAAACATTTATGCACTTAACCATCATGTGTATATGTGTGTGAGAGTAAGTGAGAAAGAGAGAGAGAGATAAAAATATTCACATGATTTGTTTGAAATTTAGTGGCTGGTTTGACCGGGGAAAGAAACCACTCTCTGTGGAAACAAGTTCCATGTTTTTGCTATTATATTGCAGAGCAGAAAAAAAGTGAGAATTAATCCTTTCCTTTTCTATTGCTGATTGCCATGCTATCTAGTGGGGACTCTGACATATAAGATGGAAAAATCCGCACACACCGTCACATAAAAAATTGACTACTAAAACTAATAAATAATTATAAAGCTCAATTATTTTCTGGTTTGCTTTTTATATGAACTGTGATGAGAAATGAATCAAGACAAACATTTTTCTAAGCCACACATTAAAGGTCAAATAGCTGTATGTGTCTTGCAAAATGTAGCTTAGCCACTCTTGAGTTATGCATAATCAATTATAAGCCATTTTGTGAAGGTTACTTATAACTTTTAAAAAGTATACTGGTAGACTCAGTATTTTTAATGATGTCAATGGTCATGGTTCAAGCTCAGGTAAAAGTCAGGATATTGGATGTCGATTCTTAGAATGGTAGTTCTATCCAGAATGAAAGATTAGAGCAACATTATCTTTTTTTGGGTTTGTACTGAACAAAATGAATTATCTGCTAATAGCTTTAATCATATCTTCATATAAATGATACAACAAATGTGTTATTTTTTTGTTTGCAGTCTCTGTAACATTTTACTGTACTAGATTTATTTCCTTTGCACTCTTGGCAGAAAAGATAAAATGTATTTAATGATACACATGCGAAACTCTTCTAATAGTAAAAGAGATTTAAAAATTGCTTTGTTTGCGTCTTGGATAGGAATCTAAGCAGATATGAGGTTTCAAGAAAAATCTAAACAAGAGTGTACACATTCATTAAAAGGGAAAATTGAAACTTGCTAGGCCGTAATGCTCTTTGTGGTTAAAAACATGACTGATAAAAAGGTGATTCCATCTATATATATATATATATATATATATATATGTACAATTTTTATATTTTTTAACTCCTGCAAAATGGAAAAATGTTAAAATGCTGGAAAAAGTCAATAAAAAATCATTAAATCATACTTGTTGACTGTATTCAATGAGAGATGCATAAAAGAAAAGTTGCTATAAATATATATAAGAAAAATTAAGCCAGATATGGTAAATCGGAAGTATGGGCCTATCTCAGGTGAACCATCATCAGCTTCCATCTTTATTTTACAAAGGATTTTACGCATCTAAAATCCTTTGTAAAATGAAGATGGAAGCTGATGATGGTTTGCCTGAAATAGGCCTAAGCTTCCGATTTACCATGAAATAACGTGTCTGCCTTAATTTTTCTTATATTTGCTCTCTATATATTTATATACATATATATTTAGAGCTCTCTTAGAGAGTTATCCTGTGACTGTATGTACAGGATACTCCTTTGGATTCTTCTATACCCACACAGCATGCTGATATATATATATATATATATATATATATAAAATTTCTTCAGGTGCCTTTTTAACGCACTGATCAAATGATGGTTTATATATATATATATATAGGGTGTGAATGATAAATTGTTAACATTTAATCTTTTTAATTTCACTCATGTGCATTGTTCATATTTGAGTTTATCAACTACACAGTACAAAAGGGTCAGTTGGGCACTGTCTGAGAGGAAAAACAGTAGAATAAGGCAATTCTCTCTGACAAAAATTTGGAAATGGCATTCTGTACTGCTTGGAATTTACACCAGAAGCTCTAATATGAACATTTTGGATCATTTACAAGAATATTCAGCAAAATAAGATCCTGTGGTAAGTGACATGAGCCAACTTTAGCCACCCCAAAAGCAGGTCTTCATCCGAAGACAGTCATGTTACGCATCTGGTGGGATTGAAAACGAATTCTTTATTATGAGCTTTTGTCAATTGATTCTGAAAAGTACTGCTCACAACTGGACAAATTAAAGGTATCAATTCAAGAACAATTCACAGAATTGGTTAATAAGAAAGATATTGTTTTCTATCAGGGCAATGCCAGAACTTCATGTTTCTTTGGCAATCTGGCAAAAATTGTTGCAGCCTGACTGGGATGTGTTACTCCATCAGCCATATTTATCAGACATTGTTCATTTGGATTTTCATTTATTTAGCTCCTTGCAAAATAATCTCAATGGTAAAAATTTTAAATCTTTGTATAACATAAAAAATATCTTAATGAGTTCTTTGCTGAGAAACCACTAAAATATTCGGAAGACAGAATCTTTAAGTTAAAGGAAAAATGGAGAAAGGTTGTGCAATAAAATGGTTTATATTTAGTTGAATAAATATATAATGGTATAATTTTGTTAGTGTTTTAATTTCTTTTAAAAATTGGGATGAAGATTCAAGACAACCCAAAAATAAATATATACATAGATATACTTTCATTCAGAATTCAAACAATTATACAACCTTGGCTTTTTCAAATGCATCACAGGGACTTTCAGAATGCATAATTGGAAGTTTAAAATAAAGGGAAGAACTGGTCAAGAATTGGAAACATTTTCATCCAGGTTTGCATGATCCTAAAATATATTTTATGAAGTGCTTACATCCAGAAATTACTTTGGACCTTTCATTTAGCAACCTTTCTCACTCTGGAAATGATATTCTGGCTAAGTTCTCTACTTGGCACAATCTGCAGACGTCCCCTTCATTGCAAAGTCTGGCCTATTTTAATATGCACTAAGTTACACAAGGTTCTTTACCATTTTTTCTCTTAATTTTCACATGTGATTAGCTAGTTTGGTACAATTTTTAAGGCTCTCCAGTTTGAATATAGAATTGTGAGTATACCAACATTTTTTTGCTAATTTTTTCAGTACATCCAATATATATTTTTCTCTGTTCATCTGCATCTTCATCCTTCTGCTTTGTAAATAACTTGTTTTACAAACTCCATCAAATGGGCATTTGTTTTTGTCTCTGCAGTTACATTTTTCATTGATGATGTTATGCTGCACATCATTTTTTAAAATTCCTTATGTTATGCTTCTTTATGTAAATAAATAATTATTTCATACACATACATACATGCACATGAACCCAGAGCCTTTTTTAGTTTTTCTATACTTGTACATACATGTACACATATACATGCCCATTGATATATACTTGTGCATACATGCATATACACATCATAGAGCTTCTTTTATGATTCGGCTTACGACCATATCATGTTGAATACACCAGTTCTCGCTTGATCACCGAAGTTAAGCAACTTTGAGCCTGGTCAGTACTTAGATGGGTGACTGCTTGGGAATACCAGGTGCTGTAAGCGTATAGTGACAGATGTGCATTGTGGTGCAGTAGATATCAGCTCGGAAATAGAAATTGGTGAGCCAAGTTCAAATTCCAGTTGAATACTCTGCATTCACTTAAGCACTGATACCCTATAAAGTATTACCAGCCACAAACTTAGTAACAACAATAAATTTTTTGAAAGAAAAGGTATTACCAGCAATAAAAACTTCCCTCCAGTTATGGGTTAAATAACAGGGGTAGGACTTGGGGACCCTACCCTTAAAAACAGATCCCAATGAATCTTGATACTCAAAAAGAAAAATCTATTACTAGACACAAAATCTTATATAAACAACAATAAATTGTTGAAAGAAAAAGGTATAACCAGCAATAAATTAATAAAGTTTAGTTGGCCAATAAATGACCTGCCGAGGTTGATTTGCCATAAAAACAAAACAACCAACCAACCAACCAACATTGCTTGATGGATTTTGGTTCTGTCAGTCAGGGCTGTTGGAACTAAGGGATGTAGTATGCCGGAACATTTGCCATAGAAGTAGTAAGAGAGCAGTGAGAGGTTTGCTGGGTTTTGTTTGTTGGGTAAGGATACTAGAGAGAAAAACAGGTAATCATCCACAAGTCTGCAAAGATGCTTCTAACCGTTATCAAGACTGGGCAATAATGACTGGACAGCTGTATCCCAAATATGGCAGCAATACTCCATTTTTGATAATTTTTTCAAAAATCAAAACAAATTTTTTTTACTCGAAAGAAAAAAGTATTACCAGCCACAAACTTAGTAACAACAATAAATTTTTTGAAAGAAAAGGTATTACCAGCAATAAAAAAATTTAGTTGGCAATAAATGACCCACCGAGGTTGATATGTCACAAAAACAAAAACAATCAACTTTTATGATTCATGCATATAACTATTTCTTATATATATCTTGCATCCATCAACTCATGTTGATGTGTAGAATCAAGTTTTAAATCAAAGATTGATTATTTTAATTTTTAAAAGTTTTATATATTTACAGGCTTTAATAACATAATAACCTGTTGTCAATGCGAGAAGAATTTTCTAAAAATTCTTTTGTTCCAGAAATAATTTTTTGTTTTTTGTTTCAAAGTTATGTGTTTCTTGCTCATCGGTTTGTGGTGATACCAAGCAAAAGCGATTGGACCAGATGTTTGCGCTTTCACGACCAAAAAGCAAATGACCAAAAGTTGTCATTGCGCATCCGGGTTCGTGCAGATGTTCCGGTAAAAAACTAAAAATTAATCAAATATTAAATTTCCAGTTCTTGAGCCTACGGGAATTTTATTTATTGGCCAATGGGAAGCCCAGAATCAAATACAGATATGAATTCCCAAATGATCACCTGTGATTCAAAAAGTCGAAATAAAAAGCTGATACAGAAAGCACCCAGCCAGACAGACCGACAGAGACAGAGGAGCATGATTAGTATCTCCCTTGACCAAGTCAAGCAGCTACTATGTTTGCCCCCCCTTCACCTCTCCTTATCTTCTTCCCTGCCTCAAAAACTACTTACTGACCTAAAGAGCGAATACATCAAAGACATTCCTTACTTACATGCTCCCAAATTCCTAAGCATTAATTCTCTTTCAGTATTTTATTGCCATGAACATTTTAACCTCCGTTGGACCTATACTTCAAATATTACTTCAATTGTAAAAACATTAATTGATATGTGTATATATAAAATGTTATTTTTCAACTCAATTTGCTTTTCTTGGTTTATAACCTTTCTTTATGACTTCTAGTGGGCTATCTACAACAAGGCCAAATTCCATTAACCTGCAACAATATACAGCTACCCTTCACTAGAACGGACACCCACTACTAACAGAAAAAGAATAGATAACCCCACTATAGATTAATGTTAAAGATGCTAATTTAAAGATACTGATATCAACTGTTGCATTTTTGCTACTTTTAAAGCATAACTCATTTGGGGAGAATTAAATTACACGTGTTTTTGTCAGGAAGTAAAAATAAGAAATTCATGTTTAGGGAATGTTTTTTTCTCTGGCTAAGCTTCTGTTGCTGGAAAAATAAACAGCTGAAATATGATAAAAAGACCAACAGGTATTCTCAAATTCTCAAATTAACTGCTTCAAGACAAGTGACGTTAAGTCAGTAAGACACAAGAATGAAAAACAAGGATTGAAAAATACATAAAAATTCAGATTCAAATATTAGCCTTATGTTTACTTACATGCATAGACACGTGAACAATTCACAACATGTACACACAGATAATATCAGTAAGTCTGCATCTTAATCATGAAAAAACATTAATTTTATGTTAGAAATATGAAATTTTTAACAAAATCTCATTTTTTGTCAATGCACTTAATTCCGTGATTAATATACAGAGTGAGATGGATAAATTGTTATATAAATTATGCAAAAATATAAATTTTTGTTTTTTGAAAGTTTGTTTTTGTTTTTGCTGACTGCACATATAGTAGGTTCAGTTGGGCACGGTCTGTGAAAAAAAGAACATCACCCAGCCAGAAATTTGAAAACGGAATGGTGTAATGCTTGGCATTCACATCTGAGGCCCTGTAGAAAGATGAATGGAGGAATAACGTTACCATCACTAGTGATCACTAAAAACACCGTGACGTTGATTGGATATATCATCTAACTCTTTCTGGATCCTCTGCACTGGCCTCAGATTGAAAACCCAGATATTCGGACATATTTGGATTGGAGCTTCTGGCATCAATACCATGCAGTACAGCATCCTATTTACAAATTTTTTGCAGGGTGAATTGTGTCATAGGGCTGTTTTTCTCACAGAGTGTTAATTGACAATATTTTACTGGGCAGTCAACAAAATCCAAAACGTGTTTGAAATTTATGAAATTAAAAATATAAAATAGTGATAATTTACCCATCGCACCTGGTAGATCTAATATTAAAATTTCAGATAAAGATTAAGGTAATAATTATTTGAAGCTATTGGCTTATTCATCCTATTTCATATATATATATATGTTTGTATCCTCACATTTTAAAAGAAAATGCTAGATGTGTCCAAGAATTTTTGATAATGACAGACGGTTGAAAGAACTAAAACAGAACAAAACATGAAATTTGGAAAATTTATCCACAATTTTGATAATGACATGTATCATATTCAAATTCACATAATTTATATTTGGGATATTGTCCTCATTTTTGTTGTTGTTGTTATCACAATGTTTCAGCAATTTTGCCCTCTGAACTTCATCAGGTGTATATTGATCTGGGTAATCTACAAGGAATTCTAAACAGAACCCTTTATTTAATCTATGAGAATAGACTGTTTTTGTTCCACTGCACATGTCTAGGGATAAAACATCTATTTCTTATTTGTAAGTTTAGAACACTTTAATTTGGTGCAATGGTTATCAAGCTTGTCTCACAAGAATAATTATGACTGAATAGTGAGTTTGATCCTCACTGGGAGCCTAATACATTAAGTCTTGTACCATACTTAAGCTATACTTAGAAAATCTATTTATTTATAAGTTGCAGATATCCAAAACTATATCTTATGACAAGTAATCCCCAAGGAGGCTAAACTTGGTATTAAGGTATGAAGGAGAGATCAATTTTCTATCATATAAAATGACCTTTTAATAATTGATTTTCAGTGGCTTTTGAGTTGATTTTGAGTTTAAGTTTTGATTAACAGTATATCGACCTCTGTGGGTTATTTAATGCCAAGAAGGTGGGGTTTTAAGGTATTTTTTAATATTCAGATATAGTGAGAAGGTTGATATCATCAGATTTTGATGAAAATTATTTTTAATTTTTTTAATTTTAGAAAACTGGAGATGTCTCCTAGTTTTGTATTCAAAAATGTATTGTTGGCAATAATTTTTTTCTTCAAAAATGTATTATGGCAATAATTCTTTTTTTCTTTCAAAAATGTATTATGGTAATAATTTTTCCCTTCAAAAATGTATATTTTTTCTATAAAAGTGTATTTTTATGTATATATTTCTGTAAAAGCTTATTTTTATACTTTCATAGTGTTTTGACCCCAGTTTGCGGGGTTAACTATTTGCCCATAGCTGGGACCCTAACAGGTGCTACCACTCCGGGTCAGAGTGAACCTAGGAAAAACAGCAATTAAGAGGTGGTTCCATGCTTCTCACAACCTCCCAATCAGAAACCTTGCTGCTGGATGCAGTTTACCATCATACCCAGGAACTTCAGTGGCTTTTGAGATGTAGCAATTTAATTGGGCTAACAGCACATATTTAAACTTTTTAGCAATTAAGTTAAGATTCTAGAGATTTAACAATAGAAATCTTTCCAGGGATTTAAATTAACCCACCAAACTTAACCATTATTTTTGGATACACATGTATAGGTATATATGTACACACACATATACACACACAGATGAGGAGGTGCTGAAATGTTCTCAGTTTGATGAAGAAGCTCTTTCAAATTCAAAAGAAAATATTATTCACTTGGTCAGATTTTAGGAATTGGGCTGGATCAAGAACTTTTTAATACCCCCCTCATATGTATATCTCTTTTTAATACCCCCTCATATGTATATCTCTCTTACATAAATGCGTGTGAGTGTGTGTGTATAAATTGAAAAGAAAAGAATAAAGAGAAAAACAATTAAAAAAAAGAAATGGTGATGCCGAAGAACCATACACAAAAAGCAGAATGTGCTTTAGGCGTGTGAAGATGGTTGCTCATGACTTCATCACCACTTTAAGTAGTGTTGTTGTTGTTGCTGTTGCCGCCAGCATTGCTGGTATGCTTCTTGGCTACCTGATGCCCACTTCCTCTCCCTCACATTCCAGTTCTCTGAGAATGTTCCCTGCCAAGACTTTGATAGACTCTGTCAGCAGTACCCTTTCACACCTGCCTGACAATGCTCCCTGCTTGCTTGTCAGTTAAGCACAGAGAAAAAGTTTCAAATTGTTTTCTACAATTTAAGTATTTAGAGCAGCATTTCATTGTGCATATGCATGCACATATATTTATATATAAATGCACATATACGTGTCTTACTGACTTTAATCAAGGTTGACTATGATGGTAACAGCTTTTATTGCTCCTACTAGATGAGATAGTAATAGAAGTTTATCTAAATGCTCATTTCTTCTATGCTAACCATCAAAGCATGCCAACAATAAAAGATTTAGTCAGAGTATGAATCAATTGGACATAGCATAGGTAGAATAGATACAGTCAAGCTTCAAGGCTGGGATTTTGAAGAGAATATAAACTTTAGCTAAAATTCAAACCCAACTCTAAAATTTTGTTTTCCATGCTGTAAACAATTATACCAGCACATATATATCTTATATACATATACATGAGATGCAACAATTTAATTCCTTGGATGACCTTGTAAAAATTTGGTCATTTCAGATAGTTGCTAACATCTAAGTACTCTTTGGTATATATGTATATATGTATGTATATACATTAGATTGTGGTAAACACACATCAGTACAGATGCAAAAATGTCTGTGGATTACATGCAGACATGTCTATTAAAGGTTTTCCTCATTAGCCACAGAAGAGCTTGACATGCTCAGATACAGGCCTCCCTGCAACTTGTTTAGATCCAAGTTTCTGTTAACTGTTTCCTGTCAATTTTTTTTTTTTTTAATCATATCACCCCGAGCAAGGCACTAACGTCACTGAAGCGCAGGGGGCTACGTAAGAGTGAAAAGATTGGAAAAGAGAAAGCTGGAAACCACATCCTAAACAAGGAACAAGGGATGAGCCTCTTCACCTGTTCAATAGACGTGGGTGGAGTGTGAACCGGGCGATAGTTTAGTCATAAAAGCAAATGGGAAAACCAGCAGTCAGCAAGACTTAGCTTCTAGTGAAATTGGTCCCATAAAGATTTTATTCCTAAAGTTGCTGTTCTGCCCACAATGCTAATATTTCTAAGAGAGTGTTATTTTGTTACCTCCCATCTCTTTTCCTACTCTACCTATTGAACCCATATTTCTTGGGAGAACAATTGGTTAGGTGTTTCTCCCAACCTCAACACACACTTGCCATACATTACAACAGATACGTCACAAGCTAATTCCTGGATTAGTTGACTTTCTGAATACAATGTTTTCTTCTTCAGTCACTGCAGATTGCACTTACTAGCTAAGTACTCTTCTTGTTAAGCTCTACATTTTGTGAGATGATCACGTGATGGCTGGAAATGTTTTTGGAACTTGTTTACAGAATAATTTCTTTCACTTATTTAGTCAAATATTGCTGGATGTTAGGGATTTTTTTTAATCATTTCATCACAAACAAGGTTTGCTAACTATTGGTCTAGAGGCAATACCCATCAATAAATAAATGAATATACAAATTAAGTATTTTTGTAATTATGAATTTTTTCTATGTACACACACATATAGCTATTGAGAGGAAGAAATTAAATATTTAGAGCCAACATTTATTAAACATTTACCATTGAAATATTTTTTTAAATACTGTTTATTTCTTGAGTTTATTTTAGAAGAATTTCAGTTGTTTCTTTAAAATGCCATGTCCATTCAGGATAGAGACAATCATGGTTCTTCACAGCATTTTGTCTTAATCTATAAAACTGTACACTGTTCTACCTGTTCTTGAAAAAAGTAGCAGTGCTGTTTCTCGTTGCCTTCTCTATGGTTTTGAATTCAGAGTTATCCTTCCCGTAATCAAGTTGCAACAAAAGTTAAAGAGTAAAGTCTTCCCAGAAATTGAATTTACTCCAGAACTGGTAAGAAGTGTTATACTCTTTTTCAAATTACATTTCTTTCTGATTTACTCAACATCAAAACCTGCCAACTGGATGTGAAAAAATATAAAAGCAAATTTCTGCATATGAGTTCCAAGTAGCACAACCAGTTTGTAAAGCAAATCCCCTTCTCCAAAAAATAACAAAATAGAAAGAGCCAATCACGAACATTGTTGCTAAAGTAAAAGGTATGACAATTATCACTGAGTCATGATCCACCCTGTCTACTTTTAAAAAATCCACTTATAACACAGTCAGCAGTCACAAATCAGCAGGCAGGTTGTCACTGTCACCAACAGTAATCTCAGACAACCAACCAGACAGAAGCATCAACTCCAAATCATTTCCCTTGTCCACAAAGAGACATTCCATCTTGATTCTCTAAAACAACATTACAAAGAAATTTATCTTATCCACCTGTGTATTGAATACTGCTGCCACATCTGGTTGGGTGCCCCTGCTATTCTCCTCAGGGTTCTTGACAAAATACAACGGAGAATCTGTAATGTGATCGATACCGACTTGGCAGCCCGCCTGCAGTCACTCTCTCACCGGCGTGATGTGGCTTCCCTGTGCCTCTTCTATAATACTTTCACAGCTTCTGCTCTGATGAACTTAGATCACTGGTGTCCCCTAGATACAAATTTGCATGAGATACTAGATTAGCAACTACATCCCACCCTTTTACAGTGAAACTGATAAAATGTAACCGCAATTTATACTCCAATAGCTTCTTTTCTTGCACTTTCTGCCTGTGGAGTTCCCTTTCTACATACTTTCTTCCCCGACAGCTACAATCTCCAGGAGTTTAAATGTAAGGTCAGTAGACACCTTCCTAACACACTAATTCGCATCCATTCTCTAAAACACTCTTCCCATCTATCCAACCCTCATCCTCGGTATCCTTACCCATCTATCACCCTCACTTCTGACATTTCCTATATCTAACCACTCTTTCTCATCACTTTCCCCAATGTAACCCCCTGTGCAATAGTGACAGCAGAATGCCTTGCTTGGTGTGAAATGATTTTAAAAAAAGAAAAGATTCTTACCTTACTTTCTTTTTGCCTCACCATCAATACTTTGTCATCTTGTTTGTTCTCTAATGTTACTATATGTGTGTCTATAACAGAAACTGTTTGACATAATTATAATCTTCGAAACAAAGCTTATATAATATGAATTATGTCAGTTTCTTATCTGTTATATCCAACTATCCATAATTTGGTAAGTCACCAAATACAATCTTAAAATTCTGTCATACATTAATCACCTTTATTATTTTTTTATCACATACTATTTCTCAATCAACTGTAAGCAGTTTTGTTTTTTTCAATAAACATCTAGGATGACGACAATTCTAGAATTTCATTAAAGTCGTATCAAAGTGAATGAACTAAAATAATTGAATAGTTTTTTTTTTAATATGACCTATATTTTTGTTTTAAAGATTATGAGTCAATTTTTAATATATTTTTTAAAATATTAATGACATAAAAAATAAATTTAGTCACCTTTAAAAAAATTTGTCATCAATTTAAATTAATAACGTTAACTGGTCCTTTTTATTACCTCATACTCAAAGCTTTATACCTCACACTAACATTTCTTTTTTAATATTAAAAAAAAAACTAGATTAATATTGCAACTGCTCTCTTAGGTCAGAAAATTCCCCCCAATTGATTAGAATTGTTCTATTCAGTCATCATTGTATGTAAATAGTTTGGATTAATTTTGTTATTGTTTTTTCACATTGTTTCAGCAATGTATCCTGCAGCCTGTCTGTTACAAGATTAAATTCTTTGTATTGCTGATATAAAGAATTAATGCAAAATGTCTATTTGTGATTCAGACCTATTGAATGTATTGATTTAATAAATCAACTTTATTGTTCCACAAGATCTTACATGTCTTGTGAGGAAATCAATACAGAAACATTTCAGAGATCATCAAGAGTATGACAATGAGAAAATGAGAGACCTAGTGTATTTAATCTCTTCCTAGACTGTGCCCTATGCATATATAAACACAGACATGATGAGCTGGGCACTGATCATTTAAACATTCTTTATCACATCCCAAATGAGTCTATCAACAGGAAATAATGATCTTACTTTTCCTTCTATGGCCAATATACTTGTGATGAAAAGGTCTATGCTGATGACATAGATCTTTATAGATAGGATAAGAAGGATCTTGAACAGAAAATTAACATCCTCTCCCAGATGTTCCAAGAAACAGGAATAAAGATAAACCTTTTGAAGACAGAAACTATAATCTGGAATTGGAATGAAAGCAGTGATAGCACCTCTGTTGAATCCATCCTGAAAATTCAGGATATGGAATTAGTAGATACTAAACGCTTCAGATACTCTGCATGTGGATCAGTTTTAACAAATTAAGTAGCGGAGAAAAGGATTATTGAATAAAGAATAGGCTGTTCCACAGGTAGTTTCACCCAAACACCTCAATTTGCTAAAAAAAACAAAACATCAACCGGAAAACTTGAGTCATTGATATATCCCGAAAAGGAATACAGTATAAAAAGCTTGGTTGAAGAATGGAATGCAACTCCAGGAATACAATATACCAGATTTATTGTACTAATAATACACCTATAGGCAAGCCATGGGTTGGAGTGGAATTGACTATTGAATAGTGAATGCCTTTGCCGAAGACCTTTTCCCTCTTCGTACCTCTTGTTACCGTCTTTTATAAAGTAGAGCATTCTATTCTTGAGGGATGACAGGATGTTCCACTATAACAGTCATGTACTTAAATAGTCTTGTCAGATTGAGACTTTAATGTTATGCATGCCAATTAATCTGTTCAAAAATATCTAAACTGCTTCCTAAGATCCATGTTAAAAAAAGCTTTCAGTGAGTAAACCCTGATGGTTTTGGCAAAGATCGTTCTTCTTTGAACATTGTGTGGACAGACACTAAAGAATCACAGACAAAGAACTGTACCAAGTAACAGAAATAACATCACTTGAGGATTATTATCAGCAGTAACAGCTAAAACAGCTCATGTGATTTGAAGAGAAAATAATGATATAATTAAGATGTTAATATTTTGCACCACTTCAATTTGAAAGGTTTGGAAGGAAAATTCCATATCACGACTGAAAAAAGCAATAAGAGCTACTGAATTTGAGAAACTTGTTTTGCTAAAAAAGTGTTTAAAAGAAAAATTTTATAAATTTCAACCAAAAACAGTATTAGCTGCTTAGTCAATGAATGCCAAATGTTTCCTTGTAGGGAAATGGCTAATATTTCCAAGTAC
Organism: Ascarosepion bandense; assembly: GCA_037127315.1. Taxonomy (NCBI): domain Eukaryota; kingdom Metazoa; phylum Mollusca; class Cephalopoda; order Sepiida; family Sepiidae; genus Ascarosepion; species Ascarosepion bandense. The sequence continues at coordinate 116,528 of JBBBDQ010002478.1, read as the reverse complement.
ACATCTTTACTAAAACATTGCCTGCTGTCAACACATATATACGTTTTCAAGACGTCTCATTACTAAAACATATGTTAAAGTACATATACATTTACAAGACATATTTACTCAAAACTTACATGCCTGCTATCAAAATATATATATATATATATATATGTATATATATATATATATATAGTCATCCGCAAGCTGATCTGTTTTGCTCATCAGTACAATTAGACAGCCGATTGCTTTTTACCCAGGATTGAAACCCGACCGAATTGGTGTCAGTTGGCAATTCTACCTCTGAGCTACGGGCGCTCAGTAGAAGGCGGCAGACTTTTTAGCATGTATATTATCATTACACAAGCCCAATAGCTGAGAGTGTTCTAATTTATTCCTGAATGAACGATGTGTAGATGCCAGAGAAGCTACTGTTTTTCAAAGTCTACCATTCTTCCAGAGTGCTCAATCAGGGTGTGTAAACCATTTTTATATTTCTTTATCAAACTTAAATTGTTGATGTAGATATACATTTACAAAACATATTTACTCAAATCTTACATGTTTGCTATCAATATATATATATATATATATTAGTCATCCACATACAAGCCTGTTTTGCTGTATCACAGCTCATCAGTGTGGCTAGACATATCCACTTGCTTCTGGCCAGGATCGAAACTCGGCCGATTTGGTATCAGTCGGAGTCTCTACTCTCTAAGCCATCGATGCATGGCATCAGAGAAGGGAAATTTTAACATCTTGTATATAAGCAGTGTATACAGATGCCAGTCACCGAGAGAACTCAATTCATTTCTGAAGAGTCATGCATAAATATATATACACACACATTTCCAACTATTCTTATATTTCTTTATCAAACTTAAATTGGTGATGTAGATATACATTCTCAAGACACTAAAATATCAGTCCCTAGCAGATTACAAACTAAATACTGCTTAGTTCTTTTCCAAACCTGCACAGACATAACTGCACAGTATAACCTGTTTTATTCTATTCTGTATTGAGAATGTTTTTAACACAGTTTGTGCTGCAAATGTTCAGTCAAAACCAAAATGGCAGTGACCATAGGAAATTGCCATTTATAGTTATTAATTTCCAAAAAATAGCAATATTTTATTTTTTCCCAAAACAGAGCAGTACAGCCAGGCAAAAACGGTTATAAAAATCTAGATGTACAAGCGTTAATAAAAGAAGTTTTTCAGTACAAAACTTAATATATAAAGCTTGTTGAAATCTATCTGATGAAGAAAAGAAAGCACTTAAAGATAACTGAAGTGTCAAACACAGATAACTATTTTCAAAACTCTTAAACTGAAAAATATAACTCTTTATTGAATGTTCAATGATAAAGATAAGGTAAAATTGTGTGCATATAAGGATTGGAATTTTGTATATATTTAAAAGAGATGTGATAATTGTTGTACAAAGAATGGCAGCTTGTCAAATGGTTTTGTAATGAGCGACATATAAATCAACTTATTTCATTATGTTACATCAACATATGTAAAGGATTAGTGAACAAACCACTTATAAGAATATTAAAAGAAATAAGTTGTAAAAAGAGATTAAACATAAGAAATGCTTGCAGCTGTTTTGAACAATCTTAAAAAAAACTAACCAAACTTGTTTATGAAATGAACAGATAGATAAAGTTCACACACTTAAGTCTTAGTGCTACAGCATTGGATGTGCGTTGTCATGCAGTGGATATCGGCTTGGAATGAGAAAGTGGAAAGTTGAGTCCAGTGCATTCACTTTCATGCAAATACTCTTGGAAAAGTCACTTCTCTATCCAGCTATGGGTTAAACAACAGGAAAGATTTGGTTCTATAGCCTTGGTTGGCAATCAGTCTACCACAAAAATAAAGGCAACCTACTGCAAGAAAATCTTCTGTCCAGTGAGTCACGTTTCTTTTGAAACATGATTGCCCAAGTGATCATATATAGCACTTAACTGACTGATTAGTGCACTCTCAGGCCATTTTTTAAGAATGTCCACCCAGTACAAGATACAAGAGCCGACTGAGGGAGAGAGTGAGTGAGTAAGAGGCACAGTTTATGAGGACATAGGGGAAAGGGAACCTGTTAACGCTAAACTTAAACAGGTTAAGATAACAGTGATCATGGAAGCATACTCATGGAAGTTAAGGCAAAAAAATCAGTGTTTTATGGAAAGAAGCTGCTTGAATAGAACTTATACTACTGACCATAATTATTAGGCCACCCCAGTGTTTTAAAAAAATGATGTATTTTATACTATTTGTTAGTATTTATTGCCAAGTAAATAATTGTAAATGAAAATAGAATGGTTCTTTTGTTAATATTACACAATAACATGTGCATCAAATAATAAATATTTAATAATTACCTATATTGCAGTTTCATCAATGAAAGAATGAAGAAAACTTAGGGTTATTTGGGTGAGTTCATCTTTGCTTCCTTGCCTTGTAAAACAAAGTAATAATAACAAAAGAACTATTCTATTTTCATTTGGCAATAAATACTAAAAATAGTATGAAATACATCATTTCTTTGAAAAAAAAACTGGGGTGGCCTAATAATTATGGCCAGTAGTGTATATCTTGATGAAATTTGAAAAGGAATGATAGTGATTTGCTATAATTTGCATGTTGTGGCAGGTCTTAGCTATGAAGATTAGAACTCGTAGAATTAAAGAATGTTGTTCATCTGAATACTTTGGAACTAGCAATAAAGGAGAGATTGCAACTTTGGTCTGCGAGAAATAGGATTGCAGGGTGGAAAATAATTCATCACTCACAAGGACACACAAACTGGAATGTGATGACTCAGAAGTTCCTCCTCATGTAAGGCAGTAGTCCTTCATTTTCAGCCTGATCTGGTTCTTGTAAAGATAGAGGATAACATAAGGAGTCAGGTGCTTACTGATGTGGTACAGGGAACTGACCGTTTTTCTAGCATCATTAGCGACAGATTGTATGTGTGAGTTCAACGACTGGTCTGGGCTAAGTTGAAGTCCCAATAGTTACTCAAGGCACAGGATCTTCCAGAGAGAACATCCACTTATTGCAGTAGGTAAAAATTCAGTGTCTACTCAGTGATAATGGAATGTAACAAATTTAGTTTTCAAGACATTGAATGTGACCAGCCAGTTTTTATCCTACTGATCTGTTAGAGCTAAGTCATAGGAGAGATCAGCCTTCAACTCAGCATACAAAAATAACATGAGCTGTCAAAGACCACAAGCATTTACCAAGGCAATACTGACATCATCTTAGCGAGTGGCATGAGATGATTATTAAAATGAAAATTACTGCTCTTTTTTTGCTTTTGAAAAATGAGTATTAAATTTATATTATAAATAATATTTTCATAGAAAAAAAAGTGCATTCAGTCAATGTAATGGTGTAAAGCAATCTAGGGGAGATAATTCAGTATTTGGCATGTGTAACAGAAAATATTAATAAATAAAAAGAAAACAGAAAAATAAACCAGAAACTTTAACCTTTTACTGGATTGGACCTAAAATCTAATCAGTTTGTGCCAGTCATGAGGCTAATCACCCCTGAAAGTTTCATCTGAATCCAGCAAGCAGATTTTGTGGTATCTTGACAATGGACTGACAGACAGGCAAACAAACAGACAAATGCAACCGAATACAATACCTACACCTTAAGATGGAGGTAATTATCAACACTTACATATAAAGTGTCACATAAAAATAAAGCCAGCCATTTTCAGGCTGGCTAGCAAAACAAAAATTTTTTCCTTATTCCTCATGTCTTGAGAGATACTGGTCACCATAGCTCTCAAATGAAACAATCTAACATTCAACTAAGAGGCCTTCTCTTTCCTTTGTTAACATTTCTCTTTGTTTATTATTTCCAGTGCATGATAACTGTTATGGAGAAACACACCTATTCCTCAGATAATGGACTGTCCCTCCTATATTAATAAGAGTTTTACAGAAAGTTCTTAGGAAGTTCCTAGAAGTTCTTTAGACTTCTATTTGAGTTCAGTAAAACTACAGGGCAGTTGATATTAGTCGGCAGTTAGTCGAATACTAAGGAGTTAGTTTTCAGTGGAAGATTACCAAGTTCCTAACCTTTTGGGTACGTTAAGTTGATTAGCAACAGACATAGCACGATCATAAACCTTCAGTGTGAAAACTACTCCACAACAATAACTTACTTGGCAACATAAGCAACTTTGTATTTAATCTGCACTGAGTATAGTTTTAAGGGAACTTATAAGCAACAAGTTTCAAGGAATAAAGAAACAAAAGACACAATTATACTTTAAATCAGAAAAAGGCCGATGAAAATTGTGGGACACATAATGAAGACGGCCTTTGAAAATTTAACACTAACAGGACACAATGAAAGCAAGAGAAACAGAGAGAAACAGAGAGAAACAGAGAGAAACATCCATAATAAACTTGTGTAAACAAATGACAGATCATGGGGTATGAGGAATAGTGAAAAAGACAAATGCTGTTAAACATATAACAGAGTATCTCTCTTTTCGAGCAGATATCCACTGCACCACAATGCACACTAGGATGTGCATTGTGGTGCAGTGGATATCAGCTCAGAAAGAGAGATCGGGGAGCCAAGTTCGAATTCCAATTGAATTCATTGCATTCACTTATGCGCAAATACCCTTGGGAAAGGTATTAGTCCATCTCTTCCTTCCAGTTATAGGTTAAATAACAGGACGGATTGGGTTCTATAGCCTTGGCTGGCAACCAACTGCGGGATAATCTTCTGCCCATTCAGTCAGGACTCTTTTGAGACATGATCGCCCAAGCGTGTTTCACCTATGGCACTTAACTGACTGACTGACTGATAACATAGAGACATCTTTTTTCTTCATATTGTTTGATTTCAGAGTTAGTTCAACAAACTGGTTCTAAGAATTGTTGAGAGGTATATCTTTTTTTCCCCTCACCAAGACTTAGAGAATTTAAGAAATAAAGGAACTGCACAATATTGAATGATGGCTGCCAGTATATGAGTGCATGATGACAAAATCAGATGCACAAAGATGGAAATAATACAATTTAGAAGTGAGAATACATAATTAAGAATCATAAATTTAATAAAGAGCAAAGTTCATATATAGAGTGTTGACTGGAACAATTCAAATATGGCAGATTCATAAAACTAATATACTTTCTTGTCAAAGCACTTAATACAGGAGTGGGCTGAAAAGGTTCATAGGCTAACTATGAAAGAGTGTGATGCTAGAGTTGCGAAATCTTGCATGCATTCATTTTGACACTTCTTATTAATAAATAAAATTGTTTATTTCCAAGTAAACTTAAATATGAGTGTTCAAAGAATATTTAAAAAATAACTAATAAAAACTTCTCTTCAAAATGTACAACATTTGACATCATGATGTGATCAAGTACCATCAGAAAAAAAGGTTTAACACCCAAGGACATTTATGCTGACATGATTGCTACATTAGGGGATGACACTGAAGCTTTATCAACAAGGTAAAAAGTTGCAGCTGAATTTAGAAGAGGTGGGGACAGTCTTGAAGATGACCAAAAGTCTGGATATCCTGCAATTGCCACTACTGATGAATGTTAGGTGATTGACTATTGTCGTCGTCCTGCGACCTTGGCCAAGGTAGAACTCACTACACCCCTCCAGTATTCCCTGGGCATTTGGAACCCTGGCACAGTTTATAGCAAAATTCATAATCTTGTCAAATAGCTGAATACTTGATGCTTTGCCAGGGCTACCAAGGGTGTTTTTATTGTGACACCAACACTAGATGGGTTGCCTCCAGGCCTCATCCTGTTAGTTAACCCATAGCTGGAGGTAAGTGATGGATTAATACCTTTCCCAAGAGTACCAGTGCTTAAGTGAATGCAGGGTACTCAACTGGAATTTGAACTTGGCTCACCGATTTCTCTTTCCAAGCTGACATCCACTGCACCACAACGCACATCCATCACTGAACACTTACAGCACCTGGTATTCCCATGCCGTCACCCATCTAGGTACTGACCAAGCTCACATTGCTTAACTTTGGTGATTGAACAAGAACCAGTGTATTCAACGTGATACGCCGTAAGCATGATTGACTATAAATCAAATAGCCAATGCTATTATCATATCCCATGAGAGTGTTGAAAATATTCCTCACAATGAACTTAGCATAATGATGCTTTCTGCTTGATGGGTGCCACATCTGATACCTGATCAAAAGTGCACAAGGCTGAGGACATCACAAGAAAATCTGACATTGGTTGAAGCAGATCCATCTGGTTTGCTTGAATATTTCTTAACTCAGGATGAATATTGGATTCTTCATTTTTAACCAGAAACAAAGAGACAATCAGTGGAAACACCCCACCTCATCTGCTCTTAAAGAAGGCCAATGTTGTTTCATCTGCAAGGAAGGTGATCGTCTCAGTGTTTTGGGACGCAAAAGGCATTACCTTTATTGATTATCTTCAAAAGGGCCACACTATCAAAGGAGAGTACAATGCCAACTTGCTGATGTGGTTATAAAAGGTTATCAAAACCAAACATCCAGAAAAACTGATGAAAGGGGTCTTGTTTCATCAGGACAATGCTCCAGCACAGAAGTTGTTGGTTTCAATGGATGCTGTGCATGACAGTATCTTTGAAATGGTTGATCACCCTTGCTATTCTCCTGATTTGTGTATTGTCTGTTTCCCAAGATAAAAAAAATCACTTTACTTGGAATCAGTATTGCAGTGATGATGACGTAATCCCTGCTGTTGCTTTTTTAACCAATAGTATGACTGGTTATTTTTGAAAAGTTAGAAGTCACTTTACCTGGAAAGAGACACTGCAGTTATTAATAAGAGTTGAAATTGATGCATACAAAGTTTCACAGTTCTAGACCACTTCTTCATAGTCAGCCTATGAACTTTTCAGCCCACACTTTTAGGATGGTCAATATTATTCACATAGCCTGAACCTTATACAGAGTTGCATCAACAATTCTGCAACATAATGAATCAAAAAAGCAATCAACAATATTCTTTTTTGTTAATGCACTTAATTTTCCAAGAACAGAGTTCTTTCCAAATTGGATCTTTAGAATGTTTAATTCAAAGTTTCCCTTCTTGTTTCATATTGCATTCTTGTTATGTCGCCAAGTATAAATGAATAACTCAACAACAGAATCAGAATATAAGTTGTATTTCCGCGGAAAGACGGTTAGTATGTACAGAAGTGATTAGTAATATTTACAATAGAAAGATACAAGAGTCCAATCCATCATAAGACGTGTGTATACGTGTTTACTTCCGGTATGCCACTGGAAGTGTGACTAACTCTTCACTGACTCTTCAGTAACTCATTAGAGACTCTCATGTGACTCTCTACGACTCTCCTGTAGAGAATCCACCATTGCTATATATAGCAATGGGAACAGTCCATTTGTAGTCAAATAGGAGTGGCGCCCTAACAATTCTCTACAGTTTTAAAATCAACATGTCCCATCTTCTAGACTGGGTGACCTCCAAGGCTAGAGAGTTAGTTTCTGCTGCTATTTAATCCATAGCAAAGATTATATATATATACACTTTATCTGATATTGTATATTTGTAATTTTTCTAATTTTAGAAAACAAAATAAGATATGAAGATGATACAGTGTTGATAGCAGACACACTTTTTTCTCTTTGAACATTTTTCTTCCTATAAATTTGTTATTCTGTTCATTAATAAAATTTCACTTATTTTACAAACAAAACACTTTTATTGTTCGAATCATTCTTTTAACCTGATTATATCTTTAAATGTAAGTATTGTTGGCTGTGTTTGGAAGTGGCCTTGTACCAGGTATGGCCAACCATCTCTACATATTTCCTCACTGACAAAATATCTAAAACGTACATAACAAATATGGATATCTTACAACTCTGTTAATATGGAACACAGATCAAAGAGAAAACACCTTTAACTTGATCTTATCAGACCTATACTTGGATCATCCATAATTTTCAACAAAATTCTTCACAGTTCAGTTTTCACAATTTCCAATACTGTTTAAATTTTTCTAGCTCTGAGGTTAATAAAAATTTCTCGTTTTCTATCAAATAAGTCTTTCAATTCATTTTAGTCTTATGAGCTATTCATAATAAGTTCATTTCTTATGAGGTCTATGAAAGTGGCCTTGTGCCAATAAGATATAATATGCCCACTAACAAGTGCAAACAACTTTGCTTCACATACTTGTCTTTGCTCCAAATCCAGATAATTTGATTTGATATGCAAAGTTCTTAATGTTGTTTAAAGTAGCAAAATTGCTGAGTGTTTTGTTGAATGCACCTGAACCAACATTTTTCTGCGGCAGATAAAATAAAGAATGATTTTGTTAATATTGGATTGTAAGAAAGGTCATTACTCTGATGTTTTTGTTAATGTTTCTCAGATTGGATACTGCTGTTGGGAAGAAAAAGCAAGACAAAATATTACAGTTTCAAATGTATTTTAAGCTGTAACTGCTGAATTGGCAGAAAAAAATATCTATATTATTCTACTTATTTATATCTATGAACCTTTCACTTTTCTGCTTATGGTCAGTCCAATCTCTGGCCCTTCTGCTCTGGAATCAGATTTTCTGACCGAGAAACATACATAATATTAATCACATGAATTAGAAATGTAAAAAAGAAAATGAATATAAAAAAACAGGTCAACATGTATATATGTCAGTTAGTTAAGTGCCATACATGAAACTTGCTTTGGCCAATCATGTCTTGAAAGAGACATGACTTACTGAGCAGAATATTATCCCACAATAGGTTGCCATTGCTGTCTGTGGTAGACTGGTTGCTGACCAAGGCTATAGAACCCAATCTGTCCTATTATTTGACATAGCTAGACAGAGAAGAGATGTATTATATTATTACATAGTAATTAGTGGGGGATCAGTTTATCGCTTCATAACAATAGAAAACCTATCCCCCACTTTATGATTAATAGAAGCCTTAATCATGATTCCATTCCAACTATTCAGTCATTCTGTTAAGTGCCAAATATGATACTTGCTTTGGGTGATCATGTCTCAAAAGAGACATGACTGACTGGGCAGAAGATTATCCTGCAGCAGGTTGCCATTGCTTTCTGCAGTAGACTGGTTGCCAACCAAGACTATAGAACCCAATCTGTCCTATTATTTAACCCATAACCGAAGGCAAGAGAGGGATTAATACCTTTCCCAAGGGTGTTTGTGCACAAGTGAATGCAAGGAATTCAAATGGAATTTGAACTTGGCTCCTCGATTTGTCATTTCGAGTCGATATCCATTGCACCACAATATACATGTACATAGATATAAACATGGACACTGAGATCAACACTGAGTGGTGACAGTTTGTTTTCATGATTAAATGCAATTTCAGATCTGAAGATTGTGTTTAACATGAAACAAACCGTGGTGTTGTCTTCAATGACCACTTTCATATTTACATACAGTCTTTACCTGATATTGAGTACTTTTACCCATAAATATAGCATACCTTAAAACTACATTTTATCAGATATATTTTATTATTTAAATGTTGTTTATAGCAGATACCTATATTTGAGCAGATGCACCATTTATTTATCAAATAGTATATTTATTTTCATCTTCTTCTATGTGCCTTCAGGACATAGGCGATCATGGCCTTCTACATTTCCCTATCCCTGGTGGCTCTGAGCACGTCTTCTCCTGTTACACCATGCACTCCTCGTTCCGTCATCCAGCTGATTAGGTTCCTTCAAATATGTTATCCATTGCTTTCCTCTGTCTCTTTTCCCCTCTATGTGGCCTGTTAGTATCAGATTCTCCAAGCCCTCCTTCCTCACTGCGTGTCCCAGGAACTTCAGTTGACTCTTCCTGATGCTCAGTATTAATTTCCTTTTTGTTTCCATCATTTCCAAGACCTCATCATTGCTCACATGTTCGATCCATGATCTTCACAGCATCCTTCTGTAGAACCATGTTTCAGTTGCTTCAAGTTTTTCCTTCATCTTTGATGGTATTGTCTAGCATTCACTGCCATATTGAAGGACGGACAACACGGAGCAATCCAGTACTCTCTTCCTTGTTTCTAGCAAAACTGTCCTGTTTCTTAATACTTTACTCAACTTCTGGAATGCTTCCTTCGCCATGCCAATTCGCCTTCGAATCTCTGTGTCACACTTTCCGTTTTCTGCTATAACGCTTCCCAGGTATTTAAATTTTTGTAGTTGCTTGATTCTGGTATCTCCGACCTGTATTTGGCATACTGAGCTGCCCTTTTTACTGATGACCATGCATTCGGTTTTCATGCAGTTTATTTCTAGTCCTTTCTTGTTACTTTCTTCTGCTACCTTCTGTAGGAGGTTTTGTAGTTTCCTTTCTGTGTCTGCTATCAGCACTGTATCATCTACATACCTTAGGTTGTTTAAATTGTGGCCTCCGATTACGAATCCAGGGATAACTTCTAGGGTTCTCAAAATATTCTTGCTGTACAAGTTGAACAGATCCAGTGAAAAGACATATCCTTGTCTTACGCCCCTTTCTATCTTTGCATATCTACTCAATTCATTACCTATCCATATGCAAGCGGTTTGCTGGCAGTAAAGATTCTTGATTACTCTCAAGTCTTTCCCAAATATGTCCAGACTGCCGAGCATCTCCATCAGTTCTTTGTGGTGTATTTTGTCAAACGTCTTCGCATAATCAATGAAGCACAGGTATAAGTCCTTCTTCATTTGTATTGCCCTTTCGGAAAGCATCCTAATCATAAATATGGCATTCCTTGTTCCCGTGTCTTTAACAAAACTACACTGTTCTCGTCCTATCTCTGGCCTGATTCTGCTTCTTGCTCTATTCATCAGGATTCGGATGATCAGTTTTGTTATATGGCTTGCCAGAATATTCAAAATATTCTATTAAAGAAATGGTGCTATCTGACTGTTTAATAAATAAATCAAGCATCTACAAAAATATGAGTATCCACTAAAAATATGGTTAAAGTAATAAAAAGCAGTTGGATTAATATAAAAAAAATCTATCACTTCACTTTGCTTAGATTAGGAAATGAAACTGGTTGTCCACATCTTTGTTGTCATATTCTCAATGTTTCAGCTGTTGTACACTTTGGCCTTCTTCAGGCAATTCGAATTTTTAGCTGAACCCTATATTTTGTTTACTGAGGTAGATTGTTCCAGATCTTTCTGGAATTAGAAATAAAAGGTTCAGTTCAAAATTCCCATCACCTGAAGAAGGCCATAGTGTCAGTTAAGTGCCATATGTTATAAATGCTTTAGGTGATCATGTCTCAAAAGAGACATGACTGACTGGGCAGAAGATTATCCTGCAGCAGGTTGCCATTGCTTTCTGCGGTAGACTGGTTGCCAACCAAGACTATAGAACCCAATCTGTCCTATTCTTTAACCCATAACTGGAGGAAAGAGACAGATTAATACCTTTCCCAAGGATATTTGTGCATAAGTGAATGCAAGGAATTCAACTGGAATTCGAACTCGTCACCCCAATTTGTGATTCCGAGTCAATATCCACTGCACCACAACGCACATCTGAGTCCATAGTGTACAACACTCAAAATATTGTGAATATGACAACAAAGGTAAGGACAATAATCCAAACAATGTAAATAGTGTAAATGTAGAAAATAGATATATGGATGTGAAACTTTGGCATTTATTGATCAAAAAGCTAGTGCTAATTTTAAGTGAAATTTCTAAAACCTTTCTCTTATCGTTTTCTCAAATCCCATAACTGTTATTGGATCTTTCCAGTAATAAAAGGTGTTTCTTTCCTAACCTTTTGTTTGAAGTAATGTGGAATGTCAACATCTTGATTATGTCATTATTTTCCCTTGAAGTTACATGTGATATCCATTTTAGTTGTTGCTGCTGCTGAAAGTCTTCAAGTGATGTAGCTTCTGTTATTTGGTATTTTGCTTGTGAATCTGTAGTGCCAGTTCACAAAGTTCAACAAAAGATGGTTCATTCTATAGCCTACAAGGTTGATTCACTCAAAACCATTTTCAATCATTGATCTGTAACAGCTGATTGTTTAGAAATTTTTAAAGAAGTTGGTTGGCAAGCATGGCATATGAGTGTATATTCTTGATGGTATATATATATATATATATATATATATATATATATATATATATATAGTGGGGGTGGACAAAATAATGGGAACACCTAGTACCATAATAGTTTGATTAAACTGTCAAAAAGCTTGTCTATTTTTATGTTTGTTGATTTAATATTAGTTATACTTCATTTATGATAAAAATGTTTTTTTTTTTACAGATATTATTTAAATAAGTTTATTAAAATTATTTAAGAAATTTAAGTGATCAACTTCATCCCATGACTCAGGAATTATTTCTGGAGGGAAATGCCATCTTTCAGAATTATAATTAACCCATTAATACTGCTAAAGTTGTAGCTAAATGACACAAAGAACATTCTAGTGAAGTAGAAGATCTGATCTAGCCACCACAGTCCCCAGATCTCAACATCATAGAATATTTATGCTTTATTTTAGAAAAACAAGTGAGGAGTCAATATCCTTCACCATCATCAGTGAAAGAATTAGAAACTGTTTTAACCGAAAAATGAATAAAAATTCCTCTGGAAACAATTCAAATTTTGTATGAGTCAATCCCATGAAGAATTCAAGTTGTAATTACCACCAAAGATAGACTAAGATACACTATAGCAAAATAAATTTACTTGAAATTTCAAAGTGTTTCCATTATTTTGTCCATGCCCTGTATATATGTAAATGCAGTTTTTATATTTCTGCATGTGTGTACATGATAACCAGTGTGTGACTAAGTGCATATTTCTAATTTGTGCAGATGTCCATATCACTCTGATGATCCCCAAAAAAGAAACAAGCCAACTGTTGTGTGTGTATGTGTATGTGTATAAGCTATAATTTAAATAAAATTACCATAATTTATAGAAAAAAAATCTGTATACTTTGTTATTATATACTATTATCATCTTCATCATCATTTAACATCTGTTTCTATGCTAGCATTAGTTAGACAGGATTTTCTTGATACCTCTGTAATTGAACCATCATGAAATATTGGAGTGAGTTTTACAGCTGTATGCCCTTACTAACCTCAACCAGTTTAGGAAACTGGAAACTCAGTGCTTTTATTGAAGCAACATCTCTAGGAAGGTACAATTACATATTTAAATTATAGGGTGCACCAGGTAATCTGTATATTTTAAAAAAGAATTGTCCATGTACAGAAAAGGGGTATTCAATAGAATACCTTTGTACATGGCTTCAGAGCAGTTTTGAAAGTGATTCCACTCTAGGAGGGGCAGGTGGTTCTCATTCAGGTTAGCCATCATAATGGTGGTATTCAATGAGTTTTTGGTATCGTGATACTACTGGTTGGTGCTAGCCCAGACATTGTAGTCCAGTATATTCAAATCAGGAGTGTTTGAATAACACATTTTGGTTGAGGTAACATGATCATAAAAATCCTTATCCAGCTTTTCATGGGTCATGTAGACCATGAAAGAGGAAGCAGAGTCCTACTGAAACATGTACTACCACTTTATCAATCCAAGGATTGACCATTAAGTCCATCAACTTGATGTAAGTGATGACATTAACCCTAACACCCTACGAGAAAAAGAGGAGTAGCATGGCATGAACCTTATTGCCAGTGACCATCAGTATGGTGAGAATTTGTCATGCATCACTTCTGGTACCTCTGTGTGGGTTACTTCCTGTTCATCTGATCATTTTCAAGAAGCTGCTATTGTTGGTGCCAAGAGTTTGATCCGAGGCTTGACCATTATATTGTTATATATCTAAACAGAGTAAAATACGTATGGTTGCAAAACAGATTCAGACAACTTGACAATGAAGAATAATGACAATTCTTGATGCGAGAAATATACACATAAAATATTTATTTCTCTTTTTTGGAATAATGAAGGCCGTAATAAAGTGGAAGAAGACAAAAGCAGTTCAAAGGTTCATAAAAGTGATTATAGATTAGAGTAACATAAACAACAGAACAATACACTTAACTTAGGCTTGAGGTGTTGTCATGGGGCATCGGAAGTCTGTTGATAGTAACAGCACGAATCTCCCTTAGCGGGTGAGGGAGGAAGACTGCCGAATTGTCATTTCTTACCCTTTTTTATATCTTCGGAGTGGCTCAACGAGCATTCTCTTTTGTTCCGTGGGAGATTTTGCGATTGGCCGTCAAATTGATTCAGCGGTCACGCCTCAGTAATCAAGTAGATGGAACAATGCGTGGATTCCCTGCGTGACAACGCATTTTGTCATTTCAAGACTGGAACTCCCGAAGATCGCTTCCATTTATCAAAGCAAGGTACGATCTTACTTTTTATAAGAGAACGTAGCAATATCTGACACTACCATTAGGTGGTGGCATTGACCCTAAAATCCTATGAATAGAAGAGAAGCTACATGACAAGCCTTCATTACTGATGACTCTTAAGACCATTCACAGAAAATATGAACTTGGTGTTCATGACCCTGTCTGTGTAGCGTTGTTTCTTCTTTACACTTGACCACATGCCAAAAGCTTACTATCTCCATATCAGTAAGGCTGGCCCCAAGGGCCATGAAAACAGACTCTCTTATTTCTTATGTTAGACTTGAAGTGGCTAATGTTAGTGCTCTCAATATGTCAGAAAAAGAAATGAGAATGTTATTATTAGATGCATACTATGTTACGTTAGGTCATCTTTCAGTTGCAGTTCATTAGGTGTTTGTATCTGTTCTCAGATACCTGGTACAAACTGTATTTTCACGTGAATAAATATTTATCAGCTTGATCCAACTTTGTCAAAAATTTTCATCCATGGAACATCAAGTTAGGAACATGGCATGCAGCAGTTGTACACTAACCTATATAGATTAGAAGTTCCTCTGAGTGTTTTGAGAAAAGTATTTGAATTCATAGCTTGTGAATAAATTTGTATCTCTTTGTGCCGCTATTGTTAATGGCTCAGAGACATTTTTATCCTTATCAGGTAATTACCATAAAAAATGAATAAGTCAGTTTATTAAAACAGGTCACTTTTCTAGTTCCTTTCAATTTTGTTTATGTGTTTTCCTCTATAATCGATAATTTCCAAAAATCTAGATAATCAGAGCCTGGCAGTGGATCTCCTCTCTGATCTAACTCTAATGGGGGAATAAAAAATTTTGAAATTTAAATTGTGGAAACTTTGGACGTGTTTCGCACAAGGCTAATTAGCCAAGCATAACTGAGGCCTCTACAAACTTAATATAAAATTTGTTAGAAATAATTCTTGAAAAAATCAGATTAAATAATATAAAAGAAAAGAGTAATAATTTAAGATGTGAAAATGTAAATAGCATAAGAAATACAAAGGTGAAACTTCTATGAATAAAAGTAGATATAAGTAAAGAAGGAATCTTTTCTAAAACAATGCACTTAATTTATTAAATCATTCATTGTAATGAATCTGATCAGAATTTCATCTCAGAATATATTTTTCATTAAAGAAGAATGTAATTTACTAAGTTGAAAATATATAGAAAGTTCACTCATTTCTAAGTCTTCTACAGTAAATTTGTATGCAGGTTAATACCACATTTCACCTTTTTAAAATTTGTTATAAGTCTTAAAGTTATTATTCTTGTGATGATAATCAAGCAATAAATGTTCCATCATCAGTGGATAGACACTGATTTTTCTCCAGTCATTATGAACAGTTGTACTCTTGGCTTGTTCTGCTTGCCTTGGATATATACTGGGACTCCAGTTCAACTGAGATTCATCACTAAAGATGCTAAGAAAATGGTTGTTTCCTTGTGCGACTCCAGATAATACCTGTTTCCTCCTACCATACTATCTTTACAAGAATCAGATCAGACCAAAATTTAAGTATTGCTGCCATATCTGAGCTGGAGTGGCCCAATTTTCATCATCCAGCCCTGACAGATTTCAAAAACATATGGTCTTGTGGCAATATATTTTCAAATCTATGACCGCTTTCTTACTGATGAAACATTGCAAGTCTATCATTTCTATAATACTTGTCCAGATTAACTACATTCCTTAGTTCCACCAGTTCAGACCTTTACAGCTAGGACACAATTACACAATGTACACAGGGTCAAATTATCATCATTCTTTTTGTATTCCATTGGTAAGAAAGAAGTTCAATGGGGAAAACACTGGCTGGTTATATTCAATATCCCAAAATCCTCTTTCAAAGTGGTCTATTACCTTGAATGTTTACTGAGACAAGCTCACTCAAGACAGTAAGAAAGAATTATTTTTACAATCTAAAATATATTTTGGCTTTAAATAAAACACTAACGGTTGACAAACCATAAAAAAATAACAAACCAACCAACCAACAAATCTCTAACTCCACTGGATAGGATATAGGGTTAACATATATATATGTGTGTGTGTGTGTTGCAGCCCTAAAAGGTTACTGCATGAGTAATCACAAAAACAGAGGCTGGGAATAATAGTATATCAACAAGTACAAGACTCACACAGTGTAAAGTAGATACAATGCTAGTGAACTGCTAGTCAGTATAATCACTCTACTTTAATATAATAGTGTCCATGTATTTAAGAGGATAGGAATATTCCATTCCTGTATATAGGTAAGTATACAACATACATAATACATAAAGTAGTAACAGTTGAAAAGTTAATAAAAATCAATGGATGAAAGACTGATGAATGTTATAGAATGTGAAGTGAATATGTAAAATATTAATTAATTCAGAGATACAAAATATTTTGTTAATCAAGTTTCTGCAGCCTATATCTTTTGATTGACTGATAGTAACCCTTTGCAAGTTATTTAAAGACAGAAAATATTTTTAAATAGTTAATTTTTTTTTATAATAATGATTTTGTGATGTAAGTCTTACTAAAGAAGTGGATTCATACCTTTTCCATAGGTATTTGTACATAAGTGAATATAATAAACTTAATGTTGCTTAACTTCAGTGATCATACGGGAAACCAATGTTACAACATGATAGGACTGTCAGCTTGTATCTTTTGGATTTATTAGTAAATGACATATTTCTGTTGCATTTTGTTTGCAGAATAAAACTTGACATCTTCCAATAAAAAGATGTTAACAGCATTTTTAATAAAAAGAGATATTACATGTGGAAACTCACATAGTTTATTGCAGCAGTTGTTGCCCAAGAACAACATTCCTCAAGTCTGACAACCACCATATTCCCCTGATTCCTTCCCTTGTGGGTTTTTCCTTATTTCAAAAATCAAATCCCACTTGAAAGAAACTAGATTTCAAAATATCAAGAAAATCCAAGAGAATTTCACAATTTCACTATCCCAAAAAGACTTTGCGAAATGTTTTCATCAATGGAAATGACACTGGATAAAGTGTGTTGCTTCATAAAGGGACTTTTTTAAAGAAGATTAAACGCCAAATTGATATGCGTTGTGGTTTTCTTTTTATAGCCTCAATCCCGATACTTTTTGATCAGACCATGTGTATCCAGAAAATTTTGTCAATAATGAATAATTTGTACTTATATTATCAGAAAAAATTAAAAATCTAATAAAATCATACATTCTCCAAAAAATGGTTATTCGCAATATTTTTAATAGAAAGACATTTTGGATTCCAGTGGAATACATTGCAAGCATTTACACACAAATATCCTCTTTTCTTTCTCCAGACATGGGTAGAATAGCAGGACAGATTGGGTTCTATGACCTTGGTTGATAATCAGTCTTCTACAGAAAGAAATGGTAATCTACTGCAGGAAAATCTTCTGCCTAGTCAGTCATGGATTAAAAGAGACATGATCGCCCATGCAAGTATCGCATATGATATTAACTACCTGACTGATTATAGATGAGAACTCTGACAGAATATATCTAAAGACAATCTGAAAGTTATTTGTCCTTTCTTGTTTTTACTGCCTTGTGAGAAAATCTATCTAAACTTATTTATAAATGGAACTTTGTGTGTGTCTGTGTGTGTTCATTACCTATAGACACTGAAACAGCTGAACTGATTTTCTTGAAAATTTACACTGTTGTACTATAAGCATCTGCGAGTGTTCTTAGCTAGGTTTTGTGTCGAGGTACCCCCGATAAATATCGAAAATCGATAATCTAAAAAATCAGTTTATAGAAGCAGTGGTCTGATTGTAATCAAATTTGATACACTCATTGACAAAGAAATGATATTTTGAAGTTTCAAGGTTGCAGTTCTTACAATATTGCAGAAAATCGATAATATATAGATATATATATAAAAGGTAAGATGTTTGTGTATGTGTCTGCTTATCTGCCTGTATGTCTGTATTATTTTCAGCCCTTTTATTTTAGTTTTTGCTTTGGGTGTGGCTCTAAGTAGATATAATTGTAGTTCTTAGTCTCAGCCATGATACCATTTACTCAGAGGACTTATTTAGCCTTCAAAATTCAGTTTACGACAAAAAAAACTTATTTGATATCGATACCAGGAAATCAAAATTTGACTTACATCCAATCATTTTTCTTTCAGTCTACGGTTTCACTTTAACTGGAAACAACTATTACTTTTTAGTCTTTCGTGCCAATGTCCAAAGAGTCTGAGCTCCAGGACCATGGATTAGTTTTAAAGCTTTCATTACACCCGAGCAACGCCAGGCTATACTGCTAGTATACAATAAACTAAATAAAAAGATGTTAAAAGCAGGCATTTGTGGCAACTCATACAGATTAACTTTGATTCTTGCAAATGCTTTTATATTTGGTTTATTTCTTTAAAATATTTTATCTCCCTGTTACTATTTTTTTAAAACTTTTACTCTTTAAAAATAATTATTTTATTTTGCACCTACCTGTCTTTTTATGTACTTTTAATGTATTTATATTTATGCAATAATGAATTTATTAATTCAAATTTTCAATACTGAACATATTAATGTATACTAGCACAGTGCATTTCTGCATTTCTGCATTTCTGCCATCACTAAGAGTATCTGTGCACCCTGCATAATATTTATGTAGTCTATGAAAATGTTATACACACAATATATATATATATATATATATATATATATATATATATATATATATATATATTATATCAAGGCAGCAAGTAATTTTCTAAACATACGCTGTTAAATATAAGAGACAATGAATGTCTATTATGTTTAATCATGAGCCATTCTAAACGTCGTATTTTTGCTTTAATTTCAGTTGAAAATAAAGACAAAAATTCTCCAACATTTGGATAATTATTTATTGGTTTTCTTCTAAGCTTTCTGCTCACATGAGCCATCTTCAGAGAAGTTGTTTAAACTGAAATATTATAATATCCACCATCACCGACGATATTATTTTGTGTTGACATAAAACTCCACTTGGCAACGGCAATTGTTACCAAAAATAATAAACGCAGTTCTTAAGTTTGCGATGTGGTTTTATGACGTCACACCGCGGGATAGCGCGAAATGACAACAAAACCATGTAGTCAAATGCAATGTAATATGTTATTTCCTGTTTTAAAGTTGATTTTATTGAGTGTTGGTTGTTTTGATTTGATGTACATGGCCTCCAATATCTGCAGGTTCCTCTTACTGTGTGTATGAGTAAGGATCACCGTATTGTTGACCAAAATCTGTCTGATATTACCTACATGTTTATGTTTTTCAGATATATATATATCGCCATCAACATGATGAGGGAATAGAAAAAAATCAAGGGTGCTGAGAAAGAAAATGTAAAGTAGGAAAAGTAGAGGGTAAGTAAGAAAGCTAATTAAAAATGAAAAGAAAAGCAGGTGAAAATAAAAGAAAGGATAATAAAGGAAGACAGACACACTAGCTTGCTATCTTACATTTCACTACTCCCTTACCCCTTAGATCCTTTAAAATAAGTGAAGCTTCATATAATGTGACACCAAAATCAAAAAGTGCATAAAAAATACAAGAGATGTGCACTGGAATTTAAAAAAAATGCTTCCTAAAAACTAAGCAAAATATTAAGTAACAGAAAAATTTCACTAGAAACACTGTGTACCGAACTGTAGTATCAGTCTTCCTATATGGCAGTAAATTCTTGACAATCTCATAAATGAAGAAGAGACTTGAGACAACAGAAATGTGGTTCTACAGAAGGATACTGAGAATACAATTTATACAAGCTTATTAGACAGGTTACTTGCTGCTTTCTTCTGTCTCTCTTAACTTCAGTATGTTCTGTAGCAACAAATTCTACAAGCTATCTTTCCTTATTATCTGTCCTAGATATTTCAACTCTTTTTTTATTCTCAATATAACCATTCTTTTTGCTTTCATTTTTCTTAAGACTTCCTCATTATTTCTCATATGTTCAGTCATGGTATTCTCAGCATCCTTCTGTCGAATCAAATTTCTGTTGCCTCACGTTTCCTCATCATTTGTGAGGAAATTGTCCAGCATTCACTCCTATATAAGAGGGTTGGTATTACATAGCATTTCATCTCCTTTTTCATTGTTTCAAATAAAATCTTGTTTCTTATTGCTTTGCTTAGTTTTAGGGAGGCATCTTTTGCTATTTGAATGTTTTCAGATTTTGGTGTCAAATTTTCTGTTCTCTGTTAAAACACTTCCCATATATTTAAACTTCTGTGCTTGTTTCATTTTGCCATCTTCAGTTTGTACCTTGCATCTTTGGGTCTTTCTCTTGCTGACAACCATACATTGTGTCTTCTCATCATTGAGGATTAGTCCATTCTTCTCACTTTCCTTTACTACTATGTCTAGGAGGTCCTGTAGTTTGCCTTCTGTATCTGCATTCTGTAGCAACTACACCACATAAAAGAGATATACACACTGATTTTTCAATGTGCCATATCCCCTCAGGTTTGGACTATGATCGCTCTCCACAACTTCTTATAAATTGTAGCTATTAGGAAATGTTGTCTTTTCATTATCTCTCTCAATGTCTGTTCTGCTATCCATTTGCTCAAAGTCATTAGGTAGTTTAATCATTGCTTTTCTCTGTCCATTTTGCTTTTAATATGTCCTCTGAGCGTTAAATTCTCATTCTGTCTCCTAGGAATTTCATATCTCTCTCTTTCTGATCATGTTCTATAGCCAAGACTATAGAATCCAATCTGTCCTGTTATTTAACCCATACCTGAAGGAAAGAGACAGATTAATACCTTTCCCAAGGGTATTTGGGTGTAAGTGAATGTCAAAGAATTCAACTGGAATTTGAACTTGGCTCTCCGAGTTCTTGTTCCAAGTTGATATCCACTGTACCACAACACACATCCTTTTCCAACAGTAGGTTGCCATTATTTTCTGCAGTAAACTGGTTATTAACCAAAGCTGTAGAATCCAGTCTATTTAACCCATAGCTGCAGGGAGAACAGATGGATTAAAACCTTTCTTAAAAGTAGTTGTGCATAAGTGAATGCAACAAATTCAACTGGAATTCAAACTCGTTTTTTTTTTATTTCTCTTTTTGAGCTGATATCCACTGCACCACAAAAATATGTACAATAATTGCACAATATATAATGAAATAAATTAGAAAATATATTTTGGGAATATATGCTTTAATTAATTTATTTCTTTTTTATACATGGTATTTGCTTCAATTTTTAAGCAAATCTGTTTTCAATTAATTTTGTTAAAATACACAAACTCTAAACATCTGCAGGAATTCCAGTGTACAATTTGAGAAATAAGTAAGTAAATAAATAATATAGTCTCAAGACTTATCTTTAATCAAGACTGGTTTCAATCAATTTCACCATATCTCAAAAATTCTCCAATATGTGCAAGAATTATACTATTTATAATTAAAATAATTAATTAAAAATATATAATCACAAGAATAATAACTTTAAGACTTATAACAAATTTTAAAAAATTGAAATGTGGTATTAACCTGCATGATATATACTTTTATTCCTAGAAGTTTCACCTTTGTCTTTCTTATGCTATTTACATGGAATCCATAGCATACATTACTGTTTCACATTTTAAATTATTACTCTTTTCTTTTATATTAATTAAATCTTTTATTTTTATTTCTAACAAACTTTATATTAAGTTTGTAGGGGCCTCAGTTATGCTTGGTTAATTGGCCTTGAGCCAAACACGTCTGAAGTCCCCACGATTTAAATTTCAGAAGGCTGAAGGTCAAATGTTGAAATGTGAAAGGATAAAATATCTCGTGTGTACATTAAAGCAAAGATTTATTTACAGAATGACAAAAATGTAAGAAGGAAAATAGAAGTGTAATATTGTTAACTGAACACTATGTTTGTGAAAATAAAAATGTTCATTGAGAAAATGCATGCAGTTAGGTAGTTAAAATTGTTCATAGTAGTAATGTACTTGAAATGTCCGCAGAAGTTTAGAGCTCATGGTTGTGTAGTAGCAGAATGTAAAGGCTTTCTTCCTTCCACTTTTTAGTAGGTCACAACAGGTTGAGAGAAAGAGAAGGCAAAACAAATAAAGGAGTGGTACTTAAGATATGTCCATTTTGTCTCTTTAGCAGTGTGGTATGAAAATGAAAAAAAGGACGTGGGAAGAAGAGGGCGAATAAAACTGTGATGTGTCCTGCGTCTGGGTCGGCTTCTTGAATTTTCTTTCGTTACATTGCCACAAAATCATCAGCTAAGCACTCCCATGTCGACTGCCTTTGACAGGTTAGTGTCGTGGTTTTTATAGTCAAGCTTACCATGATACCGTCAGATGTGAATTTGCTGTTTTTAATCTAATCACGGTTCAGAATATGTTTTTCTCACTGACTTGTGAATTTTTCTTATTTGGATTTTTCCAAAGTCTTTTGAAACCCTTTTTGTGGATGTGCAATTTTACTTTGGAATTTTTCCAAATGTTGTAGTCGTTTGAATCCGATTTTGCAGGTGTGCAATTTATTTTGTGTTTTAGTTGGTTGATGGATTATATAGGATTTGTATCCTATAAGTTACTATGAATTTTTAAAAGTTTTTTTATTAGTATCACCCTGATACATTTCAGAGTTATCTCATGGGTTTCCAATCCATATAAAAAGCTAGTGGAGACAATTTTCTCTCTTCCTCTTCCTGAGGTGTTAGTCAGAACTTTTGAGCACTCCTCATTCTCACTGAGAATGATCATTCGACAAGTAACTCAGACTTTATTTTAATTTGCATTCCAGAAGCAACAGGTTCAATTTTGCCTTATATTTTGGGAAAATTGTATTCACTTTTATTCAATTATATTCTATGTTATCTTTGTTGTCCATAAAAGTTCTATTGCTTGTATCCTTGAGTCTATCTTCATTTAATGATAAACCCCATAAACTTTCCATGCTTCTTCCTTAACCCTTAAGGATTCACATTATAAATCCTCCACTTGTAACACACTAACATTTCACACAACTAACAAAATTGCTACTAACAACCCCATTAAAGGCAATAAAGCCACTAAGACACAATGGGTTACAGGGTGTGAAAGAATTAGGAATGAAAACATTAATAATGAGTAGGAAGAGAAAAGAGTAATCAGAGAAACAACAGATAGTTTTTGACATTGCATTTAAAGTTTTGCAGATTAAAGTTGGCTGGAAAACAGAACTGGAAGGGAGTTTCACAAGTGAGAAGTGCAAGAAAAGAAACTGTTAGCATAAGACTCATAGTTACATCAAGCCAGCTCAGCTGGAGATTGATGATATCTTGACACCAGTCTGGTTGGTTGGTTGTTTTTGTTTTATGGCGGGTCATTTATTGCCAACTAAATTTGATTTATTTATTGCTGGTAATACCTTTTTCTTTCAACAATTTATTGTTGTTTTTATATAAGTCTTGTGTCTAGTAATACTTTTTTCTTTTCGAAGATTCATTGGGATTTGTTTTTAAGGGCAGTGTTCCCAAGTCCTACCCTGTTATTTAACCCATAACTGGAGGGAAGGGATGGATTAATACCTTTCCCAAGGGTACCAGTGCTTAAGTGAATGCAGGGTATTCAACTGGAATTCAAACTCGGCTCACCAATTTCTCTTTCCGAGCCGATATCCACTGCACCACAACGCACATCCGTCACTAAACACTTACAGCACCTGGTATTCGCAAGCGGTCACCCATCTAAGTACTGACCAGGCTCAACATTGTTTAACTTCGGTGATCAAGCGAAAACTGGTGTATTCAATGTGATATGGCCGTAAGCCACAACAGTCTGGTACTGTGCTTAAATTAAAAAAGTCCAGGTATCATAGCGAAGAGCTTATGTGGACAATTACCATGAAAATATTTATAGAAAAGTCACAAAGAGGCAACATTACATTCGTGGGAAAGTCTATTTAAATTGTATTTGTAACTTGTAAGTTGTGTTATGTCTAGTTTTATTAAGATACTTATTTTTATTTTTATAAATTTGATGAGCTATCTTCTTTGCATTATAATTCAAATAATTAGGATTATAATTATTTTTACCATGTTTCACCTTTCTTAACTGATGTACAAATATTTCCCTTTTCTTAACAAAACCTTTGTTATTATAATGCAGAATACTTAAAATCAACAGTGATAAAAACAAAAGCAACAATGTTAATAAACTGAATGAAATTGGCTAAGCTGTATTTGTAGACATATTGGATACCAGAAGTTTATAATTTAATGTTTACCGTTTCTACCACTTCATTGCTTTTTTATGTATAATAGTAACCAACATTTTTGTAACGATTTTCATCCCTTCCACTTATATATAATCATATAATTATGAATTAAATGTACATTGCGACATGGAAATTTCTATGTTTCAAGATAGAATCTCGTCATTAGGCAATGTTCGATGTTAGTTGTGAAAATGATTTACATTTAAATACAAAAAACAATGATATGACAATATTTATTGTATTGAGCACTACAAAAAAATAAATGCTAGGGAGCTCAAAATCATAGAACCTTGGATCCTCTTCACCCGGATATATATATATATATATATGGTTAAATAAAATAAAGACAAAAGGAAAACTGTATTTTAAATCGCCTACACGTTTCGTCCTGTGAGGGACTTTATCAAGGCAAAAAGAGGAAATGAGCTTTATTCTAAATTACGTATCTATAAACAAACAGTGTTGGTAACCACAAAGACGTTCACAAATCATTTCAAAAGATCAACAGAATATTTTAGTTTTTAGAATTTCTTCATGTGTAGTGCAAAGCCACGAGATATTAAAATGAAGGGAATTTGACCGCTTTCTTTGAAAACTGTTTATTTTGTGTGTAAGTCTGTTTTAGAATTTCTTCATGTGTAGCGCAAAGTCATGAGATGTTAAAATGAAGGGAATTCAACCGTTTTCTTTGAAATTTTTATTATGAATGTTAGTCTGTTTTAGTATAATTTCCATAGATTGGGAAAAATCCGAGTAGCAAATTGATGTTTTGGTAGTATTGGATAGCGACATTCTCGAGAACTTTTCTTCTGAATAAATTGTTTACTCTTTTTATTAGTGTGGCATTTTTAAAATCAAAATTGTGGTTGAATTTATTTCTGTGAATCACTAATGCATTTGTAAGATTATTATTAGTGATGTCTCTTTTGTGTTCATATATAACGTATTTTTAGATTTCTACTTGTTTCTCCGATGCAGATAGAGGAACAATCCCGGCAATTTATTCAGTATACACCTGCTTGTTCATCATTTTGATTTTGGTTATTTTTAGATCTGATAATGTCCATAATAGTTTTCGAAGTAGTTGTTACTATGTGTATATTTTTTATATGAGATAGATTGTTATGGATATTAGATGCAACAGAGTTGGTTGGTAGTATGATGTATTTGTTATTGTTAAGATTATTATTGTTAACAGTGTTTCTTTTGTTGTGGTTGTATATATTATGTGCCTTTCTTTTTGCATTGTGAATAAAGTGATATGGGTAATGCAAGTTTCTGAATGTGCTTTCTATGTATTTTTCTTCTTTTGTTAAATATTGGGGGCTGCATATTCTTAGTGCTCTTAAAAAGAAACCTATAATAATACCAGATTTGATTTTGGAAGAGTGACTGGAGTAGAAATTTATCAGGTCGTAGCTTTTCTGTAGACCTCAAAATCAAGTTTGTTGTTATTTTTGTGTAATATGATATCTAGGAAAGGAAGAGTATGATTAGATTCAG
This sequence comes from Ascarosepion bandense, assembly GCA_037127315.1. Classification (NCBI taxonomy): domain Eukaryota; kingdom Metazoa; phylum Mollusca; class Cephalopoda; order Sepiida; family Sepiidae; genus Ascarosepion; species Ascarosepion bandense. The sequence goes on along the minus strand of JBBBDQ010002478.1, from coordinate 90,407 downwards.
TTTCGAAGGTAAAATTTATAGTAGGTTCAATGTTATTTAGTTTGTCGACAAAATCTGCTATGTTAGTAGTTTCTGGATAGATTAGAAGGGAGTCGTATATATATCTAAAGTAGGAGGAATTTGGTGGTAAAATGTTTCTGAAACAATCTCTTTCTAGAAATTCTAAAAATAAACAAACAAGAATGCCGCTGAGAGGCGATCCCATTGGTAAACCAAAATTTTGTCTATAGAAATGGTCATTAAAAGTGAAAAAACATTGCTTAGTAATTAGATAGCATAGTTTTATGATTTTCTGTGTAGGTAGAGGTAATTTTATTTTTGTTAAGTGCGTTTTTAATTGATTTAAGCATTTATCTATAGGAACATTTGTGTATAAGGATTTTATGTCTAGACTTGCCATGTGTTTGTTTTTTATGTCTACGTTTTTTAGTTTGTTCAAAAGGTCACCAGAGTTTTTTATATGTGACGGACTAATTGTGCCGAGAAGTGGTGTTAAGATTTTGCTTAATTTGCCCACTATTTTATGTGAGACACTGCCTATTCTGGATATATATATATATATAGAGAGAGAGAGAGAGAGAGAGATTGTTTAATACTTAGTTTTTGGTCCTAATAGGGTTAGACCAGTACACATTTGTATTAAAAAGTGTTCTATACAATTATATTGTAGAACTTTTGAATAGCTTTCATTTATAAATGAGTTATTTCGCTACCTTGTTTTCTACCATGAGTGGTGTCTTCAGGCGATTTTTGATAACTATATATATATATATATATATATATATATATATATATATATATATTGCTGATACCCACTGATGAGTGGATGAAATGATTATGCATTCTTAGGAAAGATAATGGGTGGTTTTCCTATTGCCACCAACCATGGTTTAAATACAAAGTTTCTTTCACTTATATTAGTTGCCACTCAAGTTTAGAGAGTTCAGTCTGTTCTGCTATTTAACCCATAGTAGGTAATGCACATATAAACTGAAACTGAATCTTAATTACATGGGATCTTAATCCAACGTAGATTATCAACATCAACTTTCACCTCCCATCCCCTTTAGCAAGACCAATAAGAGAAGCCATTTTACTTTTTATGGTACACAATTTTGCTATTATGACCCCTGCCTTTGACACAAAGCATTCTTTGAGTAGATTATTCATGTGATTATTCATTCTGAACAACACGAATGAAGACTATTTGGAAAAACATCAAAGAGAAACTTCTGAAGTAAAGAGAGAAAAAAAATGTTAAATAAACAGGAAGGCTGACTGCAAACTCATCTCTTTGTGACTGGTCTTTTAATCTGCACACATCATTTGTAATCACAAACACATATATGCACAGAGACAGATTCAAACATACAGATACAATTATTACAAATATATATAAGAGTGAGATCCCTATAAAGGTGCAAGCTTGTAAAAATATTTATTTTGTGAAACACACAATTTTATATACCTGCATAAATAAAAGACATGGAAGAAAAAGTTATATATACCTGAACAAATAGGAATAAACTTATTGAGCTAAAATTGTAAAAATGCACATAATTTGGGGATTTAGGGGAAGGTATAGAACGCAGCATAAACATTTATAGAGATAATTGTATAGATATATAAGTTAAGATATATATCTTCACCCTTACATTTGTGTATTTTTAGAAAGAGAGATAGAGAGAGATAAATATATGGATTGAAATCTGACAAGTCTTAAATTGATTGACATTTTAAATTTTTGAAAATTACATTGAGCACTTTTTCATTAATTTAACAATTTGTTTTGACAAATATTGTTTTTTAGTCAAAAGTTTGATTCCTTTTAAGCTTTATTTTTTAACAAGTGAGGTTCATGCTGTATAAGACTGAGACCCACTTGAGGTAGAAGCTTGGAGAGTAAGAGAGACAGTCTGAGATTATGTCTGGAAGATAACATCTAACCCTAGACTTAAACAGGTTAAGATTCAGAAATATCCTCTTAGGATTAAATACATATGTATTTATTTATTATTAATTATTACTTTAGAATATGTGCAAACTTCAAACTACTACAAAATTGTGCATTTTGTTTCAACACTGAAAGAACAATGTCTCATCAGGTAGCTCATTGTTAATTACCTGATGAGACATAGTTCTTTAAATGTCGAAACAAAATGTACAATTCTGTAGTAGTTTGTAGTTTGCACATGTTCTAAAGCAATAATTATTAATAAATTTTAATTGTTCAATTTTTATATTGAACACTGTTTTTAATTAATGTTTTGAGTATCAAAATTATTTTCTTCATTCTTATTCATTTGGATATATATATATATATATATATTAAAAAAGGATTAATTCAAAGATGTCGAATGGCCATTTCGATATGAAGATCCCCACGGGGGACGACACATCACCTCAGCAACAGAAAAAACCTTTCAGAAACTGGAGAAAAATTACCTTCCTGCTTTTTTCCCTTGGATTGAAGTATCTGAATTAAAATATATATATATATATATATATATATAGTCATCCACAGACAGATCTGTCTCGCTGTATCACAGCTCATTAGTACGGTTAGACTGATTGCTTTTAACCCAGGATTGAAACCCAACCAAATTGGTGTCAGTCGGCGATTCAACCTTAGGGCTATGGGTGCTCGGTAGAAGAAGGCAGACTTTATAGTGTGTATATTATCATTATACATGCCCAATAGCCAGAGTGCTCTAATTCATTACTGAATGAGTGATGCATACATGCCAGAGAAGCTACTGTTTTTCAAAGTCTACCATTCTTCCAGAGTGCTCAATCAGAGTGTGAGAGCATAAATAGTCATTCGCTGACAGATTATAGTGTTTGATATCCAGAGACAGGGCATTCTTCTTCTGTCATGTCCTTCATAACATTGATACTCAGGGGTCTCCACAAACTTGTCCTTTGTAGCTACTTAATAACTTTTGTTTTTTTGCCATCGCTTTCAAACCACACTCCACCATCCATTCCCTCTGTACTGTAAGTATCAAATTTTCCGAGCCTTCTTTTTCAATTGTGAAAAATTAAATATTCTAACTTGTTTTGTCTCTATTCTGCATTTTTTATGGGATTACAACCTATCTTTGTGATACTTGATGCTAAAATGTTACCATTAAATCACTTAAAGAGTGGATGTAATTGCATGAAACTCAAAAAAGATATTTAATTTTACATAATAGGGAAAGAGGGCTTTGAAAATTTGATACTCACAGGACAGACTGAAGCTAAGAGAGATAGAGGAAAATAGTGCATAACCTAACTGGTAAGTTTGAATGAATGGATTGCAGATTGTGGTTTAAATTCGATTATCACACACATGCATACATATTGTAATATATATGTTCAGGGTATGACAATAAACTACGTCTCGCAACAAGGCTTCTGATTGGGAGGTATAGAGGAGCATGGAACCATCTCTTAATTGGTGTTGTTGCCCGATCCAACATGATCCAGAGTGGTAGCACTTGTCAGGTTCCCAGCTATAAGCAACAAGCTAACCTCCAAACTAGGATCATTTAAAAGAAAAACTTGGGCTTGGTAAGAGTCTTTAGCTTTGGATAGCAACTTGTCTAAGAGAAGGAAATATCTGAAATAAAAATCTCTACACCTACTCTGTGTAGAATAGGGTAGACTGGACTCTCTAACCTTGGTAGGTAATCTTCAGAGAGATGGTGCCGCCATAAAAGCACTGAGTTTCTAGTCTCCTAAACTTGTTGGTGTTAGTAAAGGCAGACAAAAAAAATGATGATTAATGATTAAGCTTAATGATTATTATTATTATGATTAAAAATCTTTTTAACGCATTATTATTGTTATTATTAGGGACAATAATAATTAAGTTTTTTTCTTTTTTTTATCGTCTTTAACATTGTTATCATACTTGATAGTAATATTATTGTTATAAAACCAAAAATATTATGATGCTGTCAGAATTAATATAAAAAGCTAACAATTCAATTCTTCTAGTGAAAATATCTAATCTAAACTTATTTATAAATGGAACTTTGTCTCTGTGTGTGTGTCCATTACCTATAGACTCCGAAACGGCTGAACCGATTTTCTTGAAAATTTACACTGTTGTACTATAAGTGTCTGCAAGTGTTCTTAGCCAGGTTTTGTGTCGAGGTACCCCCGATAAATATCGAAAATTGATAATCAAAAAAATCGGTTTATAGAAGCAGTGGTCTGATTGTAATCAAATTTGATACACTCATAGACAAAGACATAAGAAATGATATTCAGAAGTTTCAAGGTTGCACTTCTTACAATAGTGCAGAAAATCAATAATATATACATATAAAAGGCAAGATGTGTGTGTGTGTGCGTGTCTGTTTATCTGCCTGTATGTCTGTATTTTTTTCAGCCCTTTTATTTTAGGTTTTGCGTTGGGTTTGGCTCTAAGTAGGTATAATTGTAGTTCTTAGTCTCAGCCATGATACCATTTACTCAGAGGACTTATTTAGCCTTCAAAATTCAGTTTACGACAAAAAAACTTATTTGATATCGATACCAGGAAATCAAAATTTAACTTACATCCATTCATTTTTCTTTCAGTCTACAGTTTCACTTTAACTGAAAACAACTATTGCTTTTTAGTCTTTCGTACCAACGTCCAAAGAGTCTGAGCTCCAGGACCATGGATTAGTTTTAAAGCTTTCATTACACCCGAGCAATGCTGGGCTATACTGCTAGTGGCTCCTAAATTTACTGTTGTGTATTTGAGAATGGTCAACTGAAAGTTCAATCTAAGCTTATCTTATTATCTGGGATAGAATATGTGGCATTCTAGGTGTGACATTGCGCGCTTAAAAATTAATACTGTATAGCTAACCCCCTCTCCCATCGATAAAATGTTTTCCTTCTCCATCTTTTTTCAACAAGATTCCTTTTGTTTGGCTAAATCTAACTCATTCATTTTAGTAAAAAATTTTGGTTTGAAGAGCTGGATATATTTTTTATAAAATATCCTAAAAATAAATTATCATGAATGGATTTGTAAATTCGTCCAATTTATGTTTGAACATTATTTTTAATCGATACTCGTATTTGAGTATATATTCTGTTTCTAATCAAACAGCATATTTATGTATTTATTTCTACCAGCCTGATTATTTACAATAAATTTTATTACAAAAATGTGTGCCACTTGGCAGGATTTGAACCTGTGACCCCTAGCAACATAAGGGTGTGGTAATGTATATAAAATAGACCCAACCCGGATATAAGAGAAACCCAAATATAACAGAAATCCGGGTATAACTTTTTTTATCTGGTCCCCAACAACTCTCTTATATCAGGGTTACACTGTATATATATATATATATATATATATATATATATATAGGGGTTGCAAGTTCAAATCCTAAATTTATTAAATATAGTCGAATTTTATATAGAACCAAAATAGTTGAACCCCTAGTGAGAATCAAAATCTTTAGAAAATGAGCCTTCTAATTATGATTCTTTTGCAACTGTTCTCTTCTTTTCTCTTCATTGACCATTTTTTATGATGTTTTTAAACTGTACAGAATAGCACAATAAACTATGTGTAAGTATTTCTAAAATGGCAGGTCATTGCACAAGGAAATACAGTTGGGGATATTCTTGTATTTTTTATTTATGATAACAATTTCCAAATTATGTCTTGTCTGGTACAAGTTAACAAAATAAAGCAAAATGAAAATATACATTAGGATATGATAATGCAAGATATTTGAATGAAATGTCATGAGAAAACATCTGATATTCTTTTCATCATGAGATAGAAAATTACAAGATGAAAACAATGTCAGAAGTTTTCCAATGATATTTCCTTCAAATATAAATAACATTCATATTAAAATTTCTCCAGAATTTAATATATAACTTTAATACCTATTAATTAATGCATAAATAATTGAAAAGTCATGCAAGAAAGTACGTTTGAGAAACCTAAAGAAGTGGCAATAAAAAAAGATTGACGCAAGACAATTTTTAAAGACACACAAGCAAACGTGCTGGAGAAACCTTAAAAATGTTTAATAAAAATGATTAGAATTGGATGGTGCTTAAAGACACAAGTGTGCTTGAGAAATCTTAATAAATGGTTACTAAAAAGGATTAAAATAAGATGGTGCTTAAAGATAGCTTTGTTTGACATGTAAACTTGATATTAACACAAAGCAAGTGGATTTATCTCAAAAGAGACTTCAAGCTAAGAAACCATAATGTTTTGCCTTGATTGCCAACATAGCAAAACAATTTTCTCTATTGGGTCTTTAATTTTTTTTCTCTCTCCTGCAAAGCAGTCATAGAGACCTTGAACCTCTTAGGAACAGTTGGAATTTTGAGAGAGGGATGAAAATGTCAGGTGGAAATGCCATTCTTGATAATTGGTAATTTATTATTGTTTGTTCTGTTTATCTTACACAACAGGAAGAAACTCATCATTAATTGAGAAATTATTTCACACTGTTTCAGCTCTGTTTTCATTAGACAATTTTTGGGTTGCTCTATTCATATTCCAAACAACTATCTTTGATAAGTGCTTTAAAGTGATGATGACTAGCCCTTGAACTGTACTTCTCAACAATAATAATAAAAACTAATAAAATTAGTAGTTCTCAACTGGCAACATCTGATGATGACTGGTGATATGGACAATGAATTTAGGAATAGCTTTATCATCAAATGACTTTGAACTCAAAGCTTAAGCTTGGTGTTCTTTTTTTAGCTGCTTCATAAAATTGGTGTTCTTTTTTTGGCTGCTTCATAAAATTCTTCAATGCAACAACCTCATTTAGTAATCCTTTATCTTGAGTGGCTCTTGGGACATGTACTGAGGGAACAATAGTAAAACATAAATGTGATAGAAATTTATTGTAGTTTTATTAGTATGGCCTGAGTTGGTATTTCTTTTTTTAAAAATGGTGACTAAATGTGGTTCTACAGAAGGATGCTGAGGATATCACAGACTGAGCATGTGAGCAATGATGAGGTGTTGGAAAGAATGGCAAAGAAAACAAAATTAATAGTGAGCATCAGGAAGAGACAACTGAAGTTCCTGGGACATACAATGAGGAAGGAGGGCTTGGAGAACCTGATACTGACAGGCCAAATAGAGGGAAAAAGAGACAGATAACATATTTGAAGGGCCTGATCAGGTGGATGACAGAATGGGGGGTTGCATGGTATAACAGGAGAATGATGTTGTAAGGGTGTACAGGAAGCAAACAAGAGATGCATATTATGAGTACATGTAGAGTCATAGTTATTGTTAAAAAAAACGTACTAAGAGCCTCCAGGGATAGGGAGATGTGAAAAGCCATGATCGCCTACATCCTGAAGGGACAGGGCACATAGAAGAACAACTTCATGAAATAAGACGCTTTGACATAATAATGGTGATGGCATTGCCCTAATTTCCCAAATTCCAATTAGATAGACCAAGTAGATGTTTAAACTGGAATACTTATCTGCCACATTGAACAATAACTATGACTCTACATGTACTCATAATATGCATCTCTTGTTTGCTTCCTGTACACCCTTACAACATCATTCAGTAACCCACTATCTTGAGGGACTCTTGGGCCTTGTATTAACTGAATGATTATAAGAAATAAATGTGACAAAATATTATTATAATACTATGCTGGAACACAGGTGAGCAGCAAATACTATATTTTTGGATGACAACTGTCCAGTTCACACTCCTCCTCAGTATTTTGAACAGTGGAGATTTATCTCTTGTTTCCTGTTTAGGATTGGGTTTATAGTTTCTTTTAAAGTTTTCTCATTCTCTTTCACTCCCAAAAGCCCAACCCTCTATCTTGAGTGACTCTTAGGGCTTGTATTAAGTGAACCAAATAAAAAATAAATGTGATAGAAATTATCATTATGATACTATGCTGGAACACAGTTGAGCAAAATATACTTTACTTTGGGAGCCTATCGTCTAGTTCACACTGCTTCCTGGTCTTTTAAATCTTAAATACCATACTCTACATGATACATTAATACTGTGTAGGTCAAATATTCAGAACCAGTAAAGATTTCAGTGTTTAGTGAACTATTTACAAACCAGTAAGGCAACCAGAACTTATGAGCAACAGTGAAAGCAAGGAACTTTTTATCAAAAGAAAAAACAAAATTATAGAATGAAATGAAAGTTTACAATAGTTAACGAGTTTCATCTGGAGATGCAGTTTTACAAGACACAGAGCAGGAAGAATGAAAGGAAATACAGCAGACCAAAGTAGGTGTTTAAACTATCTAAAAATCTCATTTTATTTAACCCTATTCTTGTAATTCATTCTTGGGGTGTGGCAAAATTATAATAAAATTTATTGAAGAAATATTTCCAAAACATAAGACTTCTACTAAAATGTCTCAGTTTTCTTGAATATTTGTTGAAAAATTAGAAGAGAGAAAATAAAGAAAATCTCTTATGAAATAATGACTAAGAGTTTCATATTGGACTTAAGAGTTTCATATGAAACCATTTTTGAAAAGATTTAAATCCAGTTTAATTCTTTGTGAGTGTAAACATGCTTTAGTCATCACTTTTAAAGGAATTTCAGTTATTGATTTAAACTTTCTAAAAAAATAATTATTCTTAATAATATTTCAAACTGAAATTGTGAAAATACTGAATAGTCACATGACCAGCAAAATCTATTATGAATATCTGCAGTATTATCTATAACATTTATTTTAAAGACTAAGAATAATAAAATGATTTCAGAATTTTAATAAATTTCTAATTCTTCTTCTATGCAGAAGACTCATTTAGTAACCCTCTATCTTGAGTGGCTTTTGGGACTTGTATTGAGTGAACAATAGTAAGCCAAGCAGCTCTGCCCTCTTGGAAACTCATGTGGTGGTTTTGGTTAACATCTCTTTCCACTCCCATTCCACCCAGGTACCTCAGACCAGTAGAATATCTTACTGCTACCAAAGAGCAAACTGGGACTCATTCCGCAATTTCCTGTGTGACGTCCTTTGGAACAATGTTTTTAGTCTTCCCATTGAAGACTGTGCATCCGAGGTCTCCTCTTGGGTTAAGACTGGCATCAATGTTTTCCTCCCAGCCAGGAAATTGTGACTTAAACCCCATTTGTACTGCTGGTTCACCCCTGCTTGCTTGGCTGATATCACTCACTGGAATCACTTCTTCCGGCTTTATAGGAGCCATGCATCGAAACATAACAGGGGCTTTTTTGCCTCTGCTCGTAATGAGTGCAAGAAGATACTTAATGAAGCTAAGCTGCTGTTTGCTACCAGAATGAAGCAGTGCATATCATCCCATAATTTTGGCTCCAAAGATGACTAACAACTCTGTAAAAGAGTACTAAATAACAGTAAGCCCTTAATCCCCACTTTAATCAATAAATTTGAGGTCCTCACCTCTTCAGTGGACAAGGCTGAGTGCTTTGCTCACAGGTTCTCCACTAACTCAACACTGGATTCTAGAGTATTGTTAGCTGACTTTCACCTGAAACTGAGGCCCAACTGAATGATGTCCACATTACCCCCTCTCTGGTCTCAAACATAATTTCAAAGCTTGACCCCCATAAAGTGAGTGGAAGTGACAGAATCCCAATCAGTTTTCTGAAGAAATGTGCCCCTGAACTTTCCTCTGTTCTCTCCAAACTCTATAACTACTGCCTCTCTGCTTCTTGCTTTCCTGCCTGCTGGAAGTCCACCTCTGTGGTTCCGATATTTATGAACACTGGAGAACCTCCTGATCGCTCTAATTATTGTCGTGTCAGCCTCCTATTGATTTTTGGCAAGGTGTTCAAAGCCATTATCAATGTTGAGGTGGTCAACATCTCACAGCTCACAGTCTCTTCTCTGGCAAACAGTATGGTTTCCACTTCACCAGGTCTACGGCTGATATGCTAATGACCATCACTGAGTATATATATACCAGGCTTTCAATAAGAACAGCAAAGCTTGAGCTGTTGCCCTGGATGTCTCCAAAGCATCTGACATGCTGGCCTTCTATGCAAGCTACGGGGCTATGGTATAACTGGATGATTGTTTGATCTAATCCAGTCATTCCTTTCAAATTGCATAATGAAGGTAGTACTGAACAGATATGTCTTCTGATACTACCATACAAATGCAGGTATCCCTCAAGGCTCTATTTTAGGTCCTATGCTTTTTCTGATCTTCATCAACAATCTCCCTGAAGTAATCAGATCCCAGTTAGGCATCTACACTGACAACACCATCATTTACACTTGCCTTGATCAAAAATCCACTGGGGCTGCCAAAGCAAACCTTGCTGCTGAGCTTGAAAAGGACCTCCAATCTGTGGTGGACTGGGATAAGAAATGGCTTGTAAATTTTAATGCTTCCAAAATTAAGCTGCTATCTTTTAACCACAATAGACAGTTGCTCCTATCCACTGTCAGGCTAGTCTCACTGAAAACAAAACGCTGCGCCTCATCAGCCTAACTCTCTAAGCAGACTGCAAGTGAACGACTACACTGAATCCATAGCTAAATCTGCTGCTAAGAAGGTCAGTTCACAGTGTAGGGCCAAGAAGTTTTTCTCATCTGAATCCAGCCTGTATATATATAAATCTAGCATCCACCTGTGTATTGAATATTGCTGCCACATTTGGTCGGGTGCCCCTGCTATTCACCTCAAGGTTCTCGAGAATCTGTAGTCAATCCCAACATAGTAGCTTAACTGCAGTCACTTTCTCACTGGCATAATGTGACTTCCCTATGTCTCTTCTACAAATAATTTCACGGCTTTTACTCTAACGAGCTTAGCTAACTGGTGGCCCCTCTGCATTAATTTACTCTAGCTACTTGACTAGCAACTAGGTCCCACCCTTTTACAGTGAAACTAATAAAATGTAACCGCAGCTTCTACTCCCTCAGCTTCTTTTCTCGCACTTCCCACCTGCGAAATTCCCTTCCATATACTTGCTTCCCCGACAGCTACAATCTCCAAGAATTTAAATGTAAGGTCAATTGTCATCTCCCATGTCTCTGAGTTGCATCCTTTCCCTCATGTTCTTTTCTCTGTCCACTCTACTCTCATGACACTCATATTCCTGTCCTTCTCTTACCCACTTCCTGAGACCCCCTATAACTTGTCCCTCTTTCTCATCACTTTCCTCTTATATATGCCCCTGCACACCAGTGGCAGTAAAACTGCCTTGTTTGGGTTGAAATGAAAAAAAAAAAGAAAAGAAATAAATCTGAGAAAGTTGTTGTAGTTAGTTTTAACAGTAGGGCCTGAGTGGGTATTTCTTTTTTAAAAATGGCTGCTTTATGAAGTAAAAAGTATTAACTTAATTCCCTAAATTTCACTTGATGGACCAAGTGGGCAACTGGAAAACTTATTTTCTACATTGGACATTAACTCAGATTTTACATATACAAATTATATGCTTCCCTTGTTTGTTTCCTGTACACCCTTATAACGTCATTTAGTTACCCACTATCTTGAGTGACTCTTGGGTCTTGTATTGGCTGAACGATAGTAAAAAGTAAATTTGATAAAGTATCATTATAATTGTATTCTGGAACCCAAATCAGCAGCAAATACTATTCTTTGGGTGCTTATTGTTTACACTCCTTCTTGATCCTGAATAGTAGAGATTTATCTCTTGTTTCTTGTTTTGGATTGGGTATCTGGTTCCTTCTAAAGTCTTATTCTCTTTTACTACCAGTAGCCCTTTTCATTTTAGTGAAATTATTGCCTTGCTTGGCAATCATGGCTCTCCGCAATTTCCTCTTCTTTGTAGCTTTTAATAAATTTTATGTCTGTTTTTTCTCAAACTATTCTGCCATTCATTTACTCGATCTGAGTAGGTATTTTATGCACTGTTTTCCTCTGTCAATTTTGCTTTCAATCTGCTCTGTGAGTATCAAATTTTCCAAACCCACTTTCCTCACTATGTGCCATAGAAATTTCAACTCACTCTTTCTGATGTTAAGTACAAGTGTCATTCGGTCTATGGTATTCTTAACATCCTTTTGTGTACCACATTTCTGTTCCTTCATGTTTCTTCTTCATCTATGACGAGATTATCTAGCAGTAACTGCCAGAAAGGAGGATTGATATTGAAGAATATTTCAATATTCTTTTCTTTGTTTCTAATAAAATGTTCCTGTTTTTTAATACTTTTCTTGGCTTTTGGAAGACATCTTTCACTATCCCAAGGAATTTCAGTTTTGCACTTTGTCAAAATACTTCCCCGAAATTGAAATTTTTGTACTTGTTTAATTTTGGTATTTCCAATCTGTAATTTCCATGTTGGGCTCTTTCTTTAGATAACAGCCATATATTCTTTTTTCTTGCAATTAATGTCTAGTCCTCTTCTTCACTATTTTCTGGAAGAGTTCTTGTATTTTCATTTCTATGACTGCTGTCAACACTGTGTCATCTGAATATCTAATGTTTTAAGATTATAGCTGCCAACAAGTAATCTTGTTAGGACTTCTAATTCTTTCAGAATCACCTCACTGTAAAGTTTGAACAAGTCTGGGGAGAAGACACTACTTGTCTTATGCCCCTTTCTATTTTAATGGTTGGCAATAAAGAATCCTGTTAAGACTTCTAATTCTCTCAGAATCACCTCAACGCCCCTTTCTATTTTTGGATATTTAATGAATTCATTTTCAATCTGTATGCAGGTAGTTTGATGCAAGTATACATTTAGGTTTCATTTGCGGTGCAGTGGATATGGGCTCCAGACGAGAAATCGGAGAACCGAGTTCAGATTCCAGTTGAATTCCTTGCATTCACTTACGCGCAAATACCCTTGGGAAAGTTATTAATCCATCACTTCCCTCCAGTTATGGGTTAAATAATAGGACAGATTGGGTTCTATAGCCTTGGCTGGCAACAAGTCTACCGCAGAAAGCAATATCAATCTACTGCGGGATAATCTTCTGCCCAGTCAGTCATGTCTCTTTCAAGACATGATCACTGAAGCGTGTTTCATGTATGGCACTTAACTGACTGACTGACTAATATCCTTCCCAAATATCTCATAGTTAGCATTTTTTTTCTTTTTCTTTTTACAGCAAAGTTCATCCTGTACGAGGCCCAGGGACTACTCAAGGTAAAAGGTTATGTTAGGAAGCAATTTATACTGGTAGGAGGGGAAGGTAACAGTCAACCCAAGCCTTTAACAGGTTAAGATCGTAGTGATTGAAGAAACATCCTCCTGAGAGTCAGTTCTACAGAACTGTGGTTCAAGCTGTTTGAGTGGAACTTACTTGTCACCAATAGAATATGGAGGGAATGTGGATGATTTGCTACTATGTAAGTGGCATGGTAGGTCCTTGCCCTGAACGTTTGAACTAGTGGGACCAGAGAATGTAGTTCATTCAAATAGTTTCCATGGAAGTAGTGTTCTAACAGTTATTTGGGATGTACTTTAAGTTCACAATTGTATTTTAAAATTGTTTTCAATATAGAATTATTTTTAGTGAATCTGTGAGCAGCTATTAAATATTTACTCTGGATAGTAATTGTGATGAACGAGAAGTAATCCTTTTACCCCAAAAATGGGTCTGTGTCCTTTGTGCAGTCTGCCAAAGAAGGGGGAGAAAATCTCACCTACCTCCCATTAGCATGGACCAGGCTTGCCTCCCAGAGAGTAAAACACTATGCCTTCTTGGTCTCACACTTTCAGCGGACCTCAAATGGAATGACTATATCGAATCCATTACTAAATCCGCTGCTATGAAAGTCGGTTCTCTGTAGGGCCCGGATGTTTTTTCCATCTAAATCTATCCTGCACATATATAAATCTACCATCCGCCCGTGCATTGAATACTGCTGCCATATCTGGTCGGGTACCCCTGCTATTCTCCTCAGGCTTCTCGACAAGGTTCAGAGGAGGGTCTGTAATGTGATAGATACCAACTTGGCAGACCGCCTGCAGTCTCTCTCCCACTGGCACGATGTGGCTTCCCTGTGTCTCTTCTATAAATACTTTCACGGCTTCTGTTCCGATGAACTTAGATCACTGGTGCCCCCTAAATACGAATTTGAACGAGATACTAGATTAGCAACTAGATCCCACCCTTTTACAGTGAAACTGATAAAATGCAACCGCAACTTCTACTCCAACAGTTTCTTTCCTCGCACTTCCCGACTGTGGAATTCCCTTCCACATGATTGCTTCCCCGACGGCTACAATCTCCAGGAGTTTAAATGTAAGGTCAATAGATACCTCCTAACACACTAACCTGCTCCCATTCTATCAAACACTCTTCCTATCTGCCCAACCCTCATCCTCGGTATCCTTACTCATCTGTCACCTTCCTCCTGACATTCCCTATGTCTAACCACTCCTTCTCTTCACCTTCCCCTATGTAGCCCCATGCGCAATAGTGGCAGTGGATGCCTTGCTTGGGGTGAGATGATTAAAAATAAATAAATTTTTCTTCTGTTATGTTTTGACTCACCTTATTTCCCCACAAATGATTCATCCTCTGCCACTGTCTTGGACAATGAAATGATTCATCACCTTTATAAAAGGATTTTGCTTTTGTCTGAAGACAGAGTTTTGGAGTTGTGTATTTTTGAGAGTTGGTTTTGCTTTAGTGATAGTGCATTCAGTGAGAACTGAACGATGCGAATAAATAGTCTGTGAAGATGTCAGCTCATCTCTGAATAGCCTCGCGCATATATATGAATATATTTCTAGTGTTAATAAAAAGTGCTCAATGTAAGATAACAGATGTATAAAGTATATATTAATAAATATATATATTATGTCTCTAGCATGACTCAGAGTTTCAGGCACTATGGTTTTCAGGTGCTTTTAATGAACTGACTGTTCTTGGAATTGAATTGAATTATTGAAGGTGGTTATCTAAATCTAAATCTAAACTTATTTATAAATGGAACTTTGTCTGTGTGTGTATCCGTTACCTATAGACTCCGAAACGGCTGAACCGATTTTCTTAAAAATTTACATAGTTGTACTATAAGTATCTGCAAGTGTTCTTAGCTAGGTTTTGTATCGAGGTACCCCTGATAAATATCGAAAATTGATAATTGAAAAAAATCAGTTTATAGAAGGAGTGGTCCAATTTTAATCAAATTTGATACACTCATAGACAAAGACATAAGAAACAATATTCAGAAGTTTCAAGGTTGCAGTTCTTACAATAGTGCAGAAAATTGATAATATATATATATATATATATATATATATAAAAGGCAAGATGTTTGTGTGTGTGTCTGATTATCTGTCTGTATGTCTGTATTTTATTTTTTCAGCCCTTTTATTTTAGTTTTTGCTTCAGGTTTGGCTCTAAGTACGTATAATTGTAGTTCTTAGTCTCAGCCATGATACCATTTACTCAGAAGACTTATTTAGCCTTCAAAATTCAGTTTACGACAAAAAAACTTATTTGATATCAATACCAGGAAATCAAAATTTGACTTACATCCATTCATTTTTCTTTCAGTCTATGGTTTTGCTTTAACTGGAAACAACTATTGCTTTTTAGTCTTTTGTGCCAATGTCCAAAGAGTCTGAGCTCCAGGACCATGAATTAGGTTTAAAGCTTTCATTACACCCAAGCAACGTCGGGCTATACTGCTAGTATACTATAATGCCAGGATGCTATGTTTTTAATTGTGTAATTTAATTTGACATTTTGACCTGAATAATGGCCAGTACCAAATACCAAAGATTTATACAGCCACAAATATATCAAGAAAGAATCTAACCACTTTCATAGAATCCTAGACTGATTACATAAATCTCCTTAAAAGATTAGATTAGATTTTTTACATAAATCAATCCAATTTAGATTATCTACCAACACTAGTAATAAGGAAGTTTTTGGCAAGAGCAAAATTAAATATATAAGATAATATATATATATATATATAAATATATTAATATATATAAATATATAAAGGTCTTAGAAAAAGGCAACCACAAGCAGTAGTGATTGTGAAACTCTGAAAGTGTTGGGCTCCCACTTAGGAGCCAAGATTTTTCTGAGGAGGGGGCAACTCAAGCAGCATAATTTCTAACCAATTCTTTCACTTGGCCATAAATCACTGATTGCCTATGGGATCGTTATTTCTTTAAATATGAAAATATGACTATTAAGTCTCTTTCCCTCCCTAACAACATGTCTGTTTCTATCTATATGCTTGTTTTATTTTGTTGTTTTACTTTTGAACTGGTCTCTGCATGTGTCCTTAAAAAGCTAAATGAAAAAGAAAATGCAGAGGGAAAGAGCTGAAGATCAAATCTTGTCAAAATCAGAGACTGATCAGTTTCATAATTTTTTAAGCTTATATCGAAATAGACCACAAGTAAGCTTAGAATATTCAGATAAATAAAAAGGTAAAATTAATCTGAAACAACGTTAACGTAACATAATTTTGGACAATTTTTATATAATTTATCAAATGAAAAGAAAAAAATTATAAGATGACATGATAAAATTATATAAAAAACTTAACCACTGCATCTTGTGTGACATTTTTAATGAAACTTGCATATATGATTGAATTTTTATTTAGTACAGACATATGTATTAGTATTTTCAAGGTAACTACTCTGACAAATTTTTTCCTCTGGCACCCCGACCAATTGTATTTACTCATGCTACTAGATTTGCATCAAGATCTTAACCTTTTACCGTCGAATAGCTAAATGTAACCTTCTCTTCTACACTAACAGTTTCTTTTCTCGCACTTCCCGTTTGTAGAACTCACTTCTGTTCACTTGCTTCCCCAATAGATACAATCTTCAAAAGTTTAAATGCAATGCGAATAACCATCTTTTATCTACTTGATTCTCATCCATCTCTTAGCTTTTCTTTGATATTCCCTGTACCTTTTTTCTCTCACTGTAACACCCTGTGCACCAGTGGCATTTGGGAGGATATGATAATAAAAAAAAATGTTGAAACACTGGTTCTTATCAGATTTACTAAAGTTAAGCAATGTTTAGCCTGGTCAATACATGGATGGGTGACCACTTGGGAATATCAACTACTATAGGCTCAAACATTGTGGGGTATAATAGAAAATGGCTTTGAATGAGATAGCAAACAGTAAAGTTTGTTAATTCGTTACAGACAAATATTCTTGAGAAAAGTATGAATCCATCTCTTCTCCTCCAGTTGTAGGTTAAATAGCAGTTCAGAATCTGACTTATAGCTTTGGCTGGAAACCATAAAAAGTAATGACAACATACTGCAGGAATTGTGATGCTAAGTCAATCATAAATTGAAAAGTGACATGATCACCTAAGTCTTTGTGTGTCACACATGGTACCTATGGTAGTGTTAGGGCGCTCTCCACCTTTTCAACAGTAATGAACTGTTCCAGGCACTATATATGGTGGTAGTGCCGGAAGGACTAGAGTCGACTGTCAGATCAGTACAGATTACGAGTCAGTCGTGTATTTGCGGTTGTAAACCGGAAGTAATTAATTGCACTCTACCACGTACAGAGACGTACACATTAATACCTTGTTTACCTGTATTATACTAACCAACTTTGTAAATACCTTTCTTCTGTAATACATTTTATTATATTTATATTTCTGTTGTTTCGTTGTTATTACCTACACAACTCAACAGGTAGAAAGTATTTATATAGCATTTATTTATATAATATTTATATATATTTTTTTATAGAGCATACATCTATTTCTGATTTGTCTTTGCAATAGATAAAGTTCTTTTTTGTGTTGGTATAAATCTGTTAGAAATAAATAACACTCCAAATTTGCTGATTTTTGAAAAGATGTTTTTCACATCAATGTTATGAAATTTTTTTCTTTAAAGAGCAATTGAACATTATGAAATAGGCTGAAAGGTCTTCATAAGTAATTAATTTAACCTCCAAAGTTGTAACTTTTGGCATAAAGGCTGAAACAAGGAATTGCCTGAATGGACTGAATAAGAAATTTCACCAAATTTTTCACATCTCTTCTGTATATTATTTGTTCATTCTTATCAATATTCTATCATTATATTTAAAATTTATATTTTTATTTTATTATATATTATTAAATCAATATTCACTTATTCAATTTATATTTATACTTGATTACTACATTAAAAATTTGTATCTACATTCTATTATATCTGTATAAACTATTATTTTGCTAAAAATTGCATGACAGGCCTCCTTCTATGCTTTAATTATATATATATATATATATATATATATATATATATATATTGTCATCCACAGGCTATATTTAATGAAATAATTTTGTTCTGGGCTTCAATTTCATTAAAACATCAGAATGAACTTTCTGGAAAACCATGTATATATATATATATTTTATAATCATTTCACCCCAAGCAAGGCAGTACAGCCACTGGTGTGCAGGGGGTTACATAAGAGGAAAGTAATGAGAGAGAGAGGAACAAGTTACAGGGCGTGTCAGAAAATAGGTAAGAGAAGGATGAGAACACTGATGTGAAGAGAGTTATGTGAGAGTAAAGTGGGCTGGAAAAAGAACATGATACAAGGGTTGTCAGGGAAAAGATGCAAGTCAAGGAAATAGGAGATGCCAACTGACACTACATTTCAATTCTTGGAGATTGTAGCTGTCAAGGAAGC
The DNA here is from genome assembly GCA_037127315.1 of Ascarosepion bandense. Taxonomy (NCBI): domain Eukaryota; kingdom Metazoa; phylum Mollusca; class Cephalopoda; order Sepiida; family Sepiidae; genus Ascarosepion; species Ascarosepion bandense. Next base: position 71,816 of record JBBBDQ010002478.1, on the reverse strand, counting down.
AAGTATATGGAAGGAAATTCCATAAGCAAGAAATGTGAGAAAAAAACCTGGTAAAGTAGAAATTGTCATTAAATTTGATTGGTTTCACTGTCAAAGGCTGGGACCTAGTTGGTCGTCTCATAGCTTGAGTAAATTCATGCAGAGGGAGCACCAGGGAGCTTAGCTCATCAGAGAAGAAGCCATGAAAGTATTTGTAGAAGAGACAGAGGGAAGCCACATTACATTGATGAGAAATTGACTGGAACTGAGCTAGCAGGTCAGGATTGATCACATTGCAGATTCTCCATTGGATTTTGTCAAGAACCCTGAGATGAATTTGCAGGGGCACACAACCAGATGTGACAGCAGTATTCAACACATTGGTAGATGGCAGATTTATATGTGTACAGGATGGATTCAGATGGGAAAAACTTCATGGCCCAACACAGCAAACTGTTCTTCCTAGCAACAGATTTAACTATGGATTCAATGTAGTCATTCCACTTGAGATCAGCTGAGAGAGGCTGAGGAGGCACAATATTTTGCTTTCAGGGAGACTAGCCTGATTGATACTGATGGAGGTAGGAGTGATTGTCTATGATGGTTAAAAGATAGCAGCTTCATTTTGGAAGCATTAAATTTCACAAGTCGTTTCTTACCCCAGTCCAACATAGATTGGAGGTCTTTTTTAAGATCAGCAGCAAGGTTCACTTTTCAGCCTCAGTGAATTTCTTATCGAGGCAGGAGTAAATGGTGGTGTCATCAGCGTAAATGCCTACTTGGGATCAGATTACATCAGAGGGTTCGTTGATGAAGATCAGAAAAGGCATAGAACCTAGGATAGAGCCTTGAGGGATACCCGCATTCATATGATAGCATCTGGATACATGTCTGTTCAATACTACCTGTGCTGCTCTGGACAAAATGCCGAAAAGCATCCTGCTTAGACAGCCAGTTTAACTCAAATTTGCAAGAACACACAGATGAATTTCATTGAAAAACAAAAGATTTTATTCCTCGAATTAGGTAAAAAATCTGAAAGAAAAATGAACAAAACAAAGATGAGTCCACTGCGACAAAGAAGACAGAAATAAAAGAGAGAAAAGGAAAGGCTAGAAACAGGGAAGGGAGCAAGCAAGAACAAAGAAGAAAAGGAAAGGCTAACCACTCCTACCAGCAGCCATGAGGAAGCCTGATATAGCAGTAAAAATGTTTTTAAATTTAACAAGGCAACAAATTTGGAAAAGCAGCTCAGTGTTTATATCAATAAATAGGCAATTACGACATTGGACATGATAAAGGCATGACTATACGGCTGAGCAAATTCTGGACAAAAGGGTCCTTATTTCTTTTCTAAAATATCTATTTTTGGGCTAGAAGAATAAGCAACACAGAGATAAAGAGGCAACAACTGTTTGTTGCACCACAATCATGCATTTACAATACAAGGAGATGGAAGGACTAAGAAGAATGAAATAACATACCAAAGTTCTATGAAATGGCGGAGAGGCGAATAGTGTGTGTGGATACAGGGACCAACAGGGAGAATCTCAAGATTCCCGCCAAAGGACAATCTCGCTCACGTGGCCTTATCACGTTGCCAAGAGTGGATAAAAAAAATGGTAGAGTGTGATAAAGGACAGGAAATTAAAACAAAAGGAAGTATAGTCTATGTTAGAAAGCACAAGAATGAAAGAGAAGGGAAAACAAAATAAGATAGAATAAAAAACAGTAACAAGAAAGACGTTGCAGTGAGACGAGAGGTAAAGGTAAACAAACAAACAAAAAAACAGTGTCCGAAAGTGTATTAAATAACAGCAAGCACTCAATCCCCACTTTAATAAATAAATTTGAGGTTCTCACATATTCTGACGGAAGGTCCGAGTTACAATCATGACACTACCTTCATTACACAATTTGAAAGGAATGACTGGATTAGATCAAACAATCATCCAGTTGTACCATAGCCCTGTAGCTTGTGTAAAAGGCCAGCATGCTAGACTGTCAGATGCTTTGGAGATATCTAGGGCAACAGCTTGAGCTTCACCATTCTTATCGAGAGCCTGTTATATATACTCAATGATGGTTGTTAGCATATCAGCAGTAGACCTGGCAAAGCGGAAACCATACTGTTTGTCAGAGAAGAGACTATTTGCTGTGAGATGTTGTACTACTTCAGCATTGATAATAGCCTTGAACACTTTGCTGAAATTCAGTAGGAGGTTGATATGGTGATAATTAGAGGGGTTCGAGAGTTCTCCAGAATTCTTAAATACAGGAACCATAGAGGACGTCCAGTAGGCAGGAAAGCATGAAACAGAGAGGCAGGAGTTGTAGAGTTCAGGGGATACATTTCTTCAGGACACTGACAGGGATTCAGTCACCTCTGCTAGCTTTATGGAGGTCAAGCTTTGAAATGATGTTAGAGACCAGTGATTGTGATGCAGTGGTTATCAGTGCAGAATGAGAAATTGGGGAGCCGAGTTCAAATTCCAGCTGAATTCCTTGCATTCACTTACGCACAAATACCCTTGGGAAAGGTATTAATCAGTCTCTTCCCTCCAGTTATGGGTTGAATAACAGGACAGATTGGGTTCTATAGCCTTGGTTGGCAACCAGTCTACCGAAGAAAGTAATGGCAACCTACCACGAAATAATCTTCTGCCCAGTGTTATGATCACCCAAGTGTGTATCATGTATGACACTTAACTGACTGAGCAGGTAATGTGAATGTCACTCAGTTGAGCCTCAGTTTTAGGTAGAAAGTCGGTACAGATACCCCAGACAAATCAAAGGTTGAGTTCATAGAGAATCTGCGAGCAAAGCACTCCACCTTGTCTGCTGAATATGTGAGAATCTCAAATTTATTTATTAAAGTGGGGATTGAGTGCTTGCTGTTATTTAATACACTTTTACAGAGCTGCCAGTAGTCTTTGGAGCTGAACTTGTGGGGTGCTATATGCTACTTCATTCTGTCAGCAAACAACAGCTTAGCATCATTAAGTATCCTTTATCACTCATTATGAGCAGAGGCAAAAAGGCACCTATTGTGGTCAGATGCATGACTAAATATGAACCATTTTGTTGAAGAACCTTTCTCCTTATTTCTGCCAGCTTAAAAATTCCCTCTTCCCAGAAATTTGGTGGTTTCTCAGCAAAGAACTCATAAAGTTTGTTTTTTCATGTCATCAAAAGAATTAAAATTTTTACCATTGAGATTATTTTGCAAGGACCTGAATAAACAAAAATCCAACGGAGCAATGTCTGGTGAATATGGCAGTCGGGGTAGCACGTCCCTGCTAAACTGCAACAATTTTTACTGGGGCATCAAAGAAAGATGAAGTCTGGCATTATCCTGTTCAAAAACAATACCCTTCCTGTTTGGCAATTCTGGACATTTGTTTTTAATTTTTGCTTTTAATTCCTCCACTTGTGAGTAGTACTTTTCTGAATTAATTGAATGGTTACTTGGTAGAAGTTCATAGTCCAAGACTGCTTTCCAGTCCCGCCAGATGCACAACATGACTTTGTTTGGATGAAGACCTGCTTTTGGGGTGACTAAAGTTGGGTCATGTCACTTACCCCAGAATCTTTTCTGCTGAACATAGTTGGAAACAAATAATTTCCCATTACCCATCACGATTTACTTAAAAAAGGGTGCATTTCATTGAACTTATAAAGCAAATCAGAGACAGAAATATGATGCAAAAGGTTCTTTTTACTCAGATCATGTGGTACCCAATTATTGTAGTGAATACCAAAACTTTGCTAAGTGCTTATGAATGCCAATTTCTGCATTGTGTAATGCGAGTTAATCTCAAACAATGTAATCATCTGTGTGTGTGTGTGTGTGTGTGTGAGGGGGGGTTGCCTAAGCATTCTTCATCAATAGGGCTACAATTAGCAATTTTAAACTTAGAAAAGCACTTTTGTACAGTTCTGTCAGCTAAAGAACCTTCACTGTACATAACACATATCTTTTTTGTTGCTTGCAAGACATTTTTGCTTTTACAATAATAAAAAAGCAATCAAGAGTCTAAATATAGTCTTACTAGCAGTATAGCCTGGCGTTGCTCGTGTGTAATAAAAGCTTTAAAACTAATCCATGGTCCTGGAGCTCAGACTCTTTGGACATTGGCATGAAAGACTAAAAAGCAATAGTTGTTTCCAGTTAAAGCAAAACCATAGATTGAAAGAAAAATGAATGAATGTAAGTTAAATTTTGATTTCCTGGTATCGATATCAAATAAGTTTTTTTGTCATAAACTGAATTTTGAAGGCTAAATAAGTCCTCTGAGTAAATGGTAACATGGCTGAGACTAAGAACTACAATTATACGTACGTAGAGCCAAACCCGAAGTAAAAACTAAAATAAAAGAGCTGAAAAAATACAAATATACAGGCAGATAAGCAGACACACACACAAACATCTTGCCCTTTATATATATATGTATATTATTGATTTTCTGCACTATTGTAAGAACTGCAACCTTGAAACTTCTGAATATTGTTTCTTATGTCTTTGTCTTGTATCAAATTTGATTAAAATCGGACCACTCCTTCTATAACCAGATTTTTTCGATTATCGATTTTCGATATTTATCGGGGGTACCACGACACAAAACCTAGCTAAGAACACTCACAGACGCTTATTGTACAACTGTGTAAATTTTCAAGAAAATCGGTTCAGCTGTTTCAGTGTCTATAGGTAACGGATACACACAGACACACACAAAGTTCCATTTATAAATAAGTTTAGATAACCTTCCATTTTCATAAAGATGCAAAATTGACATGAATTAAGTAAATTTAAACTTTTTTCCTCAAGAGATAGTTTAAATTTTTCTCTAACTGAAAATGTAAGCAGGTTATATCTGTCAATAAAATTGACATGTTCTTATATGTTAGAACATGAAAGACTAAAAACTGGCACAAACTTTCTAGACAATCCAATATATATGTCTGTGTTTGTCAACTGTTATATTTGAAGTAAGAAAATTTACAGTAATTTTTAGCAACACTGATTTGCAGTTATTTTTTGTTACCACAACTCACTCCCCTAAAGATAATTTCAGAAAAAGATTGAAAGTACTTGGGAAAATTGAGTAATGAATAATAAAATCATCTGTCAAAGTTATAGCTCATTCATACATCCTTCAATTATAATACGCGAAACATTATCCATGAGTATGAATGTATTTTATTAAAAATAAGCAGACAATATTTGTAATTTATTTTAGCTGACACACACACACACACACACATATATATATATATATAGTGTATGGTTAGGTCTTGAAGGCTGTCACTATGTGTTTAGTAAAATAAAGGAAGGTAAAAAAGTTGTTGGGTATTAACTATTTATTATACATTAATATTCCGAGATCAAAATCTCATCTTCAGAATGGCAGAAGAGCTTGTGTCTGTCCAAGTGAGTCCGTGCCTTTCAGCGAATGGTCATTCCTAGCTGCTGCTGTTGCTGTCATTAATTGTAGTGAGTGCTTCTGTGTGTGTGTGTGTTAGAGCATGTATGTGTGCGTGTGTGTTTATGGTATATATATATGTGTGATTGACAGTTTGGACCTTTTTCTGGTCTGATGATATCAGTCTGCTTTAATATGTGGTTTATCTAAGTATGTGTGACCTGACCGTTAGTTTGACTTTTGCCAAAGTTGAAGAGGGTTTGTTTTATTACTGTTGTTTCATCTATCTGCTTTATCTCGTGGTGTGTGCATGTCCGTGACTGTGTCATGTGTATGTGTTTATTTGTGTATACTTCTTGTAATTTATTTTACTTTATTTTGTGTGTGTGTGTGTGTGTGTGTGTGTGTGTGTGTGTGTGTGTTATAGTTACTGCCACTACTTTGTGGGGAAAAACAGCATAGCATAATGAAAAAGGCCACAAACTTAATGAAAACTTCTTTATCTTCCTTTATTTTACTAAACGCATTGTGACAGCTTTCAAGACCTAACTATACACCTAATTAACACAATGCTTCAAGCAAATTACAAAACTTTAATATATATATATATATATATATATATAAGTATATGAGTAAAGATAAAACAAGAAGGTGGGTAAAAAGATGAACAGATAAGTAAACTGATAAACACAGGATAAAGATAAAAAATGAGATGGAAGAAAAGTAGTAGATTGAAAACAGATGTGTGAAAAAGTAACCAGCATTTTTCATTAAACAAAACAAAAATTTTCTGCTGTATATTTTGGTCTTTAGTTTTACACACACCACCCAGTAGTAGGCACAGCACAGATAGACTAGCATCAAATGTGAAGAAATTAAATAAGAGACAAGATAGGGAGAAAGAGTTTCAAAAAACACTTATGAGTAATGGTTATAATAAGCTATCAGAGGATAGGAAGACCCGAAACCACCCAAAAGGTGGGAAAAAAAGCTTCATCATAAAAACAAATGAAGAAGAAAAATAAAGAAACAGCTGTGCAGTCAATAAAAATGTCTTCCCAGTCGTTCTTGATATTTGTATTGTCTGTTTGTAAAAATAAATATCTCACAGTACACAGCATGCAAAATGAGATGACATCTCTTTTTTCAGCTTATTCTTGCTTTTTCTCACAAATTTCCAGCAATATTACTTTAATTATTTTATATATATATATATATATATATATATATATATATATATATATATATATATATATTTTTACAGTTGATGTTTGGTCCTTTCTTCTTGCTTTCCTTCATTATCTTTTGTAAGAGTTCTATGTCTACCATCAACATTGTGACATCTGAATATCTAAAATTGTTAAGATTATAGCTGCCAATAAAGAATCCTCTTAAGACTTCTAATTCTCTCAGAATTACCTCACTGAAAAGTTTGAACAATCTGAGGAGAAGACACTACTTGTCTTACTCCCCTTTCAATTCAGTGGTTGCCAATGAAGCATCCTGTTAAGACTTTTAATTCTCTCAGAATCACCTCACTGAAAAGGTTGAACAAGTCTGGGGAGAAGACACTACTTATGCCCCTTTCTATTTTAATGGTTGCTAATAAAGAATCCTGTTAAGACTTCTAATTCTCAGAATCACCTCACTGTAAAGTTTGAACAAGTCTGTGATATCAATTTTAGATGTTGCTGCTGTTAAAAGTTCTCAAGTTATGTGTTAAAGTGTAAATCTGAATAGAAAGATTACCAAGTCAGGCGTAATAGAATAAAAGGTTTATTCAGCACAAGAATTATTACAGACAAGAATAGTACTACCAGGTTCTAATCCATAAGCAAGGCTTATTAGTGAAAATGCTCATTTATTCATGATAGACTAAGTCCAACATATTACTCCTAGAGGATGATGGGATATTCCATTATAACATGCTGTTATTTTTGTTATTTGATACATTTCTTTATTTATGATTCTGTTGTATCAGTTCACAATGTTTGAAAAAGCATGGTCTTTTCTATGACCAAGAGGCATCACTTGCTCAAAGCCCCTGTTAACTATTGATCTAAGAATGCAGTTGTTTACACTTGATAGTTTAGTTATTTCTGAACAGGTTTGGCACCATACATAATATTCATATTATTTTGGTTCTGTAGCAATTTGCAGTGTTGGGCAAAACTAACTCTAGCAGAGCTGATTCTACATTTAATTTCTTTTTCCCTTATACTAAATATTTTATAACTTATTCATATGAGATATTTACTTGTGTTTGATATTTATTAATTCGAATTTCTTAATTTTTTGTGATGGATTCATGGTAAGTGCTATCACATCTTTCAATTCCAGATAATAATTTCTGTTTTTGAAATGATTATCTTGAGTCTTGGGAAGATTATAAATTTTGTAAAGTCGCATATGCAAGAAATAACGTCTTCGAAGAATACTGTCAGACCTTTTTTCTTTTCTCCCACTCGTGCTTATATATATATATTTATATATATTGTTGTTGTTATTATTATTTTAAATTGGTATTATCTATTTTGTAAAGTCACATATACTAGAAATAATGCCTTCGAAGAATACTGTCAAACCTTTTTTTCTTTTCTGACTCAAATGCTTATTATATATCCCTATATATATTATTTTTATATCATGTGATCCCAGGAGCATGAGGCTTATGGCCATATCACATTGAATACACCGAGTCTTGCTCGATCACCAAAGTTAAGCAATGTTGAGCCTGGTCAGTACTTAGATGGGTGACTGCTTGGGAATACCAGGTGCTGTAAGTGTTTAGTGATGGATGTGCATTGTGGTGCAGTGGATATTGACTCGGAAAGAGAAATCGGTGAGCTGAGTTCAAATTCCCGTTGAATACACTGCATTCATTTAAGCACTGGTACTCTTAGGAAAGATATTAATTCGTCCCTTCCCTCCAGGTATGGGTTAAATAACAGGGTAGGACTTGGGGACCTTGCCCTTAAAAACAAATCCCAATTAATCTTGTTACTCGAAAAGAAAAAAGTATTACTAGACACAAAAACTTATATAAAAACAACAATAAATTGTTGAAAGAAAAAAAAGGTATTACCAGCAATAAATAAATAAAAAATTTAGATATGCCATAAAACAAAACAACCAACCAACCCAGGAGCATGATTCCTCTAATTACATCAAAATGAGGCTGACTATATTTTCTGGTGATCTGTGTTGAAACTCAAATGTCGGCAGTAACACTTTATTCATTTTTGACAACAGAATGTCAAAGAATCCATCTTAATACTTCAAATAATATTATGATAATTTAATAAGGAATATATGATACTGTGTTAATTAAATATGTATTTATGATATACATATTTTGGATTTAATTAGAATAAAAAATGTTTCATTTAAGTTGCATAATAAAGCATGACACCCTAAAAAATCATTTCATTATTAATTTTAGTAAAGTAGATATTATAAGGTGAAACATATACTATATCACCCACAAGAATATAACAATATTCTGAAAATTTAAGATAAATGAAAATGATTAATGATTTGGTCATAATGTCGTCTGATTTTAATAAGTGGTTCCTAAATCCAAGATAATCAAGTGGATGACTGGATATTTTCCATGGGTAACTGCAAGAAAACCTGTTTTAATTTTAATAAAAATATATTGTTTAATTTACTAAATGTTTTCTTCATTAAATTTTTTTGTAGTTAAACATTCCTAAGGTTCTACCTTAAAATTTGGGAACTATTGTCTTAGGATTGCTTTGTAGTCACCAAGGAATAGTGTTTGCTGATTGTGCTTTTTTCTATAAAACAAATAGAAATGTTCTTTATATTCAATTCTTGTACATCGCAGTTGTTATTTTAATGTACATTTTTTTTAGTTAGTGGAAATATAAAGGAATGCCATGCACTAAATCCTGTTGAGATGTCAGATGGGTTCCACCTTCACTGTCATATTTTGCCTTTTCAAGTTTAAATAATAAAGAGTGAAAGGAATTGCAGATGGTAAGCGGCAGTCAAAGAATAAGAATTGTTGCTGTTTGGTTTGTTCTTCTATGGGATGGGGAAAGACTTCTATGGTGCATGACCCAAAAAGTGAAAAAAATGATGTCATATTTACAAGAGAAAATACTTTAGAAATATATGGTAAGCAGCTTGTGTGGAAATCATTATACCAAAACATAAAAAAAATTCTTTTCTTCGTAAGGGTCATTGAAAGAATGCGCATGTCATATTTTTGTGGTGTGGGTGTCAAAACCCTTCAATAAAAGAATAGAAAAACGAAATGAGTAAATAAAAGGAACAATGACATAGCTAAGCATGGTGAAATATCTTTAAAGAATTTTTTCTTTTTTGACTATTGTCAGTGTCAGATGTAGACACATTTCCAAAGTCTAGAAAATAAAGCAAGATTTGAACACTTGAAAGTAATAAACAAAATATAGCTCTGTTAGCTTCTTCCCTCAGAATTGTTATTTTATGGAACAAACTCCCAAGAGGATGCTTCCTCAATAATTAAAAGCTTAACTTCTTCAAGTCTAGGGTTTAATCATTATCTAACTGTTATATCACGGGAATGATATAAACAGCAAGGTAAATTCCAAATGGAAAGATTTACACAACATATAAGGGGTAAACAAATAACAGAGTTTATTGTACAGAAAAGTACAAGTAACGGTGAGTTCACAAAATGGTAAGTAAAGACAGAATGGAGTGGAAGTCGAATTGTCTCTTACTTCTTTACTTTGATACTTCTTAATCTCTTCAGTTAATCAAATGTTAGGGGTGATAGGATGTTCCGTTATAACACTAACCTATACATTCTCATAATATGCACTTTTTACCTCCTCTCATTCAACACTTACAATATGATTCAGTAACCCCTTACCTTGACTGGCTCTTGTATTGAGTGAAAAATAGTATAAAATAAATATTGTTTGAATTTTTATCGCTATTTGCTTATACTTCTGAGATGAGGCATTGCAATTATTTAGATTATTTACACTGTTTGGGCAATTGTTCCCAAGGACACATGGCCCAGTGGATAAAAGGGTAGGTTAGATTCAGTGACTTCACCCAAAGAGTTCAATATCTGGTAAACAAAAAAAAACTTAGAGTTGAGTGGAAAGGAGATAAGTAAAACATCTGGAAGTAGTGTAACTCATGGAATGAGAACAATATACCCCAGGTATTGAAATAAAGGGTTCAGTTCAAAATTCCAATCACCTGAAGAAGACCAGTACAATGGCTGAAATGCTGTGAATATGGTAGTAAATTGAAGACAACAGTCCATACAATGTAAATAGTGTAAATATGGCTTTTCTTTAATTTTTTATTTTATAGGTTTTAACATTAAAAAAACATACTAATTTTAATTATTATTTTTGAAAGAATTAATTTGAATACATGACAGGGTTTGTCACATGCCTTGCATTTTCTGTATTTATGAACTAAACTAACTTGCAAAGGTGATTTATTATATATGTGTGTGTGTGTATGTGTGTGTGTGTTTACCTCCATGTGGTACCATGAGATGTATGACCTACTAGGGCTACTTGACATGTGCTGATACCTGCATTTAATTTTTTTTAAAATATATATTTTGGATATATATTAATGTCTGAAATTAGAAGTATTGTAATATGTTTCATGCTATCTTTTAGAGAATATGTATCTTCAAGAGAAAACGAAAATTCTTTTTTTAGCCATGAGTACTTTATTCTTTAAATATAGAATAGCCAAGAATATAAATAACCATGTCTCTCCAAGACAGATAAATACATGCAAGTATCACTTTGTAGTCAAACAAAATATGAAGAAGTCTTTGATTCTAATCTTGATGTTAAGTCAATGATATTTATTATCAGTTGATGTTGATAAAAGAAATACAAATAAAGCTGAGTTCAAATAAAACCAACATTTCCCATTTATATATGAGGTGTGATGGATAAATTGTTTAAATTATGCATAAAAGAAAATGACACATCACATTCTAACATATATTTACCAAAATTACACAATATATTGTAATACTAAACAGTAAATTTATTCAATAAAATTACCATTGACTTCAACCGTGGCTTCCAAAGAATTTTAGAATCTCGTGCAACTCTCCTGGATGGTGTCCTCCTTTAAGTTAATGAATACTGCCATAATCTTTGCCTTCAGTTCATCTTTGGGATAACAAGTTTTATTGGTTTCTTGCTCAACTGAGCCCCATGCATAATAATTAAGGATGTTGCAGTCTGACAAATTATATGGTGAGATGTGAGAGGTGATGTGGTCACAGATATTGTTTGACAGCCATGACTGGGTTCTCCTGCTTGTGTGGCATGGTGCAGAGTCCTATTGCAAGATACAGAGTATCCAAGCAGCCATCTTCTTGACTCAGGGAAGCACTACCTCCTCAATGTACTTGATGCAGGTCACAGTGTTGAGCCTGAGTCCTTGTAAGAAGATGAATGGAGGCATAATATCGCCATCACTAGTGGTCACTTAAAACACCTTCATAATCATCATTAGGCTCATCTAACTCTTTCTGAATACTCTGTGCTGTCTACCGATCAACATCCAGATACATAAATGTTTATATCAAAATGAATGCCCAACAGTACAGAAGGTCATTTTCACATTTTTGATGGATGAAATTGTGACATGATGCACTTTTCTTAGAGATGGTGCTCAACTGACTCTACTATACTGAGTAGTTGATAAAATCAAAAACAAACACACGTGTGAAACAATTTATCTATTGCACCCTGAATAAATACCCAACCAAGCAGTGAGTGGAGATTTTTTCTCAGACATCACAAGCAAGAATGTAAGGTCCATGTTTCTAAAAAGGGATTCTGAAGTTTCTCACACAATATCACACACACACACACTGACTGACAAATTATTGTAGAGAAATAAAATGTATTGTTAAATATAAGAGATTGGGTAAGACATGTTTACCCTCTGCACCCTGTACTACAATAATGCGTGTGTGTGTGTGTGTGTATGTATATATTATTATTACTTTCCAAAATTTTACAAGGCAAGGAAGCAAAGATGAACTCATCCAAATCACCCTAAATTTTCTTCATTCTTTCATTCATAAAACTGCATTATAGATAATTCTTAAAAATTTATAAATTCATTAGATGCCCATGTTATTGTGCAGCATTAACAAAAGAATGATTCTATTTTCATTTACAATTATTCACTTGGGAATAAATACTAAAAAATAGTATAAAATACATTATTTTTTTAAAACACTGGGGTGACCTAATAATTATGGCTGGTAGTGTACATACTTTTAAAATCTACAATGTGCAAATAATATATACAGGTATCTGATTAGATCAAGGAATCTAGCAATTTTTTTAGTTAATTCTTTACAAAATATCTAATACACCCTGGTTTCTAAACTTATTTATAAATTGAACTTTGTATGTGTGTGTGTATCTGTTACCTGTAGACTCCGAAATGGCTGAACCGATTTTCTTGAAAATTTACACAGTTGTACTATAAGCATCTGCAAGTGTTCTTAGCTAGGTTTTATATCAAGGTACCCCCAATGATAATCGAAAAAATCGGGTCATAGAAGGAGTGGTCCGATTTTAATCAAACTTTTTTTTTTAATCATAGCACCACAAGCAAGGCGATAATGCCACTGACGTGCAGGGGGCTACGTAAGAGTAAAAAGATTGGAAAAGAGAAAGCCGGAAACCACATCCTAACCAGGGAACAAGGGATGAGCCTCTTCACCTGTTCAATAGATATGAGTGGAGTGTGAACTGGGCGATAGTTTAGTCTATCTACTCCAATTAAATTTGATATACTCATAGACAAAGACATAAGAAACGATATTCAGAAGTTTCCAAGTTGCAGTTCTTACAATAATGTAGAAAATCGATAATATATATATATATAAAAGACAAGATGTTTGTGTGTGTGTCTGTTTATCTGTCTGTATGTCCTTTATAAAAAATCCACAATTTTTATCCAATTCTCACCAAACTTCACACAAATATTCTTTAGGCTGGGTCTGAGCTCCAGGACCATGGATTAGTTTTGCTTTCATTACATCCAAGCAATGCCGACCTATACTTCTAGTAAAAATATATTTTAAAAGTAAAACCTAACATTATCATCGTGAAATTTTTTATGAAAGCCAATTATTCCTTACTTTTTATGAACTTCATGCTGGATGACTAAATTTTATCAATGCATAAAACAAATCAGCAACAATCTTGAAGTTTTGTCATAAAATATTGCCTGTCACAATTGTGAATTCCTGTCCTTCTTCTTGGTATAAGTTAAGATGAAACCCCAAATTCCAATAAAACAGGTGAAGAAGACAAAACTGAAAAGCTTTCATTTTAAAACAGCTGCAGTCTCTGTCCTTTTTCAAAATGGTCTGGAAACAATTATTCTTACTGAAGCTGAACTACAAAAACATTCTTTACATGTTGTAAGCACAAATTATTTCTTCAAAGCATTGTTGCTATGGTAACATATTTTCTGGCTTATAACTGTGACAATGATATAAGCTGAGTTCAGCTTTGCTTAAAACATCAGTTAGGCTTGAATTAGGCTTGATTACGGCAAACAAAACAAGAATAAGGAAAAGGAGGCTGTAAGATAAAATGTCAAAACAAAAAGACAAAATCAAATAAAGGTCCTGTTTGGAAAGAGATATGAGGGAAGGTGGAAAAAGAGGCAAAAGAGAAAGTGAAAGACAAGGAGAGAAAAGGGCAAGTGAAAGATTGTGAGAGAACGATACCTAACACAAAGCTGTTAATCCCAGGTTAAAAGTCCAGGATTTTGAAGCAAGTTCTATTCATTTGAAGGATTTTCAAAACACAACCTTCTTCTCATCTCTACTTCATTACCTTAGTTAACAAACTTTAAGGACCTATTTAAACACACCTAAAGTCCCTACAACCTCTTTCTGCAATGTACTTGTGGAAAATATGACTATGACAGACCAGGTGTGTTTAAATGGGTTCAAATAAAGCTATGATTCAAGAGATGTAAAGTAAGTCTTCTTGATAAGCATGTAGTTGTATGTCCACATCATACTAGTGAAAAGTATAACCATAACAGCCTCATCCCCATGCATAAGATAGTTGAAAATTAGGGAAGCATTAATAAAAAAATCCTGATCACTATTATATATATATATATATATACTGAACAGTTATAGGATAGATTTAAATTAGATTAGACCAGTAAACAGTTGTATTAGAAAGTGTTCAATTTGACGGAAGATGGAGATTCATCATGTAGGGCATTTAGATATTTAGGTAGGTAGGATCAGTTGGTCATGCGACCATGGTTTCAAACAAAACTGTTTTTCAAAACAAATCACCTGATGAAACAGAAAAGATCAAAACCATAGTAGCATAACCAGCTGATCTGCCTTACCTAAATATACCTTACTGGCTATAATTATTAGGCCACCCCAGTTTTTTAAAAGAAATTATGTATTTCATACTATTTTTATAATTAATGCCAAATGAAAATAGAATTGTTCTTTTGTTATTATTATTGCAAAATTTTACCAGGCAAGGAAGCAAAGATGAACTCGTCTGAATCACCCTAAATTTTCTTCATTCTTTCATTGATGAAACTGCAATATAGATAATTATTAAATATTTATAAATTCATTTGATGCACATGTTATGTGCAATATTAACAAAAGAACCATTCTATTTTCATTTACAATTATTTACTTGGCAATAAATACTAAAAAATAGGATGAAATACATCATTTTTTTTAAAACACTGGGGTGGCTTAATAATTATGGCCGGTAGTGTGTGTGTGTGTGTGTGTGTGTGTGTATATATATATATATATATATATATATATTCAGTTAAAAAACATCCTTGATAATTGTTAATTGGTTAGCTGAAAGTACAATTCTTATACACTTTATGTACAGAAAAGAAAATACTTGTATGAATGCAATAAAAATTTAAACCATGGTGCTTTGTCAGTTGTCTTCACTGAAACGCTTGTGTGTATACACATATATACTGTATGAGAGAAATAAAAGCCTTGCTGAAATTCAGCATTGGCAGCCACAAACTCAACAATTTAAGATACACAGATGATATAGTGCTGATAGCAGACACAGAAAGTAAAATGCAGGACCTTCTACAGAAAGTAGCAAAAGAAAGTGAGAAGAAAGGACTGAGCATAAACTTTAAGAAAACTGAATGCATGGTCATCAGCTAAAAGAAGAGCCCAATATGCCAACTACAAGTCAGAGAAACTAAAATAAAACAACTAAAAAAAATTCAAATACCTGTGAAGTGTTTTAACAGAGGATGAAAAATGTGATATGGAGAGCCAAAGATGCATTGGCATGGTCAAAGATGCATTTCAGAAGCTAACCAGAGTACTAAAAAACAAGAAAATCTCATTAGAAACACAGCAAAAAATGAGTGCTGGATTGCTATGTGATAACTGTCCTTCTGTATTGAACTGAATGTTGGACGATCTCATCAAAAAGGAAAGAGAGGCTTGAGGCAGATAAAATGTGGTTTTACAGAAGGATACTGAGGATATTATGGATGGAGTACATTTGCAATGATGAGGTGTTGGAAAGTATGGAAATGAGAAGAAAACTCATACTTACCATTAGGAAGACACAAATGAGGTTTCTGGGACACATAATGAGGAAGGAGGGCCTGAAGAATTTAATACTCACAGGTCAGATAGAGGGAAGGAGAGACAGGGTAAAGCAGCATGAGATGTACTTGTTAAGTCTGAGCAAATGGTTGACAGAGTGGGGCTTAAAAGAGATATCAAGAGAAAAATTATTGAGAGTGACAAGAGACAGAGCCAAGCAGAAGTCCATGATCACCTACATCCTGAAGGGATATGGCACATGAAGAAGAAGAAGAAGCACTGTGTTAAAAATAAGCTCTGCTTATTGAATGATGTTGCTGCTTGTAAATATCTTAGAATTAGTTTATATGACTGTAAAAAAAATTAAACTTATATTTATGTTTATTTAAATATTAAATAAAAAATTATTTATTGTATCCAAGATGCAATTCATATAGAAGTAATTGTTAATCCAAATCCATCCCTCAATGTACTTGATTTCTGTCAGACTATTAGGGTTTAAAAACCAATTCTGTTTTTTTTTTATATCTATACTAGTGTACTTGTGCCACTAAAATTGAAAATGGTTTCTTTTTTATCCACCACAAGCAGTTTAGCCCAGTTTCACTCGGGTAGTTTAAGGAATAATAAGAATAAAAGACATATGATGAATTTACATAGCAAATACTTATACAACGTCCACCCTCATCACTTTTCTAGATACAGATTAGCCCAGTTTCACTCAGGTAGTTTAAGGAATAATAAGAATAAAAAATGTATGATGAATTTACATAGCAAATACTTACATAATGCCCACCCTTGTCACTTTTATAGATCTAGATAACAATGTAGAATGTCTCTATTGGATTAGGGTGGAATGGGGCAGAGCAAAATATATAGATATAGATAATATGAAGTGGGGTGATCGATTCTATATTATAATCAATACATAAACGGATCCCTGATTTTGTGGGGTAATAATATATATTTTTCTACCCCTAATTTTGGTTTTCTGAAAAATTTCAAGATATTGTTAGCATTCTAAAATTTTGATCTACATCTGAGCGCAACTCCCGTCAAGCTAGACTGCAAAATGCAGACACTAAGTTAAATCTATCAAACAAATACTTACACAACGTCCACCCTCGTTACTTTTATAGATCTAGATCATATGTTGCTGATATGTAGTTTCAGTGAATAGAAGATTATTTGTTTTATGAACTTTGTTTTGTTTTTATTGGACTTCACATGGCATTGGTATTTTTGTTTCTCATCCTGTTGCAATTCTGTTTTTTGTCAAAGATGTTCTTCCATTCTCATTCCCATATTTTCTCTTCTTATGTTATATTCTTCCTTGGTTTTATTTTGAATCCTTTCAGCCACACGTTCTTGCATAGAAGCTCATTTTGCATTATTAGTTTCTTATTTTATTGTCTTCTTTGTACTACTTTTTCTTTCAGGTCTGCATTTCTATCTCATTATTTCACTAGTGAGCCTCATACCTCCTGGATTATACTCTTATTGCTTAACAGTATTTCTGCAATGCCTGTGAATATCTTTGCCTATCAGCCACTTGCCATGCCTGTATCTGATCCTGAGATAGACATAATTGCTACCTTCATTTTTGCTCTCATCCTAATCTTCTCATTTCTTCAAGGGAATTTTCTCTTATGCTCTTTACCAGACAAAATTTTCTTAAATGCACAAAACTATGTAAAACATATGAAATTATGTTATCTTGGTATTTTCCTTTCTCACTCCACCTTCTCAACTGTCTTCACATTCTTCTCTTGCCCTTTCTCTGGCACCCCCTGGAACTAGTTTGTCTTTCTTGTCACTCTCCTCTAAGTTTTTACTCTTATGTAGCCCCCTGCACATCAGTGGCGGTACCACCTTGCTTGGAGTGAAACGACTAAAAAAAAATTTTTAAAAATCTACATTTATTAATCGAGTTTGTGCTGAATCTTGGATATCAATGCCAAATTAAAATATGACAATTTGCAATTACACCTACAATATTTAAATTTATCTCTTAATAGTGATTCAATTATATATTTGGAGGGTAAAATTGCATTGAATTTAGGATACCACAATTTATATATTCAGATAAAATATATAGTAACTTACGCATTTTCTGTAGCAACATTTATAAAAAAAAAACTTCTGATACATTTGTTTGAAAGCAATTGTTAAATAAATACAATGATATTTATGATTCATTCACTAACACTGGTAATATATAAATCCCTTTGTGTATAACATAATTTCTTGTTAAACATTTTATGTGACAGTAAAATGGATATATCTCGTGGAAGAAACTGATTAGTAATAGAACAACACAGCTTATTTCAAAACCAAGTTGAAGCAAGATAATCACTTAATCAATCTGAGTGCCTCAAATGAAAGGCTGAAACAAATATGACTACAATTTCAGAAACATAGGTGTAAAACAACTGATTAATTAAACACTTCATTTTGATTGAGAACTAATTTTGTCAAAATTCAAATTAATATTTTATTTGTATAGATTATTAAAGTGACTAAAGAAAGTAATCACTCATGAATTTTCTAACAAGTTAATTTACTTCTATTTCCATGGAGGATAGGACAGAAAACATATAAATAAATACACACTGATAATTATCAATTGAAAATTGTCTTAACTGATTATCAACAACCTTTTGATAATTGGCAGATGTCAGAGAAATTTTTACTTGTCACTGTTGATTTGTTAAAAAATTATGAAAAAATATTAACTGAAGTAGAAATTGTGTTGTCATTATTTTAAGAGTCTATAATGTCTGTCTGTGTCTCATACTTAATATCGAATTACATTCAATAGAAAACAGTAAAATACATTTAGTATCATAATTAACAACTCTTTTCAAGAGATTAAAAACAATTATCATATTGGTTACCAGTCATTTTTTTTCCAGTTTGGCTGGGAAGTTTTTGATTATTTGCTATATGCTGTACCCTTGGGTAGGTTTTTATTCCGGATAAAAAAATGTTGTATCCTTTAAAGAGGTTAAAAGCAGACAAGGTGGTACTCGAGTGAAAGAACAACAACACATGTGTAGATGAAAGAAGAGAGGTTTACTGTAAAGAGAATACACCACAGCAAGACAGGGAATCTGATGGCAAGCTGGTAATTACTGAAGCAAATCACAGGAATATATCCTGTACTCACTATATATGACTACCAATATAGTCAGTCCACATAGACAAGAGGGAGTGTGAGGCATTCAATTACAACAAAAAATTTAATGTTAAATATCATAATTAAAAGTCAGTTTTATGTTTATTAACAAAGCATTTAGTTTAACTCATTTGAAAGTGTTTTCTTTTGAGTTTGAGTTCTGTTTAACGGCATATCAACCTCTGTGCGTTATTTAATGCCAAAAAAAGGTAGGTTGTTTCTTAATGTTCAGTTATAGTGAGAAGGTTGATTTAGTGTGATTTTAATGAAATTTTTTGTTTTATTCTTTTTTATTTTAGAAAACTGAAAATGTTTTCAATTTTCTCATCAATAATGTTTTGCTGAGTATAATTTTTTTTTCCCTTCAAAAATGTGTTATGGCAATAATTTTTTTTCAAAAATGTATTGTTGGTAATATTTTTCCTTCAAAAATGTATACTTTTCTATAAAAGTAAATTTTTATGTATATATTACTATAAAAGTCTATTTTTATACTTTCATAGTGTTTTGACCCCATTTTGGGGGTTAACTATTTGCCCATAGCTGGGACCCCCCAACAGGTGCTACCACTCTGGGTCAGAGTGAACCTGGGAACAACAGCAATTAAGAAGTGGTTCCATGCTCCCCACAACCTCCCAATCAAAGGCCTTGCTGCTGAATGCAGTTTACTGTCATGCCCAAAATCTTGTCTTTTGATTCTAACACTGAAGACGGTACAATAAATAATGTTCTTTTGTATATTAAGCATTTTTATTTTAAATATAAAATACAAGAAAAGATGGAAGTATTTTATGAACAGAGTATGTAAGTGCTCAATCATATAAAAAAATAATTTGCAAAGTTTCATGTTAAATGGTTTTCAATGAACAATGCCCCAGGGTCAGATTGATTTTTATTAGGGAAAAATAATAAAATCTTCTATTTTTTTAATCATTCCACTTCATGAAAGGAGGAACTGCTACTAGTGCACAGTGGGGTTACAGTGAGAGACAATTCTGGGCACATAAGGGTATTGAGAAAAGGATAAAAATGAACAGGATTCAAGAAGATAAAATATGGCAACTTATGTTGCATTTAAATTTTGGGAGAATGTAGCTATCAGGGAAACAAGTAAACAAAAGGAAGTTCCACAGACATGGGAATTGTGAGAAAAGAAACTGTTGGAGTAGAAGTGACAGTTATATTTAATTATTTCGATGGTGAAATGGTGGAACCAAGATGTCAATTTAATAGCATGCTGGTCAGGACACCAGGAGAAGAAGCAGCAAAAAGATGTAGAAAATGTATGTATGCATGTGTCAAATTGAACCTTGCACGACAGTGAGGCACTCCAGAGCTAAGTAGTCTAAATCATATCAGATAGAGACAGTGATTTCTTCTGCTAAAGAGTACACGTGTTCAAAACCTGTCACAGGACACTTTTTTTTTATTAAGTTTTCTCAAATGCACAGGTCAGTAGACAAACTAAATGTTGTTTAAAAAAAAGTGTTATAATCGAATATAGATAGACACTAAAATAATGTTTGAAGATTAAAAATAAAATAAAGTCATTAAAAATTAAAAGAATTCATTCCTTCTTTAAATATTGCAATATACTAATTAAATACTAATACAATAAAATGAATATGTGACATCTGCACAGCCAATGTAAACAAGACAACATAGAATTTAAAAATGAAAGCAGATTCAAATATCACGTAATTGATGAAGTTAAATAAACAGCAAAACATGTCAAATTTATAAATGTTTTCTTAATTTTGCTTATTTCATTAAATTGCAGTATAAATAATGCACCTATATTTAGCATTTTAGATATTTTTGAAAAATAAAGTTAAAGAAAATCTTTCAGAAAACCTGATCCGACACCTAACTTAATGTAGGACACAAAAGATTTTAATGAATAAATTTTACAAACAACAATAAAAAGTAAAAATTTTCATTAATTGAGAAAGAATTTTATCTAATTGGAAACAAAATGTTGACTTAGTTGTCCCCCAATTTTAGCATGTCTCAGAAGCCATTTCTGCTATAACATTTAAAAGTGAACAAAGAATAGTTAAATGCAGATATATATCATGTTTCCCAAAATACTTATAACTTGAAATGTGCCATTCGAGAAGTGAAAAAAAATTTTTTTTAATATTTTTTTTGAAGATTATGAATGAAACGGTTCACTTGTATTCTCTAAACAGTAATGGAATATAAGAACTGATAAAGAAATAATATTATTCATCTTTTTGATGGTTGATATCTAAAGATAAGAAAATGACTGATGCTGTTTGTGTATGTCTGACAGCAATTTCGTAAGTGTTTGTATTCTTGTGTGTATTTATTTATGGGCTCACAAACACAAGAACACAAACACCTAACTCCAACCTAAAAATCTTTTAAGCAATCACATATACTAACATTGTAAAAAAAGTTAACCCAGCACAATAAAAAGAGGTCAATCCAAAATGACAAGAAGTCAATTCATTATAAAGCAATTAAACTAAAAAGAAGTTAAGAATAAAAGGCAAATTGACCACCTGCAAACAATACAATGCACTAAAAAGAGGTCAACACAAAATAGTTGAACAATATTTCACTGCCTGATGATGGTGCACTTGACACTGAAACCTGAAATTGCAGCCCCATACATTGTCATCATAACACTAATAATAACTATATCTCTATAAATGCTCTACTTCAGTATTGAGCACTTTATAAAAAGTAATAATTACCAAACCGTGGAATATATATCAATGAGTTTCTACCACGATTATATATATCAAGTTGATGCAAAAGTTTTTGCCAGTTTGTAAAAGGGGCATTTTAAATTATTGTAATTTATTTTATGCATATTTTTATTAAACATATAACTATGATTAATTTATAACTTTTTTTTTCAAATTACTAAAGAATCATTTATATTTTTCTGCAATATTCTCACCCATGTTCTTTCCATTTAAAGAACACATTAAGGCAGGCTCTACTCTGAGTTTCACAGAGGTTCCAATGCAAATGCAGCAGCACGATCTATTCAGGATGCTTATGAAATTGATGCAGTGAAAGGAAGAAGCTGTAGGTAGTGGTTTTCTTGTTTTCGAAAAGGAAATTTTAGTTTGAAAGATGAGGCTAGAGGTGGTTGCCCCAAAAAACTTGATGTATTAAATGTTGCTGTTATTCAAAGCCCTACAGTAACCTCAAGAAAATACCAATTTAATGTATCCCATACAACTGTGTCACACCAACTGAAAGGAATGGGGAAGATTTCAGGATTTGGAAAATGGGTCCTGCACAAACTGTCTCCAGAGAACCTGCGACAATGTGTTTCTTGTTGCGAATCTTTGCTTTCATGACATCTTCAGACACCATTTTTGGGTAGGCTTGTCACAGGTAATGAGAAGTGCCATCTTGCCCCATCCTGCATGTTCTCCTGACCTAGCTTCCTTGAATTATCACTTATTTTGAGGATTACAAAACTATTTAGATGGCCTTAGGTTAACATCACGAGAGGAGATTGAACATGAGTTAGATTCATATTTCACATCAAAACCTAAAGAATTTTACATGCAAGGCATTTATAAGCTTGTTAACAGATGGAATCAAGCTATAGAGAGCAAAGATCATTATTGTTATGAATAAAGATTTTCAAAAACACAGTTTTCCATTTTCAAGATGAAATTTTAAATTGGCAAAACTTTTGCACCGACCTTATATATATATATATATACACACACACACATACACAGAGGGTGCTATGGGTAAATTGTTGCCATTTTGTATTTTTAATTTTGTGCATGTGTTTTGTTTGTTTTTGATTCTGTCAATTGCAAACTATAGTAGGGTAAGTTGGCCACCATCTGTAAAAATAAAGCACTATGACACAATTCACTCCACCAGAAATTTGAAAACGGCATGCTGTACTGCTTGACAATCATACTGAAAGCTCCAATACCAACATTTCAGAGTGTTTGGGTATCAATCTGAGGATAGTGCAGAGGACTCAAAAAGAGTTGGATGAGTCTAATGGTGATTATGAAGGTGTTTGGAGTGATCACTAGTGACAGTGATGTTATGACTATACATCTTCCCACAAGGCCTCAGACTTAACATGTAATCCTATACCAAGTGCCTTGAGTGCAGCCCTGAATCAAGAGGGTGGCTGCATGAAGACTATGTCTGGCAACAGAACTCTGCACCATGCCACACAAGCAGAAGATTCCAGTCATTGATGTCAGAAATTTCTGTGACCATATCACCCCTTACATCGAGCCACCTAACTCCCCAAACTCTAACCCCCTTGATTATTATGTGTGGGGTGCACTTGAGTAAGAGACCAACAAAATTTCTTGTAACCCAAAAGATGAATGCTTCTATAGTTCTTGCGTGGAGAAAAAGATTATGTTATCATTAATCAACTTAAACAAAGAGACAATCCAGAAGAGTTGCAGGAGATTCTGAAGTTATCTGGGGGCCTTGGTTAAAGTGAATGATGATTTTACTGAATACATTTACTCTTTATTGTTTCAAGATATTTTTGTGTAATTTTGGTAAATAAATCTGTTAAAATGAGTTATATTCAGAGTTATATTCATTTGTGCATAATTTAGATGACAAGTTATCTATTGCATCCTGTATATATATATATATATATATATATATATATATATATATACACAAAAAAATCTAGAGTGAGCCAAAACCTCGGTAGGTTTTGGCTCACTCTAGATTTTTTTGTGTGTTTTTGCTCTACTATTGTATCTTTTCTTTCGTACTTTGTATTGAGCACTCTTTCTTGTGTTTGGTTCCGTTTGGGGTTTTTCCTTTACTGCGGAGTATTGAATGTTTTGTTCTTGTTCCGCGGGTTTCTTTTTTTTTCCCCCATTTATCCGACGTCTTACTACACTGGATTGTAACGGATTTAGGTTCTGTTTGTTCATGGTTTTTTCAGAGGTTTATTTTAGTATAAATTTACGGCCTACATACTTACAGAGTCTATGTAGTTATTATTATATATATATACATATATACACACTACCAGCCATAATTATTAGGCCACCCGACTTTTTTAAAAGAAATTATGTATTTCATACTATCTTTAGTATTTATTGTCCAGTTACTAATTCTAAATGAAAATAGAGTGTTTTTTTTGTTATTATTACTTTGCAAAATTTTACCAGGCAAGGAAGCAAAGATGAACTCGCTCGAATAACCCTAAATTTTCTTCATTCTTTCATTGATGAAACTGCAATATAGGTAATTATTAAATATTTATAAATTCATTTGATGCACATGTTATTGGACAATATTAACAAAAGTAACCGTTCTATTATCATTTACAATTATTTACTTGGCAATAAATACTAAAAAATAATATGTAATGCATCATTTTTTTAAACACTGGGGGTGCCTAATAATTATAGCCAGTAGTGTATATCACTTTAAACATTGATTTTAGAAGATACTCATATTTGAATAGATGCTCCATTTATTTATTGAACAGTCTATTTTTGTCTACCAGCTTGAATATTTAAGAAATCTTATTAAAGAAAATTTGTGGTCTCTTGCAGGATTTGAATCTGTTTATGGCTAAGTCAGTTAAGACACATTGGATCTAACGACAATTTCCCTCTGCCCTGAGGGAAAGAGGTTTGAATCCTGCTTTAACTTTAATAAGATTTCTTGAATATTCAGGCTAGTAGACAAAAATAAATAAATATCCTGTTTAGTCAATAAACTGAGCATCTATACAAATACAAGTATCCATTAAAAATAACATTTAAATGGATAAAAATCTATCAGATTGATAAATAAAATTTCACTACCTTAGAAATCATATACATATATTATATTTTAAATCCAAAAATGAAATAGCTTGTAGGTAAAATCCCAAAACCAGATTCTATTAATATTAATTTTATTAATATTAAATATCCAGGTGGAGGGCTCTATATAAATAGTATTATCTATTTACAAAGCCAAATATGTATATTTTTTCAAATAAAACTTCAAAAACTACATTCATTGTATGGCCATTTTGGTGAGAAAAAAATCCTTCTTCCTCAACAATGATCAAACTTTTGATCATTGCTGAGTAAACAAGTTCTTTTTCTCACTGAAATGGCCATACAGCGAATGTAGTTTTCAAAGTTTTATTTTAAAAAAAAGTACATGAAACCTAAACCTTAATTTATGATAATTAGAACAATAAAAGGAAATGGAATGAAGTACAAAATTTGTGAATTTGCTGTGTAAATTCCATGTCAAAGAGGACAGTTTTGAAGAAAACATAATACTATAAACTAATAAAGTGTGCTAGTAAATCAAATTTGAAAAAGGCTCACAACCTAGATAGATAGGTAGGTAGGTAGATAGATAGGTAGGTAGGTAGATAGATAGGTAGGTAGGTAGATAGATAGGTAGGTAGATAGATAGATAGGTAGGTAGATAGATAGATAGATAGATAGATAGATAGATAGATAGGTAGGTAGGTAGGTAGATAGATAGATAGATAGATATGTAGGTAGGTAGGTAGATAGATAGATAGGTAGGTAGGTAGGTAGATAGATAGATAGGTAGGTAGGTAGATAGATAGATAGGTAGGTAGGTAGATAGATAGATAGGTAGGTAGGTAGATAGATAGATAGGTAGGTAGATAGATAGATAGGTAGGTAGGTAGGTAGGTAGGTAGGTAGGTAGATCTTTTATCATTTAAGCATTAGTTGAAAAAAAAAATTATTTAAACAATAAATAAATAAAATAAATGAATACATCTATATTTGCAAAAACTTTATAAAACCCCAAAATATTCCAAAAACTAAGTCTAAATATAAGTCATCTCTGATACCAAAAATAATATTGTGACATTATCGTTTGACACTCAGAGTTGAAAAAGAAAGGACTAAGGAGAGAAGACAAGAAAATTATAAAAAGAAATGAATTTGACATCCTACACAAGTGCACATACACAGGCATACACAGGCATACACACATATACATAGACACACAAAGAAGAAAAATCAACCTAACACCAATAAAAAAGCACATAAATTATTTGTTTTTAACTTAATATAAAAATAATCAAAATGAGAAAATCATTAAACATTTGCTGATAATTCCTAATGAGTGGGCCAAACAATTACACAATGTTTCTGTCATAACTTTTTTCTAGTGGTTATAAGATGTTTCACTTAGGCTGCTTCCCATGACATAATTAAAATTCTCCTTGACTGACTCCAACAAACTTTTCCTTGACTCACTTTGAGTTCTTTATTCAAGGCATCATGCCTCCTTAATTTGTGTTACCAGGGGTATCTTATTTATATCTTATTTACTCTACAAAAGGATGTCTGTTGCAAAAGTACTGGATATAACATTAATCAGCTAAGTGAGAAATTTTATATATATATATATATATATAGTCATCCGCAGACAGATCTGTTTCGCTGTATCACAGCTCATCAGTATGGTTAGACACCAATTGCTTTTAACCCAGGATTAAAACCCGACCGAATTGGCGTCAGTCAGCAATTCATACCTCTGGGCTATGGGTGTTTGAAAGAAGGCGGCAGACTTTTTAGCATGTATATTGTCATTATACCTGCCCAATAGCCAGAATGCTCTAATCCATTACTGAATGAGCAATGCGGGTTGCCGAGTTTGAATTTCAGTTGAATTCTTTGCATTCACTTATGCACAAATATTCTTGAGAAAGGTATTAATCCGTCTCTTCCCTCCAGTTATGGGTTAAATAATAATAGGACAGACTGGGTTCTATAGCCATGGCTGGCAACCAGTCTACCACAGAAAGTAATGGCAACTTACTGCAGGATAATCTTCTGCCCAGTCAGTTATGTCTCTTTCGAGACATGATTGCCCAAACCATGTGTCACGTATGGCACTTAAATGACTGACTACTAGAAAGGTATTTTAAACAAGCAGATTTTTTGTCATAAAGTGCTTGATATATAGACAGAGCATCAATAGAATTAATGTGAAGGTTTGTCACTTAGCTGAGTAGTGTCATTTCAGTCATGCTGACTTTTCTGCAAAAACAAAATCCCTGAAGAGTGAAGACATGACAATAATATCTTCACAATACTTTGAAATCAACATCACTGAAATGACACTGTTCAACTAAGTGGCAAACTTCTCCACATTATATATATATATTATGCTCTCATTATGATTGTGCTCTCTAGAGATGAAAATTTTAAAAACAGTTACCACTTTTGTGATTTATGCATTACTCCTTAGTAATGAATTGAGTTTTCTCAGTGACTGGCTTGTGTATACACCGCATATATATATATATATATATATATATATATATATATATACATGCTAAAATTTCTCCTCTCTCATTCCATGTGCCCATGACTTAGGGAGTAGGGACTCCGAGTGACACCAAATCAGTCGAGTTTCAATCCCGGCTGGAAGCAAGTGGATGTGTCTAGCCACACTGATGAGCTGTGATACAGCAAAACAGGCCTGTATGTGGAAGACTAATATATATATATATATATATATGCAATTTGTTATATATATTATATTGTCTACATATTATATATGTGTGGTACTTATTTAAAAGTGCTCAATATCAGTGATAGAACAGACATATTCATATAGATAGGTGTGAGTTTGTAACCCTGGGTTTCACACTTTTGCGATCGTCAGACAAACTGATTAATTAAAAAAAAAATTAATCAGTTACAAACTCACATCTATCTATATGAATATATATATATATATATATATATATATATATATAGATAGATAGATATGTGTGTGCGTGTGTGTGTGTGTATGTGTGCATGAATGTTCAAATCCTTTCAGATTCTTCTATTAGGCTTTGTGTTGCATGTTTTAAACTGAGTAAATAATTAAATTTCCAAGAAAGTGTTAATGTTGAGTCATATTATCATATGAAATTCCATAAGACCTCTTGAGATATTATGATAATTACTACCAACAATTCTGTCATTATTATTATTATAACAATAATAATGCATTCTTCTATTTTTTTATCTTGGTAGAGCAACTGCTAGGAATTTTCTGAAATTTTGATGGATTGTTAATATTCTTTATTGAGGAACTTCATAATCTCACTCCTCATATTAACCTTTGAATTTATCTTATCCATTCCAACCAATTTTTTTATTAATTCTTCTTGTCTCTCGATATATATTTCATTCCTTTTTATCAAGAATATTCTAACAAGCTGATGTTAAAAAAGTTTTTTCAAAAAAAGCTAAGTGAATTTCTTTCTTACTGATTTGAAGTGTTCCAAAGGATGTTCTGTTAAAAAAACTGAAGAGTTATACATGTAAAATGAACAAATGATTAACCCTAGACTTTATTTCACAGATTCAGAGACAGCTGGGAATGTTATTAAATAATTCACTAATCTACTACTACTTACATGGTAAATATTCAGACTAGCTATGTTCCTTAATTTCACCAGTTCAGACCTTCACAGTTAGAATCTGCTATGACATATACACAGAGTCAACTCATCCTCATTCTCTTCATATTCCATTGGTAATGAGGAAGTTCCACCCAGACAGCTTCTTCCCAAGAACTGCTACATTGTGGAAGAGACTTTCAAGAGCAGACTTCAAAAATCAAAATAATCTTAATCACTTCACATCTTTGTTTTTGTGGTACAGTGGATATCGACTCGGAACAACAAATCAGGGTGCCGAGTTCGAATTCCAGTTGAATTCCTTGTATTCACTTACGCACAAATATTCTTGAAAAAATTTTAATCCGTCTCTTCCCTCCAGTTATGGGTTAAATAACAGAACTGATTGGGCTCTATAACCTTCACTGGCAACCAGTCTACCACAGAAAGCAATGCCAACCTACTGCGGGTTAATCTTCTGCCTAGTCAGTCATGTCTTTTTCGAGAGATGATTGCCCAAAGCATGTATTACGTATGGCACTTAACTGACTGAACCCCAAGCAACACAATAAAGTTACTAAAATGCAAGGGTTTACTGAGTGTTAGAGAAGATAAGAAAAAAGGAGAGAGAACAATGAAAGAAAGGGAATTAAAGAGAAGCAAATGATTGACATTGCATTTAAATTTTTGAAGATCAAAATTGACTAGAAAAAAAGAAGCTAGATAGCAAGAAGCCGAATGGGAGATCCACAAGTGAGAAGTGTGAGAAAAGAGACTGTTAGTATAGAACTTATGGTTTCTTTTTTTTAGGGTTGACTATTATTTATCCTGCTTGTGCTACTTAGTCCTCACTTTATGCTTTTACAATAAACTCATTTAGTAACACTCTACCTTGAGTGGCTCTCGGGCAAATAATAGTATAAAAAAACAACTTAAAAGAAAAAGTTATAATGATGATCATATAATGATGAACACTTTTTTAAAAAAATAAGACTCACTGTTCTGTGGGCCTTGCTGCCTCACCTGAATATAGAGTTTTCAGTTAGCCATTTCAACTGTTAAAAATTAAAACATCAACATCTGGATGCTATTAATTATTAAGCAGGACTTATGGTGACATTCACTGATAGCTGTAGAGTGTGCGTTTGTGAGTGCAGAAAGGTGTGGATGGTGAAAGTGCACCCAGGGTAGAACAGCAGGCAGACGAAACATGGGTGGGGTGTGGAGGTGCTTACTAAGCAGGACAGTAATTGAGGGGAAGAAGCAGATGTCACATGGCTCCTTCCTCCATCTCAATGCTAATGGAAACATCAGAGCTATAATAGAGCTGTCTTCAGAGATTTTAACTTCTGGGAGAACGCTTTAGCGAAGGCTTTCAAGAAAGGTGCCAAGTGGAAATTATGCGTCAGTTGAGTAAACAAAGTAGAAGCCAATTACAGGAATCCCCCCACCCAACACCAAGTGTAGATTGATGAGGATGGGTGGGTGCAATGCTAAAATAAGAGACAATAAATTTGGTAAGAAATGGTGGAAATGGCAAATAATCACCTCATACATAAAATGCAATATGCATCCACATTATATGTTGTTAAAATAGAAATAAAAATGTTCAGTTCTTATTGACGGTCAATTCAGAAGTTTGTAAGTTTTAATTACTGGGTTACTAAACATGAATTTTTATTTCATTAAAATATAGGATATCATGAAAATATATATATATATATATATATCAGTCAGTTAAGTGCCATACATGAAACACGCTTGGGCAATCATGTCTCAAAAGAGACATGACTGACTGGGCAGAAAATTATCCCGCAGTAGGTTGCCATTGCTTTCTGCGGTAGACTGGTTGCCGACCAAGACTATAGAACCCAATCTGTCCTGTTATTTAATCCATAACTGGAAGGAAGAGACGGATTAATACCTTTCCCAAGGATATTTGTGCATAAGTGAATGCAATGAATTCAACTGGAATTTGAACTCAGTTCCCCGATTTCTTGTTCCGAGCCGATATCCACTGCACCACAATGCACATCCATATATATATATATATATATATTTATTATCAAAATATAGTTTCATGATATAAAACTATATATATCCGAGTGAATACAGAACGAAGAAAGAATTCTTACAACGTCCAAAACATTAATTTAAAACAGCGCTAAATTGTTTAAAGAAGGACAGAGTAGTGTTGAGTATGAAGACAGGCCTGGGAGGCCTCCAGAAGTGAGGTCTCCTGAGGTGATTGAATCAGTCAATGACCTCATTCAGTCTGACAGAAGGGTGACAGTGGATGACATTGCAAAGACTGAACCTATCTGTTGGGACAGCACACAAAATTGTCCATGATGACCTTGCCTACTTGAAGGTCAGCTGCCAGTGAGTGCCAAAGATGTTTACTATAGAGCACAAACAGGAGCGGGTTGAGTTGTCTCAGCAGTGTCTCTACCACTATGAGAAGGATGGTGATGAGTTTCTGAAGAAGGTGGTCACATGTGTTGAGACATGGGTTTGGCACTATGAGCCTGAGTCCAAACTGCAGTCCATGGAGTGGAAGCACACAGGCTCTCCAGTGAAGAAGTTCAAGTACGAGTAGTCCACAGGAAAGGTGATGCTCACCATTTTTTGAGATATGCAAGGCCCAATCACCATTCCATTCCTTTAGAAAGGAAGAACTGTGAACAGTGCCAACTACTGTGAACTGCTGAGACAGGTCAAGAAAGACATAATGAACAAACACAGGGGTCATCAGTCACATGGAGTCATCTTGCATCAAGACAACACAAGGCCTCATACAGCAGCCCAAACGGTGCAGACCATCAACGAGCTGGGCTGGGAACTGCTCCTTCATCCCCCTTACAGCCCAGACCTTGCCCCGTTCAGACTTTCACCTGTTTGGTCTCTTGAAAGTGATCACAAGAGGCACGAAGTTTGAAAGTGACAATGAAGTCAAAAGTGCTGTGAGAGATTGGACTGATGTCTCAGCCTAAGATTTTTACGCTGAGGGAATACGGAAGCTTGTGCTCATATGGGAAAAATGTATGACACTGCTGAGAGACTACGTTTAAAAAAAAAAAAAGTATGCTTTTATTTATATTAGATGCCTTTATACAAAAAAATTCACCTTATTTATTGAATGACCCTCGTATATATTAATTTTAAATATATATGTTATTAAAAAGTTTATACACTGGAATATAACCGTGTTTGTCTTGAACTTATTTAAACTTCTCAAGCCCATGTCATCTTTCAAAATCAGTCTTACATATATCTAATATGTAGTGCTTACAGACATTTTCCAAACCTGGTTTGAAATTTAATGGATAGATTGATACAATACTAAAAACAACAGTTAAAAAAAAATCATACATGTATATACATGTGCGTATATGTGCCTGTACATGTGTATATACTAGTTTATGTGTGTATATGTTTGCCCATACGTGAGTATATATATATATATATATTTTTGTATGTGTGTCTATCACTTTTCTCCCCATTTCATATTTGAATAACTTTACAATAATCTAAATTTAATGCTTTGTTAAACTTAGAATTTATAATTTGTAGTATTTGAAGATATCCATCTACCAGAGTGGCTAGATAATCCCATTGCAGATGCTTGTTCAGGCAACACTCATAGAGCCAACTTGCTGTTTATACTGCAATTATGCTGAGTAAGAGAAGGAACAACTGCCTAAACAAGGCCAGGTTGCTCAAACTCTCAGTCATGTTGACTTGTGACTTCAAGCTAGCAAAACCATCTACAGCTCCTTCTCTAGTTCCCTAAAAAAGCTTGGGTCAACCTATAGTATGGTTTGTCATGCACTTTCCAAAGGGGTCCCACTCACTGGCATTGTCTTCTCCAGACTGATAATATCAAGAAGTCACCTTCCTGATAAATTAATCAAAGTGAGATTCGAACCTGGGCTTCATGGTCAGAAAGCCAACATCTAACAACTTGGCCATATATATATATATATATATATATATATATATATATATATATATATATATATATATATATATATATATATATATATGATAAAAAGATAGACTTATGGTATCCTATAGTTACCAGTTGAAGTACTCATTATCAGACATAGAGCATTTGCAAATATTAAAGTGGACATTGAAATCAACATTCACCAGTAACAAAGTGTTTCAGGCTTAAATGCTATCAGATTATATATATATATATTGTTGTGGAGAAACCTGGTGAGCGATTAAAAAAACATAAGCACTATAAAACTATATTTTTATGATTATATATGTGATAAAAATATATTTTTATGTTTGCTTGTGTGACACTGAGGTCTGATGACTCATTTGCATGGCCAAGCATGAATTTGAAAAGCTAAGCAGAGTATTGAGATACAGGAAAATTTAATTTGAAACATAGAAAAGAGTACTGGACTGGTATGTGATATTTGTCTTTCTATGTAGCACCAAATGCTGAATAATCTCCTCAAAGATGAAGGAGAAACTCAAAGCAACAGAAATGTGGTTCTACAGAAGGATGCTAAGGATACCATGGACTGAACATGTATGCAACAGCAAGGTTTTAGAGAGGATGCAAATGAAAAGTAAATATATTGAACATCAAGAAGAGAAAACTGAGTTTTATGGGACACATAATGAGAAAGAAGGGCTTGGAGAATCTGATACTTACAGGACAAACAGAGGGAAAGGGAGACAGGGAGAAAGCAGCATGAGATATACTTGATGGGCTTGAGCAGGTCAGTAGCAAGGTGGGGCTTGGGAGATACCAAGAGAAAAAGTGTTGACAGTGCTAAGGGATAGAGGCAAGTGGAAGTCCATGATCGCTTATGTCCTGAAGGGACACGGCACATAACACATAAATAAAAATATATTTATGAGCAGTGAATATCAGGAATAGAGTATATGCAAATATAAAAGTGGACATTGAGGTCAAAACCCAGCAGTGGCAATCTGTTCCTTGCTTAAATGCTATCATCTGTGTATATATAATTTTCTAAACATATACTGTTAAATATAAGAGACAATGAATGCCTATTATGCTTAATTATGAGCCGTTCTAAACAATGTATTTTGGCTTTAACTTCAGGTGAAAATAAAAACAAAACTCTCCAACATTTGGAGAATTTTTTATTAAGTTGGTTCTAAGCTTTTGGCTCACATGAGCCATTTTCAGAGAGGTTACAAGGACATTAACATAAAAACATCCACCATCAAAGATGATTTTATCTTGTGTTGACATAAAACTTTGCTAAGCAATGATAACAGTTACCAACTAGCAAATGCAGTTTCTAAATTTGTAATGCGCACATCCAGATATATACTAAAGTTTATTTTTAAAGTATGTAGTAGTCTATGTATAAAAGTAATGTTTATTTATAAAGTACACATTAGAGTTTATGAAATTTAAATTTATTTATAAAAGTAGAGATTAATGTACATAGTAATCACCTTTTTTATTAAGCAAATTTGGATTATTGATATGTTTTAAGATGACAAGTTTTTCTAAAAGGCTAGATTACATTTATCTCTTTTTCCATTGTAATGTTTGGATTTAGCTACGATATTCCAGGTAATAATTGGATTCTTATAGTTACTTTTCAATTTCTAATAATGTACGGATAAAGCTGTATTTTACTGTATTTACTGTTGTTTAAAGACAACATGTGGTTGTTAAATCTTATCCTCCACCTGTTAAAGGTACTTCCAAAGTAAAATTTAACACTATTATCATCCAAATGAATTCAAGCTCTATAAACAATACTTTCGGACATACATTGGTCATTCACCAACACTCAAAAAATTTTCAACAAAATCAATGTCAAAGTTAGTTATAGTTGTGTTAAAAACATAAATAAATATATTTCCCAACATAATGCTGTGATATCAAATAACTATTTGGCTCATATAAACAACATCTGTCACCCAACTAATAGCAAAAATGACCCTTCTTAAAATAATTACAACTGCCGAAAAATAAAGCCTGCCCATTGAATGGCCAATGTATGGCTTTTAGAAAGACTTGTCATCTTAAACTATATCAATAAAAAAAATTTGCTTTATAAAAATGTGATTTAATGAGCACATGCTGTCATAGAAAAAAATACTTACTTAAATTCTTAGACCCAGATTGATATAAATTCCTCTTTACATTAGCCTATTCCTTTCTTTCTTTTCCCAGCAATATTATTTTTAACAATTATGAATTAAACCTCTTTTATTTTTGTGATTTATATTGTTTAATTTTTAATTCTAAATTTGACTTCATAATTTTTTTCATTTTTCTTTTATTTTATTCATTATTGAATGAGTGATGCGTATATGCTGGAGTAACTATTGTTTTCAAAGTCTCCCACTCTTCCAGAGTGCTCAATCAGGGTGTGAGAGCGTACATATGCTCTCACACCCTGATTGAGCATTATATACATATAATTAATGATGTCAAATCCTTAAACAAAGAAGATAATCCAAAAAGAGTTATTAAAAGATAAAATATTAAGAGAAAGATTTGTATAGAGAGCTCAATGGATATTAACCAGAGCAATATGATATACATAAAGGAAAAGTCAACCCATCTTTTGAAGTGATTATAAACTACAATTTATTTTGAAAGCTAAGTTTTTAGTACCCATCTCTTCAGACTACAAAATGTTTTTAGCACCCAATAAATTTAAATTTCACTAGTTATCTTCTGCTTCATTTATTCAGAATATGTTTTGCCTCTTACATAGATTAGAATTTAAATTTGGTGAATCCGAAACCTTTTCCTAACTACAACCCCTTATCCAAGGGTCAAACAACTTGCCTTCTACTACCAAAAGAAAATTACTACTATGATTCTTCTTGGCTTGACCAACATTTGTCATCCCTTCTTTTTCTAACCCTTGCTTCCAGGACAAGAATTTTTCTCTATTCTTTGGTTGACTGGGGTTGACAATGCATGTCTCAAGCT
The DNA here is from genome assembly GCA_037127315.1 of Ascarosepion bandense. NCBI lineage: Eukaryota > Metazoa > Mollusca > Cephalopoda > Sepiida > Sepiidae > Ascarosepion > Ascarosepion bandense. The sequence continues at coordinate 36,275 of JBBBDQ010002478.1, read as the reverse complement.
GACATGTTGAACTTACTATATCCTCCTAAATATGAACTGAATTGACAGTTTAATAAATGAATATATAGATATATATATTTTATTAATTGTTAAAACAATAAAAATTATCAGTTTATAAAACTGTATATATGAATAAATATTATTGAATACTTGCATTTCTTAATATTTAGATAATTTTGTAAGAAAATGTATATATATATCAAAAATATATGTGGAAATTTTGTCTGTGTCTTGTGGCTCTCAAACATCTGAACTTTATTGTATGTGGCTCTTATATAAAGCAGGTTTGGCCACCATTGGTATATAGTAAAGTAACGAGTAGTTTTTACTGGATTTCTCTCACAAGGCTTCATTCAACTCATGATATGGTTTTCAAGCATTTTTCAATAGTGTTACATTCTGGCATTGCCATGCATGTCCAATAACATAATGAAGTCACCTTTCTGACAAATGAACCAAAGCCAGGTTTTCTGGTTGGAAATTGTGTAGCTTTTGAAATATGCCTTCCAAAAACTAAGCAAATTCTTAAGAAACAGGAAAATTTGGCGAACCTGAAGCAGACTACCACCACGTTTAATTTTGTTGTTTTTCATATTTTTTTTTTACTTTTTCAGCACAGTTCTATCAATTGTTACTTAAACTTTTCGATTATCAAAAAAATTATGGAAAATTACAATATTTAAACAAATTTGCGGGGTGGGGGGGGGTCAGTTTCTCAAACAGCATTAAAGTAAATCGATCCTCTATTTTCAATCCCCTGTAAGGTTGTAACTGGTCCCCGCCACTAAAATTATCTAAATATTGAAATTTTTGCAAATTTTTTTGTCATTCATAAAGTTTAAGGTGTAAAAGATAATATTGCACAGAAAAAAGTCCAAAAAATTTGATAATGAACACATTTGCAGGTGGCGGTAATGTCATACCGGCGACTGGTTTCAAAATGCTAGACAGACTCCTCCCAAATGAAGAGAGTAGTATCGGCTGAACTTGTAAGTAATGACAAAGTTCTAGAGAAAATGGAAACAAAAATCACTTAACATTAGGAAGAGTGAGTTCAAATTTCTAGGTCTCATAATGAAGAAGAAGGACTTGGAAAATTTAATACTCACAGGGCAGATTGAAGACAAGCAGGATAGAGGGAAGCAATGCATAACCTACCAAGTGAGACTGAGTAAACAGATGGCAGAACAGGATTAGCAAAAAGACAAAATTTATGAAGAGCAACAAAGGACAAGAAATTATGAAGAGCCATGATCACAATGTCCTGAACAGAAACAGTACATAGAAGAAGATAAAGCATTTTGAAACATTCAGCATTCAGTATCTTTCTTAAATTTGTCCACCATTCAGTCAGTTAAAGTGCCATACGTGAAACACGCTTGGGCGATCATGTCTCGAAAGAGACATGACAGACTGGGCAGAAGATTATCCCGCAGTAGGTTGCCATTGCTTTCTGCGGTAGACTGGTTGCCGACCAAGGCTATAGAACCCAATCTGTCCTGCTATTTAACCCATAACTGGAAGGAAGAGACGGATTAATACCTTTCCCAAGGGTATTTGCGCGTAAGTGAATACAATGGATTCAACTGGAATTCGAACTCGGCTCCCCGGTTTCTTGTTCCGAGCCAATATCTACTGTACCACAACGCACACCTTTGTCCACCATTACAAAAAGCATAAACCACAAGAATAGATTGCATGAAATCTGAATGATATTCATAGACTCACTCAGTAGATTGGGTACCAATTAGTGCTAGTTGCATTTCAGTTATCTGTGAATAATACAATCACAGTACATACAATCTGGAAACTACCTGGTACCACTACAACAATACTTTTTCAAAAATTTACAGAAGGTGATTCATCGAAAGAAATTTTGTTACCTTTCCACAGGGACAAAGGGTCTGAATTGCTGTCAGTGGGTCAAGTAATAAAGCAGGGTTCTGAATGCTGTTTTTCAAGGCAGGCAGATATACCCACCTCACTTGTAAGAACGACATTGTTACAGTCTCCCTACATATATGACATTGTTACAGACTCCCTTCACATATGACATTGTTACAGACTCCCTTCACATATGACATTGTTACAGACTCCCTTCACATATGACATTGTTACAGACTCCCTTCACATATGACATTGTTACAGACTCCCTTCACATATGACATTGTTACAGACTCCCTTCATATATGACATTGTTACAGACTCACCTACATAAATACACAACACATTTTTTTACTGCTTATTAGAGGATTTGTAAGAATGTTATCAATAACAATCTTCTTAAATGCCATATCTTTTCAGAACGTGGGCACTCATAGTTCTCCACAGCTTCCTTTCCTTTAATATCTATGAACAACACTTACTTAGTAAAAATACTAGAGTAGTTTCCTATTGCTTTCTCCAGTTTCATGCATAAAGTTGTGCTTTTCTTAGACTGGCTGCAACTTAAGGCAAGAAAGCTCAGTTTGCCCTGCTATTTAGTTTAGAGCTACAGTCGAGAATAGATGGATTTATGCCTTTCTAAACAGCATGTGCAAAAAGAGCCAGTTTTGTCAGAATTTGAACTCAAACAGCTGATTCCAGTTTCCATATTGTTAACGATTACACCACCCACATATTTCTTTTTAATGCCATGATCTTTAAGGTATTGATCATGACTCTCCCCAGATTTCTTTTTTTTTTATTATCTGTGAACTGCCATAGCATATTGGGAAAGATTTAAAAGTGGTCGCCAGATGGCTTTAGAATTCAGAGTTTTCTTTCTCTTAGACTGGCTTCCACCCAAGGCTAAGAAGTCCAGTCTAACCTGCTCTTTAACCCATAGCCAGAAGAGAAAAGACACACTTATACTTTTCCCAAAGGCATTAGTGTGAAAGGGAATGCAACTGACTAAGAACTAAACTTGGCTCACTAATTCGACTTTGTTTTGATAACTGTTATACTACCTCAGTCAGTCAGTTAAGTGTCATACGTGATACACACTTGGGTGATCATGTCTCAAAAGAAACATGACTGACTGGGCAGAAGATTTTCCCATAGTAAGTTACCTTTACTTTCTGCTGTAGACTGATTGCCAATCAATGCTAAAGAACCAAATCTGTCCTGCTATTTAACCCATAGCTGAAAGGAGAAGAATTGGATTAATACCTTTCTTAAGGTTATTTGCGTGCAGGTAACTGCAACAAATTCAACTTGAATTCTAACTTGGCTATCCAATTTCTTGTTCCAAGTTGATATCCACTGCATCACAATGCACATCTAGGTACACTACGTACACATACAAAATAATGATACCATTCTTTAAAATAATAATTTTTATGTCTACAATGACATGAAACAAAACAAGAGAAAGAATCTGCAATGTATGAACAATATCTTAAGACCATCTACATGTGAACTATTATCTTCATCTTTGCTATTGTTATCACAAAGTTTCAGTCATTGTTCTTTCCAGCCTTCGTAAGGTTTATGTCAATCCAGGTAATCTACAGCTGTTGAGCATCCTGGGTATGACGATAATACTACATCAGACGGCAAAGCCTCTGATTGGGAGATTGGAGTTATTAAGGAGCATGGAACCACCTCTTAATTTCTGTTATTCCCTGGATCACCCTGACCTCTGGTAGTAGCAGCTGCTAGGATCCCAGCTATGGGAAAATAGTTAACCTCCAAACTAGGGTCAAAACACTATGAAAGTATAAAAAAAGATTTTTATAGTAAAAATATCAACAATACATTTCTGAAAAAGAAATATTACCAGCAATACATTTGACTCTTGACAAAAAATCTCTTTACAAAAATACATACTCTATTCATACAAACATATCCTAAAAATCTTGTTGGTATTAAATACCTCATAAAACAAAATTAACTAAACAGCTCTTTAATCCACTAAAAATCCTTGGTTATATAGTAATTGCGAGTTCAATCCTCAGTCTGAGCTGGGCAGTAGGTACAATAACAGATCTGTACGAAGAAAAAAAAAAGGTGGGGACTAGATGAGATTTCTCTAGACATGAATGAGAACAGTTTAACCCCATAGACTAAAATTAATTTAAATGGAGGGTTTCAGTTTAAATTCAGTCGGCAAGTCAATATTGTAAATGACTTCTTCTCTAAGAAATTCACTAAGAAAACTCTTAAAGACTTCAGGTCAAAACGAACACAGTTTCCTAAGACAGACAGACAGAAAGAAAACCATTATCCCACGTATCCTATCAATGCATCAGTGTATTTTTACTGTTTTAGAAAAGAAAATATTCATTTGTGTATTTATACTTTACCCAAATATACATCACTCACCAGATTATATTTATTACTTTTTCCTTTTATGAGAGTGTGCCAGCGTCTCTATGAGAATATACATTTACTTATCTGTATAAATATTTACCCAAGGGCCTATTTATGCAGAGATCCCAACAACCCTTCTCCTCCTCTCTTGTGCATGCCAGACTGCAGAGGGACACAGTCATAATCCAAACCATCGCTTATATTTTTTTTTTGTAGTTTACTAATTGGCTATGGGAAAGACAACAAAATAGGTAATTAAGAAGCTGGAGTCTTAGACTTGAAGCCTGAAACCTATTTGTTTCTCTCTCACCATTATTTTCTATCGACATTGAACATGGCAGCTTAAGTCTGTCAAAAGCTGACAAGGCTGTCAGCCTTCAACGGATGAGGTAATGCAGGATAATAGCAGCAACACCCCCACCCCCCTCAAGAGAAACCAGGGGAGATAAATGAGTAACATGATACACTCACATCTTCTATGAATTCATGCATCAATTACTTAAAACAACAAAGTGATTTCTTTTTTGTTTCTGATGAAATCCAAGGAGAAGAGTAATGACCACTGCTAAGATTCGATCAAGTGTGAATCCAGAAGAATTAAACCTGGCATAAGCCTTTTCAATATACAGAAATTCTTGTGATTTTTCAAGCTACCCTCATCTTTGTTGGCTTTTTCTTTATAAACTTTTTCTTGAAGAAAGGCAATGCCAATTACTGAGAATTGATTACTTGGGAAACCAGAACACATGAACTTGTCAAAAACCCTTTTCAATATGTATAATTTTTGTGTGATTTTATTTTTTTTAGATTATACTTGTTTTTTCAAAATACAAGGAGACGAGCAATGCCAATTATAAAGATTTGGTCAAAGTGTGACTCCCGAAATAGGGACCTTGGTAACAACTTTTACAATACGTAGAATTTTATGTGTGATTTTTCACATTATCTATACCTTTGTTAATTTTTTTTCTCAAATCTTGGTGAAATACAAGAAAACAAGCAATGCCAATAAGCTTTTAGACTATCCTTATATTAGTTCTTTCTTGATAGTTAGTACTCCAGCTTTTTTTTAAAAAAGCTAGTCAAATTTTTTATATACCTAATAGAAGGCCCAATAGTCACTCAACATAGAGTGTTTTTGAACAAGGTTTGTTGTAGAGGCATACAAGGAGGGCATAAGGGGTGTATATTATGAGGAAATGTAGGATAGATAATGGTTCATCCTAGAATTGAAGAGGTTAAAATTGTAGTGATAAGGGAAGCATCCTTTCAGAAGTTTTTTTTCTATAATGTAACAGTACTTAGAAAGAAGTTGTCTGATTGTAACTTCTTCTCTACCAATGGAATATAAAAGCAATAAAAATGAGTCAAGCTGTGTATGTGACACGGTGGGTCTTAGCTGTGATGGTGTGAATTTTGTTTAATGGCATATTAACCTCTGTGGGTTATTTAATGCCAAAAAGGTGTGGTTTTAAAGTATTTTTTTAATGTTCATTTATAGTGAGAAGATTGATTTAGTCAGATTTTAATGAAAAATGTTTAAACTTTTGTTTTAGAAAACTGAAAATGTCTTCTAGTTTTGTATCCAAAAATGTATTGCTGGCAATAATTTTTTTTTCCTTCAAAAATTCATTATAGCAATAATTTTTCCTTTTTTTTTTCCTGTAAAAATGTCTTGTTGGTAATATTTTTCCTTCAAAAATGTTGTGCTGGTAATATTTTTCCTTCGAAAGATGTCTTGTTGGTAATATTTTTCCTTCGAAAGATGTCTTGTTGGTAATATTTTTCCTTCAAAATGTATATTTTTTCTATAAAAAATATGTATATATTTCTATAAAAGTTTATTTTGTCTAACAGCATATCAACCTCTGTGGGTTACTTAATGCCAAAAAGTTGGGTTTTAAGGTATTTTTTTAATATTTGGTTATAGTGAGAAGTTTGATTTTGTCAGATTTTAATGAAAATGTTTTATTTTTATTCTTTTTTATTTTAGAAAACTGAAAATGTCTTCTAGTTTTGTATTCAAAAATGTTTTCTGAGAATATTTTTTTTTCCTTCAAAATTGTGTTGTGGTAATAGTTTTTCTTCCGAAGTCTATTTTTATGTATATATATCTATGTATATATAATATTTATAGTATTTTGACCCCATTTTGGAGGTTAACTAGTTGCCCATAGCTGGGACCCAAACAGGTGCTACCACTCCAGCTCAGGGTTGACCTGAGAACAGTTATTAAGAGGTGGTTCTATGTTCTTTATAACCTCACAATCAGAGCCCTTGCTGCTGGATGCAGTTTACCCTCATGTCCAGGACCACCTAGCTGTGATGGTTTGAACGGGTGTAAGAAAGGAATGTTGTTCATCTGAATATTTTTTTTGTTTTTTTTAATCATTTCACCCCAAGCAAGGCATTCCACTGCCACTATTGTGCTTGGGGCTACATAGGGGGAGATAAATAGGAAGAGTGGTTAGATATAGGAAATGTCAGAAGTGGGGTGATAGATAGTTGGGTGGGTGGGAAGAGTGTTTGAAAGAATGGAAGTTAGTTTGTTAAGAGGTGTCTATTGACCTTACATTTAAACTCCTGGAGATTGTAGCCGTCAGGGAAGCAGTCATGTGGAAGAGAATTCCACAGTCGGGAAGTGCGAGAAAAGAAGCTGTTGGAGTAGAAGTTGAAGTTCAATGGATAATCTATACTTGATGGTTACTTTGAACATCAAGGATGGACTGTGTGATATTGCTGAATTATAATTTAATTTTTTAATGTTTTATTTTATTTTTAATTTAAATTTTTGGGCTGGTTCTTATACTGATATGCCAAAAGTCAGGAAATTCATCTCTAATATTGTGTAGGGCCCACTCTAGTACAACAAAATGCAAAAATTGAACATTGTAGAAGGGGTCAGTAGACAGCTGGAGAGATATTGAACCATGCCTTCTTGATTACCTGTCTATAGAGCCATGATATTTGTAAGTACTATAATTTAATTGGAGTAGATAGACTAAACTATCGCCCGGTTCACACTCCACCCACATCTATTGAACAGGTGAAGAGGCTCATCCCTTGTTCCCTGTTTAGGATGTGGTTTCCGGCTTACTCTTTTCCAATCTTTTCACTCCTGCATATCAGTGGCATTACTGCCTTGCTCGGGGTGATATGATTAAAAAAAAAAAAAAAAAAAAAATAGGCTTTCTCATCATGTCCTAATAATGCTTGATTAGACTGGCAAAGCTGGTGGCCACACAATTCATCACAAGCTTGAAAAATGCTCCTCAAAACATTTCTGGGCAACTTGTTTCAAAGAAACAATGCATTATCTTGCTAAAATAACTCTTCATTGTTGGGATACATGGAGTCCACTGAGTGAGTCATTCATTTTCTACAGCTTATCAACCCTTTCAAGGTTATCTAAAGCTAGAAAATATTTTCTGGGGGAGATGATTTAGGGATACAAATTTTACTAATTAACACATAGCTATGGGAGAAGAGGTCAATTCATACCTTTTCCAAAGTTATTTGCACATAAGTAAATATAACAAACCCAACCGGAATTGGAACTCAGTTCTCCAGTTAACAATTTTGAGTCATTATCCATTACACCATCTGCACATCCAAGCTTATATCAACTGGTGTTCTCAAACAGTCACCTATTAAGGTAATGAACAGTTGCTTAAATTTAGGGATTGTATGGGAACCAGTGTTTCAATGTGATATGGCCATAAGCCATGGAGTCCATGATAGCAAATCATCATAAAATTATGTAATGTAGTGATCATTGGTCAATGATGTATTTCGGCAAACCCAACTGAGGCCATATGAAGACACCCACACCCTAATTTTTTTTTTTAAATCATATCACCCCTAGCAAGGCGGTAATGCCACTGATGTGCAAGGGGCTACATAAGAGTGAAGAGATTGGAAAAGAGGGAACCGGAAGCCACATCCTAAACAGGGAACAGGGGATGAACCTCTTTACCTGTTCAGTAGATGTTGGAACCACTAACAGTCTTCTTAGTGCTTTATTGATAACTGGGGTCCATGCCACACTCAAACCTTACCTATCAGCCTGAAACAACTGGAACTAGAATTCATCAGATGATGCCACTTTTTTCTAGTTCTCCAAGATTCAATTACTGACTTCACAAACCTAAGTAAATCCTGGGGTCAACAGGTGCACTCTGATGGGTCTTTTGTTCGAATGTCCCATTCAAGCTAAAGAATGCTGAGCTTCCCTTGCAGTGAATGTGAATAGGATTCAAACTTGTCCGTTACCACAGACAACTATAGCAAGATACCACCTGTCATGATCATTAAGAACCTGTGGGCAGAAAAAGAACTCCCCATAGAGAGCATCAGTATTTTTTAGCAGGTATTCTCAATACATATGTGCCACCAAGAGATGTCAAAGGTCCTAACATATTCAAAAACAGAATAGCCAAGCTTTACACAAAATTGGGCTGCCTGGAAAAGAGCCATTAAGAAAACCCTGTCTAACCCATGCTAGTATGGAAACTGACATTAAATAATGATGATGATGATAATGATGAATGCCCTCACTATTTGCCAGACACTATCACACCTTTTTTGAATTCTGATAATCCAAGATGTCTTGCCAAGAGTAGTTTAACCATTGTTCACACTGAGTCAACAGATGTCAGAACACAACAGATATTTGTCTGATTGTTTCCATGACCTATTGTTACCTTTACATACTTCTAAGCCATGATTTTGGCCTTTCAGCATATACTTTTGTTTTTATTACTGCATTAATATATGGGCTGGGACACTCTTGACCTTTTCAAGTCAAGGGTGAACCTTTATCTTTCCAGCGTAGCTTCATAAACTTCACTTATTACATTTTTCCTATGCAACATCACACAGTAACCCTGTACTTTGAGTTAGTTGTTTGTGTGGCTGGTTTGTTTTACAGCATATCAATCTCGGGGTTACTTAATGTTGACAAGATTTTCACAGTCAATCATTTCGTATATGAAGAAAATTTTTAAGAAATCAGTTTGTGGATCAGGTTTCCTTGACATATTTTGTAAAGAGGGTTTTGTCAAGAGTCAGATGTATTACTGGTATCTATATTTTTTTCTTCAAAAATATATTGTTGGTCATATTTTTTCTTCATAAATATATTGCTATTAATATTTTTTTCCTTCAAAAGTGTATTGTTGGCACTATCTTTTCTTCATTAATATATTACTGATAGTATTTTTTTTCTTCAAAAATGTGTAACTGGTAATATTTTCTTCTTCAAAAAAGTATTTCTGAAATTTTTACAATAGTGTTTGACCCTAGTTTGGGGGTTAACTATTTACCTATAAATCAGACCCTAACAGGTGCTACCACCCTAAATCACAGTGGACCTGGAACAACAGCAATTAAGAGGTGGTTCCATGCTCCTCAAAACTTTCAAATTAGAGGCCTTGCTGCTAGGTGCAGTTTATTGTCAAATCCAGGACTCAGATATATTGCAGTCATACACAGGATGAATCATTAAGGGTGGAGTATTAGCACTCTGCAGGTGCGCAGTTGCTGTATTCTGAAGCCCCACCTGACTGAATTGTATGAGTGACTCTTTGGTCTTGTATTAGTTAAACATTAGTATAAAAAAATGAAATTCTCTTCATTGCTTGTCTTAATTGAAACATTTAAGAGAACATGGTTTAAATGATAATTTTGGGTAGAAAGTCAACCAACCTTCAATACACAAAATGTTCAAACAAACCATTTCATTCACTATGAGAGGAACATCAGCTCATAGGAAAGGTATCACAAAGCGAGTCATATGCATTGCTATATTAACTATTAATATTTGCTATTATTATATTATTAATCCATGTGATTACACAGTTTCTTCACTAATCTTTTGTTTCAGTGCTTTTCTTGGAATATTATCAACCATAACGATGAGTTTATACAAGCATTATAACAGATAACTTATAGAATGATCAGTATGCCATTCAGTTAAGTACCATACGTGATACATGCTTGGGCGATCATGTCTCAAAAGAGACATGACTGCCCTGCAGTAAATTGCCATTACTTTCTGCAGTAGACTAGTTGCCAGCCAAGGCTACAGAACTAAATCTGTCCTATTATTTAACCCACAACTGGAGGATAGATGGATTAATACCTCTCCCAAAGGTATTTGTGCATAAGTGAATGGAATTTGAACTCTGCTTCCCGATTTGTCCTTCTAAGTCAATATCCACTGCACCACAATGAGAGAGCAATAAAGGATGAAACAAACTGAAAAATTCTTTTCTCATACCCTTCTGAGTAGGATGCAAATAAACATTGAAATATAAAGCAAATTTTTGCTTTTTGTTCCCTGTCAACTTACTGTTTTTTTAATTACCTAATGTGCTAAAATTGTCTGAGGGAAAAGAATTTTACTAAGAGCAATGTTTATTTTAAGCACAAATCAATTTTCATGGTTGTAAATAAACCCCTAAAGGGTTTATAAAAAAGCAAAAATGTATTTTTTTGCGGATAAACATTGCTATTTATCATTTTAATATCTGCCCTTTAGAAACCAGTCTTATTGCTACTATTTATTTTATGTGAAAGGAGAAATCACAATAAAACCACTTCACTCCAACATGGCATCTGTACCATTGTAACATTTTTTATCTTCTAATATGATTCATGCTTAGAGGTTGACTAGCAGTATAGCCTGGCATTGCTCGGGTGTAATGAAAGCTTTAAAACTAATCCATGGTCCTGGAGCTCAGACTCTTTAGACGTTGGCACGAAAGACTCAAAAGCAATAGTTGTTTCCAGTTAAAACGAAACTATAGATTGAAAGAAAAATGACTGGATGTAAGTCAAATTTTGATTTTCTGGTATCGATATCAAATTTTCTGCACTATTGTAAGAACTGCAACCTTGAAACTTTTGAATACCATTTCTTATGCCTTTGTCTATGAGTGTATCAAATTTGATTAAAATCGGATCACTCCTTCAATAACCCAATTTTTTTGATTATCAATTTTCAATATTTATCAGGGGTACCTCGGCCCAAAACCTAGCTAAGAACACTCACAGATGCTTATAGTAAAACTGTGTAAATTTTCAAGAAAATTGGTTCAGCCATTTTGGAGTCTATAGGTAATGGACACAGACACACACACATAGAGACAAAGTTCCATTTATAAATAAGTTTAGATTTGTCAGCAGACCAAACAAATAGATAAATGCATTCTCTCTATTTGCTTCCTGTTATAAATAGTGAAAAATACATATGTAGTAAATACTAACACATCTCTCAATAAGTCCCGGGCTTAATTAATAAAACAACAACTTTTAGACAAAATTTAAATTTATTCATCCACATAGTCTCCTTCTAGGGTGATACACTGATTCTAACATTTCTCTAACAATTTGATGACTTTTTTGTAGAACAATTTGTCTTTGACCTCAAAATACACCTCAGTTTCCAATATCACTTCTTCATTAGAGCCAAATCTCTTTCCCTGGAGCATTCTTTTGAGGTCTGTGAACAGCCAATAGTCGCTGGGGGCCAGATCTGGAGAATAGGGTGGATGTAGAAGCAATTCAAAGTGCAATTCATATAGCTTTGCCATCACTGCAATCAACTTGTGACATGGTGTGTTGTCTTGGTAAAAGATCACTTTTTATTTATTTGTGGCTGTTTTTTGGCAATTTCTTCCTTCAAACACACCAATAATACTATTTAATATTTGCTATTGATGGTTCTTTCTTTCTCAAGGTAATCGATGAACAAAATACCTTGCACATTCCAAAATACAGAAGCTAAAACTTTGCCTGCTGATGTTTGTGGCTTTGGTTGCATTGAACAGATTTCACCTGCTACTGTCCACTCAGGTGACTGCTGATTTAACTCTGGAGTAAAGTGGTGGATCCATGTTTCATCCATTGTCATATATTTACACAGAAACTCCTTTTTGATGCATTGAAACAGTTGCAAACAACACTCTGAATCATCTATGGGTTGTTGTTTTTGATCAACTGTGAGCAAACACAGTACCCACTCAGATCACAGCTTTTTCATTGACAAATGTTCATGCAAAATGGTGAATACACCGCCTTCTGATATGTTCAACTCCTCTGCTATCTCATACAACTTCAATTTACAATTGGCCAAAACGAATTTGTGAATTTGTTTGGTGTTTTATAAGATAACTGCTGATTTTGGGAAACCTGAGCATTCAGCATACCACCTCTTAACCCTTGTTTCTGATGAAGCAGAATCTGAATAACAATTATCAACCCATTGCTTTGCTTGAACAGTATTTTTTCCCATCAGAAAGCAATGCTGTATCAACACATGAAATTCAGATTTTTCCATTGTTTTGAACATTTGCAACAATAGCTTCTCTTAAATAACTGTAATTTGTAAACTAATAATCTGATTTTTTTTTTTTAATCATTTCACTCCAAGCAAGGCATTCCACTGCCACTATTGTGCAAGGGGTTATATAGGGGAAGGTAAAGAGAAAGAGTGGTTAGATATAGGAAATGTCAGAAGGAGGGTGATAGACGGGTAAGGCTGAGGGTTGGGTAGATGGGAAGAGTGTTTGAAAGAATGGATGCAAGTTAGTGTGTTAGGAGGTGTCTATTGACTTTACATTTAAACTCCTGAAGATTGTAGCCATCAGGGAAGCAATCATGTGGAAGGGAATTCCACAGTCAGGAAGTGCGAGAAAAGCTGTTGGAGTAGAAATTGTGGTTATATTTTATCGGTTTCACTGTAAAAGGGTGGGATATAGTTGCTAATCTAGTATCTCATGCAAATTTGTACCTAGGGAGCACCAGTGATTGGAGCAGAAGCCATGAAAGTATTTGTAGAAGAGACATAGGGAAGCCACATTGCACTGGTGAGAGAGAGACTGCAGCCTGTCTGCCAAGCCGGTATCGATCACGTTACAGACACTCCATTGTATTTTGTCAAGAAGTCCAAGGAGAATAGCAGGGGCACCCGACCAGATGTGGCAGCAGTATTCAATGCACGGGCGGATAGTAGATTTATATATGTGCAGGATAGATTCAGACGGAAAAAACTTCCAGGCCCTGCACAGAGAACCGACTTTCATAGCAGCGGATTTAGCAATGGATTTGATATAGTCATTTCACTTGAGGTCCGCTGAAAGTGTGAGACCAAGGAGGCATAGTGTTTTACTCTCTGGGAGGCAAGCCTGGTCCATGCTAATGGGAGGTATGTGCGATTGTCTGTGGTGGTTAATTGATAGCAGCTTTGTTTTAGAAGCATTAAAATTTACGAGCCATTTCTTACCCCAGTACACTACAGATTGGAGGTCCTTTTCAAGCTTGGCTGCAAGGTTCACTTTGTTGCCCACACCAGATTTTTGATCAAGGCAAGAGTAAACTGTGGTGTCATCGGTGTACATACCTACTTGGGATCTTATGGTATCAAGGAAATCATTAATGTAGATCAGAAAGAGTGTAGGACCTAGGATAGAGCCTTGAAGAACACTTGCATTTGTATGGTAGTTCTGGGAGGCATGTCTGTTTAATACCACCTTCAATGTGCAATTAGAGAGGAAAGACTGGATTAGGTCAAACAAATGTCCATATATACCATAGCTCCGCAGTTTGCGTAGAAGGTCAGCATGCCAAACTCTGTTGAACGCTTCAGAGATATCCAAAGCAACGGTTCCGGCTTCGCCATTCTTGTCGAGAGCCTGGTATATATATATATGTATATATATATATATATATATATTCGGTGATGGTTGTTAGCATATTAGCAGTAGACCTGGTGAATCGGAAATCGTACTGCTTGTCTGAGAGGAGCCTGTGTGTTGTGAAATGCTGAACCACCTCGGTGTTGATAATGGCTTCGAACACTTTGCCAAAGATCGGAAGAAGGCTGGGCCCAAATCTTGTCACATGCCATTTGAAGGTGAGTACTTCATAAAAACCATATGTTTTTTTTTTATATTAGTGGCACCATCTATATGTCATGCTCAGGACTTATTGAGTGATGTGTTACTAAAGTTCACCAAATACAAAGCTTGAGAACTACTTAAAACAGGACTTCTTAACTTTGGATCTAGGGATGGGTTTCAGGGAGTTTATGAGGATCAAATAAAAATTAACATTTATATTCGCTATGCAGCACTTGTTCCAATCAATGGCTTCTAATTGAAAGAAATAAAAGAAAATACAAGAAAGAAAACCACTTCTTACATTGCCAACTGCTAGGTGTCTCTTGATTTCTATTGGGTTTATGTTTACTATTTAAATATGGATCCTCATCCTATGCATAACCGTCATCTTTTGCAACTCCATAAGAGCAACTGATAATTCTTATTTTCCATGGTTTATCATGACTTGAAAGGGAAGCCCTTTAAATAGCTATTATAGTAATCTATGCAGTGACAAGGCAAAGCACCAAGGAAAAAATAGAATCTTTCTACTCCATACTGAACAATGCTAAGGTTCAGTGTAAAATGCAAGAAATTAGAATCATCATGTGAGACTTAAATGTCCAGGTAGACAAGAAGATGGAATGGATGATTGCTGACAACTATGGGCTAGGAAATTGCAATGACTGTGGAGAAAAATGGGTCTAATGGTGCACAGCAAATGACCAGGTTTCAACACCTGGTTTTAAGAACATCTCAGATACTTTTGGAGATGGAGAAGCCCGAGAGGTGACACTAAATACCAAATTGATTACGTAACCATAAAAAAGAGATTCAGCAATGCAGTTGTTTAATGCAAAACTTATCCAAGTGTCAACTGTAGAAGCAACCACCTCCCATCCATTTGCAAACTAAGGATGAAACTTCGGAGACTGAAGTAGCCTAGTTCAGTGCAGCACCCACAATGACCTCAACCTGCACAAAAAACAAATACAAGGAACAAATTGGAAATGGAAAATTAAAATTGGGCAGATTAAGGGAAGCGCTAATGATATCAGCAAACAATATTGTCTCAAAGTAAATCAGATGTCGAAGAAAAAGTGAGTGGATGACTGAGATGATTCTCAACATGATGCAAAGGAGACAGAAAACAACACCAAGATATGGAACGAAATACAGAAAACTACAGAAAGAAATAAGGGGCAAATGCAAATAGCCTAAAGAAGAATGGCTCAACAACAAATGTGCAAAAATAGAGAGAATGGCACGACTTGGAGTCTCATGTGTTATGCAATCATCAGAAACTGAAAGCTTAATAGATTTGAATTTAAGTTCTCTCGATGTTCATGGGAGTTAAATCTTATGAATTTAAGTTACTGTTTTTTTATTAACAAGAATAAAAATTCAAATATTCTACAGTTACATGAGGATAAGAATTTAAAATTAAAATTAAATAAAATGCAAAGAGAAGAAAGTTTTATTTAAAAATTTTAATTTTAAAATTTTAATTTTCCATAAATTTTTTATGTACATTCATAATCGTAAACTTAAATTTTGAAGACTCATGATTCACATCCCTCTGATTTTTTTCTCTCTGCATTTTATTTTGATTTTAAATTTTTATGCACATGTAACCATAGAATATTTAAAGTTTTAATCTTTTTATTAAAAAGCAGTGACTTAACTTTATAAGATTTAATTCCCATGAAAATCAAGGGAACTTAAATTCAAATTTATTAAACTATCAGTTTGAAATATGCACCTGATGATTGCATAATGTATGAAACTCCGAGTCATGCCATAGATGTAGGATATATATATATATATATATATATATATATATATATATATAAAGTTTATAAAGGAAAACTCAACATGTCATTTCAGTTGGTTATAAACTATAGCTCATTTCAATGAGTTTAATTAGCTCATATCATCAGACCTTACAATATATCCTCCATCTGGTACAAAATTTCGGCCGGAATTAATCTTTTCTTAAAATGAAGAGAGGGATAACAATAAAAATAATAACAATAATATTATTTTTATTACCTATACCTATATATATATATAAAATACATTTGTTCATGCAGTGAGCTCTGTTTTATTAATACCTGAATAATAATACTATACATATGTACTCCCTCCTCATATGTATATTTATTAATTTATGTTATATATATATATATATATATATATATATATATATATATATTAATAATAATAATAATAATAAAACCGACTCTGTACGTATTCTAATCTTAAAATGTTACTCAAGTAATTTTTAAAGACCACGAATAACCAGCAGAATCTAACTCCGTTATTGTCCTCGGCTATAGAGCTTTGGACAAAGAGGGGAAAAAAAAAGAAAACTGCGCAGGACCGACAATACATACGGTTCTTCACAGTAAAGAAAAAAAAACCCTCGAACGGAACGAACCACGAGGAAAGAAAAGTGCTCGATACTAAACTAACCAAAAAGTGTTAACAAAAAGGCAGTTACGCAAAGCAAAAACACACGAAAAAATCGCAAGATCGCCAAGAAAAAAAAAAAATCTTGGCGATCTTGCGATTTTTTCGTATATATATATATATATATATATATATATATAGGTAGGGAAGATCAGTGAGTTATGCTAGCATGGTTTTGACCTTTTTGGTAAGTCGTGTAACTGGCTGATCTTCCCTACCTAAATATTTAAAGGCTCTACATCTTGAATCTTGATCTTCCTTCAAACATGTATTGAACACTTTCTAATACAACTGTTTACTGGTCTAATTTAATTTAAATCTGACTTATAACTGTTCACTTTTTATATATATATATATATATATATATATATATATATATATATATATATGAGCTGAATATATGGATTGCAATCTGACAAGAGGAATAAGTAAAGAACAAGTGGGGGGAAAAAGTGTCTTTAATCTAACATGTTTGACTTTAACAAGCTTCTTCAGAGATTTCTTTAAAGATGAATGATTCAAAGCTCTAAGAGACAGTATGTTGATTGAAGTATGGTTTCATTGGTCAGATATGTGTCATATGTGAAAAAGCAATGGATTAATATTAAATGTAGAAGAAAAACTTGTGCCTGTTTAAGTGTGTGTGCCATAAGTAATAAAACATTACATGTTTATTACAAATGTAAGTATATACAAGTGAAAATAATGTGTGTCAAGTGTATGTAAAAAGTAGACAAATTAAGTGTGTGTATATATTGGTAACATTCATATGTGTGAATGATAGTGACAAAATACATTTCCAGTCAAAATATATAGCAAGTATTGTATACACATGTCAAGTAATGGAATGGTTTTCTTTTTTAAATAATATGAGAGAATCAGTTATGTATGTATGTTGAGAGAAATCATGTGTGAATGTGTGCGTTTATGAGTCAGTGAAGTTAATATGTGAAATAAGGTATTCACGTGTCAAGTGATGGAACGATTTTCTTTTCTAAATAATGAGAGAATCATGTATGAATGTGTGTATATGAGTCTAGAACTATAAAAATGAAATATTTCCATTTAAAATTCCAGTGAAAATAATGTATAAAATTATTAAGCAAACTTTTTATAAATAAACAAATTTTAAAAAATTAGAAGCTTGTTAAATTAAATTATTTTAGATTAAAGGCACTTTTTCCTACTAGTTCATTATTTATTCTAGATGTATATATATATATATATATATATATATATATATATATAATCTTAATAATAAGATGATAATTTCATCTTAATAATATCAATGGTTTGATGATGAAACTTTACTTTCAGTAAGTTTGTAGCCTTCTTCATTACACCATGATGTCAGAAAAGATTATAAAAAAAAATTTTAAAAAAACTTTAAAACAAACTTCAACAAAAATAAAAAATTAATTACAAAAACACTTTGGAGATCACAAATACAAGATGAAGTATAATGTAATACTAGAAGTATATACACACACACACACACACACACACACACACACACACAATAGTCACCAAGGCCCTCTTCCACTTTGGCAGGGGTCAAACTAACAGTTAGGCCAATACACACTTAGATAAAGGACATATCAAAGCAGAATGATACCATCAAACCATAAAAATCCCAACTATCAATCACACATATACACACACACACATACATGCTCTAGCACACTTACACACATGCACACACCAACAGCAGCAGCAGCCATAAAGGACCATTTGTTGAAAGTCACAGACTCAAACACAATCACTCTCACATTCTGAAGATGAGATTTTAATCTCGAAATATTAATGTATAATAAATAGGTGATATCCAACAATTATTTACCTTCCTTTATTTTAATAAATGCATTGTGACAGCCTTCAAAACTTAACCATATTCCTGTATATATATATATATATATATATATATATATATATATATATATATATATTGTAACAAAGTTGTGGAACTCGTAGGTTTTTTAACCTGCTGTCCATGCATTTACTTTTATAAAGAGTGCTCGATACAACATAGAGTGTTATATTGTAATAGTTGTTACAATGGTTTATAAATTCATAGTATCACTACACAAAAATTTTCATGTTTCGAAGCTACCTTTAGGGGCTTCTCATTGGGTGACGAAGTTGAAATGAAAATTAAATGGTGAAAAACGGTTTATTTGTGGTGATATGCAGTTTTAGTGAAAGTGGGGTTGGGAGCTTATTCTGATTCTGTCGGCAGTATTGTAGTCTTAGACATGTGGGTTGGGAGAGGTGGTTTAGTTTAAGACAGGTTTCTTATTTATCTTGTCTGGATGTGGTGGAAGTGGTGTCATTGTTAATGATATATGTGGTGTGAGATTTTAGAATGGTCTAGTCGTTCGTTCATGGTTCTTGAGGTGCTGCTATTTAATTTAGAGGAGGGTATGGAGTAACTTAGTTTTGGGCAGGTTGCTTTTTCATTTAGTTTAGGTTATTTTATGTTGGGATATATGGTTTTTTTGTTTGTTTGTTTTTTGCAATTTTGATAGTTTCTTTTATTTTACTACCATTTACAGGTAAATGGACTTATCGTTGGTGTGGTGTGGGATTTGTTTTCTTTTATTTCTACGTTTTTTGTTCTATTTATTTAGAGGGTTGATTATGTGTATTTATTGCATTTTTGGGGGGTCGTGTGGGTGAGGTGCTTTTTTGTTTATTTAAATTTTAATGAGAAATATTCGTGATGTTTGCATAATACTGCTAATTCGTCTGTACGGTTTTATATATAAATAAACTGGTAAAAGAAAACTATACATGAAACAGGGATTTTTCATCAACTGAATATTCAGTATCTCTTAATTTTGACAAAATTATGAGAGCATCCTAAATCTATAGTCAATTGGGAATTACAAAATTATTTTTATTCTGAACAGCCTTTCACCTCACTTAAGAGCAAAATTTCTGGCTAAGTGTAATTTTCTTTTTTTTAATCATATCACTCCGAGCAAGGCGGTAATGCCACTGATGTGCAGGGGGCTGCATAAGAGTGAAAAGATTGGAAAAGAGAAAGCCGGAAACCACATCCTAAACAGGGAATGATATAATGGATTCCTACTGATTAATACAAATCACATTTTGGTGAGATTGGGATGGATAATCATGTCCATTTTGCCAAGACTGGAGTTCCAAATATAATCTAAAACTTTATTGCATGACATACAGAAGTTTTCAGGAATGTGCACAAAAGCAATTGTTTGCCCTACTGTAAAGCTGAATCTCTTTGGTAAGCAAGTCAACTGGGATAAGCATTATATGGAACTGGATTTCCATAAAGTACTATACTGGATTGGCCCAGAGAACTAGCAAAATGGTTAGTGGCTGAAGAAAGAACCTAAGTCTGTTTGATCAACTTATCAGCAAGGAGATGAAGGGATTATGTTTTGAGTAAAAATCATCAGTAATGAATTGGTTGACCCCTGAAAGGTAGAACATAGTGTTAAAGTGACCTCATCTACTTAAACTTCAGACTTGACCATAGAAGATGACAATGAAAGATTAAAGAAACTATTTATATGAACAACAATGCTCCAGACTTATAATCGGACAACATTTTGAAATTTAGGATGACAAAAAAATATGTGATGATCTGAATTTTTCTGAAAGGCATTTATGAGTACATGAGTTCACAATTATCTTAACAGTCACACTGAAATTAGTTACAAGTTCTAGGTTTTCCAGTGCTTGTCAAAGATTTATAATTAAACACCTCAGTAAAATGTCTTTTGTCATGAGGCTTCATTTCAAACGAAGCATTTGTTAGGGGTTACTCTACTTGTCTACCAAAATTTTCAAAGGGCAGTGACATTTATGATTATAAAAGAACAGGATTGTTATGATGAACCTTGTTTGACTCCTACCTTTGGTTAGTAAAATATACATATACATATAGCAACAAAGTGAGACATTTACTTATATACAGAAGGATTTATTTATCAGAAAGTTTTGATTGAACTAATTCTGTAGATATTTGAAATTTCTTGTCATGTAGATGTTAGTTAAATGTTCAGATTTTTGTGTTTGTTGTTATGGATGAATAAATTATTTGCAAGTGACAAGTCTACCATTAAAAAGTAATATTAAAGGTGAGTAAATATTTATATAAAACTTATCTGTGAATTCAATTCTCATCGTGGCCAAAATCCACTTCTTCTCTTGGTGAGAGGAAATGAAAAAATGGATCACACCAGTAGAGTGGTTTCCTTTTTACAGGGAATCATGGAAAATTAGGCTATTTTTTTATTGTTTTTTTTTTTTTTTCTTGTGATCTTGAGATGATTACAAGATAATAAACCCTCCTCTTTTGCTCTGTAATACAGCAAAAATAACAGGACTTCTTCCATGACCTTCTTTATAAAGAAGGTCATGCTTCTTCCCACTTGGAGAGATTGTACCATTAATTAAATCAACTCTCTTCTTCACTTTTACAAAAATTCACAATGATGTGTGAAATCCTGGTTTTCCCAAACAGAAAAAGGATTGACCATCTGCTTAAAGAAAAAGTCCAAACCACATTTCACAAGTAGGTGTTAAAATGATTTTTGATGAGAGCAACTTGCAAGATCAAAAGGACTTGCATGGAAGTGAGAAAATATCTAGATTACAATAAAAGGACTTCATCAATGTCAGTCAAGTCAGTCAGATGTAAGCAGAGAAAAAGACAACACTAAAATGTAACTCTCAACTTCAAGTGACTATGAAATTGTCCTCTTTCTCCTTATCTCTTTCAACAATTACTATTAGAACATTTTGTAGGAACTCTACTCTTAACTTCTTAATAATGTTTCTAATTGAACATTAACTCCTACAACTTATGTCATTCTTTCCTTTTAATAAACTTCTATTTTAATATGAAAAATGTATATTTTATTCTTCTTACACTATTCCACACTATTCCAACCTGCTGACAACCAACCTTCTGATGATGATAGTTCTGCATCTAAACTTGTAAGCTGTAGGGAGTTTGGTTAAGTCTGACACAAGTCCGGATCAAAGAAACATTAACCAGCTCCCTATGCTACACTGGTGACTCCCAATGTTCAAAAAACACGTACCCTACTCTACAAAATTTCTTCCTCTGACAGACCATCTTCTTAACTTCAGCCAACCATGTGGTACCTCCCATACACACACATCCATACACACATCCCATACACACACATCTTCTAACAGCAAAAACTATAAATGTTTTTCTTCTTTTTCCAGCTGTGTACACACAAGTATATTTTCTCTTTTCTTCAATTATTGTTTTTTTGTACAAAAATACATGTAAAATTCTGCCATGTGTTGAAATTCATTTCTTTTGAAAATGTTCAATTTATTGACTTTGAAAGTTTTCCACCTCAGAAATACTATATAATGACTCTTTCAAATGCAAACATAACTTTGTCCATTACAATCAAAAAGCACTTATTCACTAAACATTAAAAAGACAAAACAATGTTTTGATAATTATTTTCTTAACTCAACAAAAGTAATAAAAGTCTATTTTGTCAAAAATACTGTAGAACAGGCTAATTCCTGAAGGCAATACATTCAAAGAAAGCACTTCCTGCAAATACAGTGCTATTATGTTCTCATTCTGCTTGGGTGGGAGAACAAACAAAAACAGCAATGAATTGCCTGTGAAACAGAAAGAAATAATTATTAAGATAAAATTCTTTGTATTGCTGATGCAGATAGTAGTATCTCTTTGTGGGCAAGGGAAGTGACTTGAAGGAAATGGAGTGTTGGTAGAGCCTGGAGTTGATGTGTCAGGTTGATTGACTTAGTTCACTGGTGGTGAATTTGACAGCTTGCCCACTTGCCACCACTGTCCCTACAGCAGGGTTCTTAAAAGCAAATAGAATAGATCATGACTCATATTTTTCATGTTTTTTGCTTTAGCAGTAACATTCATAATTGCTCCCTTTTTTTTTAGGAGAATTGTTTCATGAGTTAGATGTGATGTTTGGTACCCTTAAACAAAGGACAACTTTTCAAATTTTTTGTTTTGCTTTCTTAGTGTTCACAAGTAGATTGAATTAAAAGAAGATTTAATTTGAAGCAAAGTATAGCCAGGGCACCTCGGCATGGTGTATTGGTTAGCAAGCTCATCTCACTAGAATTATTATAACTGAATAGTGAGTTCAATCCTCACTAGGTACCCCCTACTTTTGGCCATGTGTCATGTCTAAGTTATGCTTAGAAAATCACCTTCCTCCAGGTTTGGGGCTTGGGCACAGGGATAACAAACCTGCCCCATAAAAAACAGTGTTACGAAAACAGCAAAAATGCTGCCCTACACAACATTGGGTGTAACATAGAAGTTTATTTGTCTACAGCTATATCGTGTTAAATACACCGGTTCTCGTCCAATCACCAAAGTTAAGCAACACCAAGTCTGGTCAGTACTTAGATGGGTGACCATTTGGGAATACCAGGTGCTAAGGACCAAGAATGGTCCACCGGTTCTCCAGGTTTGGGGGTTGGGCGCAGGGCTAACAACCCTGCCCCATAAAAAACAGTTTGTTATGGAAACAGTAACAAAAGTTACTGCCCTTCACACGAGTGGGTGTAAAAGGGTGAGACGATGATGAGAGTATAGCCAAATTCATTATCAAATGATAGAACAATAAATTATTCATAATTAAAATAACATTTAAAAAACAGCTAAGAAACTATTTTAATTATTTATAGTTACTCATTTCCTGGGAGAAAATTTCCAAACATCTCTCCACATTTCAATATTATTGTCGACATCATGGCATCTGTTTCTCTTTTCATGCTTTCGGTTCAGAGATGATAGAATTTATTTAAACTTTTTCTTCTCAAAGAAAAAAATCACAGTCCCGAAACCAAAATGAGAAATCTCAAATTATAATGAAAACATTTCATTCAAATTATTAATCCCAAATGTTGTCTGCCCAGCATTAGTCAAGGAAATTAGGAAATACAGTTCAGTTTCATTTTTGAATGTCATAGCAGTTGGGTAAAGTTGTCTACACAGGAAACAAATTCATCAACAACAAGTAAGTACAAAAGAATCACTATTTTTTCTCATATAATTTATATATATGAATATGTATTGATTACATATGTATTGATTACGTATGTATTCATATATATGAATATATATTGAATATGTCTATTTCAATTTGAAAGATAATTACAGAAAAAATTTTAAGTGAATAACACAAATCTGTGCATGAGAGTTCTTGACGGAAAGTCTTGAAAATCTACATCATAAGAAACAAAAAGAAAAACAAATTAGAAATTTGTATTGCTTACATCATACTATCTAAAGCTTTTATGAAATTCTTTATGTACACTTTATTCTATTATGAAAAATGGGACAAATGTAATTCAAGAAGTAGATTTATGTTGACACTATATGACTGATGTCAGTCACTTCAACTTTTCTGTCAGTGCCAAAAAAAAGCAAAGAAAAATATTTTGTTTAAAGAAGTACATTATATATATATATATAAGAGAGTGAGAGAGCTTATTTATGGTGCATGAATGCTAAGCAAAAGAAAGTAATTATTTAACATTTTTAACACATTTCATAAGCACTTATGCAAGGCAAAATATTTATTATATAAACCATCGATCTTAATATGCATGTAATTGAATCAATTTGCAGCTTTCAAGACAGATAAATAGATAGACAGACAGTCTGTTCTCAGTCTGTTCATATGTGTCAATCTCAATCTGTGAATATTTATCAATTTATGTGCATATCTGTTTTTATCTATCAATAGAAATATAACTATTAAAATATATCCATCTTTTCATATCTCTTTACCTATCCATATATAATTTTATACATTTATGAGCTCAGTTTCAATCAGAATATTTACTACATTATATATATATATATATATATAATGGTGCAATGGGTAAATTGTTGCCATTTTATATTATTAATTTTGTATAATTACCAAACTGTGAATAACTATGAAATAATATCTATTAGTTTATACCACTACACACACACACACACACACACACACGCACAGTGCGATGGGTAAATTGTCACTATTTTATATTTTTGATTTCATGTATGTGTGTTTGTTTTAGATTTTGTCAACTGCAAAGTATAATTAGATCAGTTGGGCACCATCTGTGAAAAAAAAAAAAAAGAGCCCCATGATGCAATTCACTCCACCAGAAATTTGAAAATGGCATGCTGTACTGCTGGGCACTCATGCCAGAAGCTCGAATATGACCATTTCAGTGTTTGGGTGTCAATCTGAAAATAATGCAGGTGATTCAAAAAAGAGTTGAATGAGTCATATGGTGATTATGAAGGTGTCCGGAATGATTACTTGTGATGGTAACATTATGCTGCCATTCATCTTCCTACAGGGTCTCAGGCTCAATACAGATGCCTACATCAGGTGTCTTGAAAAGACAGTGCTGGCCTGAGTCAAGAGGATGGTTACTGGAAGACTGTATGTCTGGCAACAGAACTCTACACCAAGCCACACAAGCAAGAGAACTCAGTTATGACTGTCAGACAATTTCTGCAACCACAGTATCCCTCACATCAGGCCATCTAACTCTCCAAACTGCAACTTCTTTGATTATTATGTGTGGGACACAGTTGTACAAGAGACCAACAAAACTCCTTATAACACCATAGATAAATAGAAGGCAAAGTTTATGGCAGCATTCCTAAACTTAAAGAGACTGTTCAGATGAGTTGCAAGAGATTCTGAAGTCATCATAAGGCCGTGGTTGAAGCTAATGGTGATTTTACTGAATAAATTTTACTTTTTAATATTTTAAGATATTTTTGTGTAATTTTGATAAATATAACTGTTAAAATGAGATGTCAGTGTTATTTTGATTGTTGCATAATTTTGACAATTCATCCATTTCACTGTGTGTGTTTGTATATATATATATATATATATATATATATATATTACAATTTATATGTTTTAAACTATTCTGTTGTAATTCTTCCTGAAAAGTTATAACTTAGATAATTTTAAAAACTTGCTACCATAGGCATTTTAGAATATTGTTACCATACTCATAACTGATTTTGTTTAGATTCATTTGTAATTTGTTAATATATAGAGCCTCAAGATTTTGAAGCTTCTGCTTGGTGTTTTCATGATGAAGTATACATGTATTGTCAATGAATATTTTTCTAAATCATTAATGTGAACAGGAATGTTCCTTTAAATGTTGTGCAATCAGTGATGTATTGGACAAAATGAAGTGTAAGCCCCACAAATCCCAGTAAAAACAAAACTCATACTATTTTCTACAGGTTACTGTTTTAACAGCTTACAATCAACATTAACCCAGGCTTTCAGGTCATTCTGAAGAAGTCACAAAACATTTATGGAATTTGCAATACAGCTACACTTTTCAAGAATCTTTTAGAAGGTAGCTCAATTAACTGTATCAAAAGCCTTTGTTAAGTCAAAAAAGGCTTGATAAAGAGCCATTCTTTGCTCTACACATTAGCTGCCTTGCAGAAATGATATATAATGTGCCACATTGTGACTAAGGTAATACCTTGTCTGCTATGTTGGGGAACAGGTAGTCCATCAGGATTCTACCTTACCTACAACAGAGAGGAGAGCTATGCTGTGAACGTTCCCACACAAGTCTTTTTAATCTTTTTCTTGGTACAGAACAATCATAAGGGCATCTTTCCAATCTTTAGGAATCAGCTCATCTTCCAACACCCCTTGCATGAGATCTGTTAGCATATAGGGAAGATTTTCACCATCATATTTCAAGATTTCTGCACTTAGATCTTCCATTCCTGGTAACTTTCCACTGTTCAATTTTACTATTGCACCAGACACTTCCTCAGTAGATGGAGCCTTTTTTATCGCATGCTTGGTTGGTTGGTTGGCATGGTATGAGCTCAATAAAATCATCTATCTGTGAAAGATGATTCAGAAGCTTTTTAAAGTGGTCACACCAATGCTCAAGTATGCTCTTAGGGTCACGCAGTAACTAATAACCATCTTCAGATCTAATTGGTGCAACAGAGAAGCTGAAAAGACCATAGACCTCATGCAACAAGCTACAGTGTGGAAGAATACTATCCCAACAGTAAAATTCGGAGGTGGATCAATCATGATCTTGCTTGCTTTAGTGCCCAAGATGGATGGACGGACCATTGAACTAATAGAAGGGAGGATGAATGGATCATATAGGGATAATTTGGAGATAAATTTACATCACAGTGTAAATTTGCTGTGCTTGAAACCAAGTTGGATCTTCCAATAAGACAATGATCTTAAACATAATGCAAAGCTTACAAAATCTTGGTTAAGTTCAAATAGAATATACATTCTAAAGTGGCCAAGCCAATTGCCAGATCTAAATCCAATTGAAAATTTTTGGAGAGTGCTGAAACTGAGAATTCCAAGAAAAAACCTGCATGAACTAAAGAAATTTTGTCATGAAGAATGAAAAAATATGAGCTAAGAAACATGCAAGAAATTCATAGGGGACTATTTTAAATGCCTACCTGCTGTAATTCATAGGGGACTATTTTAAATGCCTACCTGCTGTAATTCATAGGGGACTATTTTAAATGCCTACCTGCTGTAATTCATAGGGGACTATTTTAAATGCCTACCTGCTGTAATTCATAGGGGACTATTTTAAATGCCTACCTGCTGTAATTCATAGGGGACTATTTTAAATGCCTACATGCTGTAATTCATAGGGGACTATTTTAAATGCCTACCTGCTGAAATTCATAGGGGACTATTTTAAATGCCTACCTGCTGAAATTCATAGGGGACTATTTTAAATGCCTACCTGCTGAAATTCATAGGGGACTATTTTAAATGCCTACCTGCTGAAATTAGCAATAACACTTCTGCTACAAAATGTTAATAGATGATTTAATAAATTTATTGTAAACTTTTGTGTTATTAAATATTGTTTTTTTTTTATCATGGGATATTTTTATTGATTACATATTTAAATCTGATTATCTGTTAGAAATACATAAAGAAACTTGCAGTGTGTTGTAAACTTTTGTGTGGCATTATATATAATAGTTTGGTGTTAATGTTAGGTGTTTACAGTCATATCACATTTTGCTCAAATAATACTGTCTTTCTTCTATGCTAAAAAAAAATCAACATCAACAAGGAGATTAATCGTGTACAAGAACGTGACAAAGCAACTGATTACGATACGGGAAAAAAACTGCAAGTCTTTCTTGAAAGAGAAGAGACACGGGGATAAATAAGCGCCCGGGAGGTTTGATCAACAAAGTTAAGCAATGTTGAGCCTGGTCAGTACTTAGATGGGTGACCACTTGGGAATACCAGGTGTTTTAAGCACTTCTTGACGGATGTGCATTGCGGTGCAGTAAATATCAGCTCGAAAAGAGAAATTCCAGTTAAATGCCCTGCATACGCTAATACCCTTGGGAAAGGTATTAATTTGTCCTTTTCCTCCAGTTATGGGTTAAACAACAGGATAAATTGGATTCTATAGCCATGACTGGCAACCAGTCTACCCCAGCAGGTATTGGTAACCTGTTGTGGGATAATTAAAATGCCTGAGGTCTATACAGGGTAGGACTTGGGACCCTTTTCTTAAACAAATCACAACAAATTTTTCTCTCTAACACTTGGGAGGAAGCCGTCTCAACCCAACCAGGGTGAATATCAAAACAGGTGCAGGTATAAGTAATGTTAGAGGTGATCAGAATTTTCTCAGCCTTGGTACTTCCCCAGTTAACCAGCATTAATCTGAGTTTTATTTGAATGCCTTTCTTAATCTTATTAAAATGTGTTAAGTCATGAGGAGAATTATTCTTAGATAGAACTGATGTTAAAACTATTCTTTTCTTCAATGTGTGCACTAATCTGTTCATTCTCTTCACCAAACTAATCAATGTAACCGAGAACCTCTGCATAAACATTATTCACTTTATTTTGGAAATCATTCCATGTATCTGTACTTGAAATATTTTCCAATCTGTTAGTTCTTTCTGAACATTATCATTCTTAATATGAAAAACATTCAAATGTTTAGTAAGAATCACACTTTTTTCCTGACTCTGAATTTTATCACAAAATTTGCCTTGGCACATACAAGATGGTGGTCTGTCCATCACTCTGCATCATACATCACCTAGACCTGTATAAGATCCTACACATCCTGCTTTCTGACAAGAACATGATCAATTAAATACCACTGCTTTGGTTTTAAAATTTAGTTTTAAATTTATCCTTTTGTTGTAACATAGTGCTAGCAAGGAAAAAGGTCAAGCTCCATATGCATCTGTAGCAGTAGAAGACTGTTACTATTACACTTAAAAACCACATGCCTTTTGAAAACACTCCAGGTCTCAGAGTCCTTGCCTAACCATGCTATGATTGTCTGCCTCAGGTACTTCAAGCAACATCTCTCCCAAGGATAGGCCTACCTGCTTAGGATTCACAACTTTACTAAGGGTGTCTAGGATATAGATGCTTATTAAATCGGCAACTTTGGCGAAATCATGTGCTCCCATGTGGACGTCAAACTTACTATTGTGACTTTTAGTCCAGGTATAATTGTTGAGGTCAAGGAAGGATTTCCTTACTGCTAGAATTATATTAGATTCTTCTGTGATCTCTACATAGCTTCTAGCAAAATTAATGCAGTTTACTAGGAGGTCTCTAGATATAGAAGGATAGAAGTCCATAATATCAAATTTAAGAAATGTGGTTCTAGTTTTATCAGCAATATTGTTAAACCAATGGATAGTGTTGACAGAATCCTTCCAGAGGCTGGAATGGAGGGTGTGTTAGAGCTTAGCAGTTATATTTTTGATAATTTTTTTCGAGATTAATCTTAATTCACTTTTAGTTGGATTTATTAATCTAGATTGTACCCTATTCTCAAAATTGGGTTTATGATCTTTAAACAGGAGGTAAGCGTTTCTAGTCCTGACTTTACCTACTCTATCAATAATGTTTAGCTTGCCAGCCAACTTTGCAGTATCATGATCGATCTCAGTAATTATATTCTCTTCTTTGTCCAGTCTATATATGCTGGTAATCTTATTAGTCAAAAGTTTAAGGTAGTGGGAGGGGTTACATTTGTAAGCATTTCTAGACTTATTAACCTTAACCCAAATATCCATTAAGTTTCTAATGGATTTTGCATCTTTCTCTAACATCATTTGAAAGAATATTGAATGTTTTTTGAAGTTCATCTTGGATACAATATTAAACAGGTCTTTCTCAAATAGATCCAGGAACTTACAAAGAGGTGGCATTTATTTGTGATTTTAGATTGTAGGTATCCACATTTTGGTCTCAGGTATTGGAGGTGAATAAGTGGAGATGCGTTTTCCACTGCAATCTCTTCTCACAAAGCTGATGATCTTTTCTGTGAAGGAAATGCTGAGTGAATGTGGACTGGGATAAGGGATATTTTTCAGGGAGTATTCTGGGCAGAATTTATCCATGATATATATATATATATATATATATATATAAGAGTGTCTTTAATATACAAATATAATTAGCCTAAATACTGGCTACAATGTGGTATTAAAGTTCAAACTTCTTCTACTCATACATGCTGTTTCCTTCACTTCACATACCTTCCAACATTCAAGCTATATCAGAATATTTCTGGACAAGAAAAAATGTTCTATTATAGTAGCCATGAATTTATCTTGTGAGATAAATGTAGAGCCATGTTGGATTAAACATCAGTTCTTTGGTTATGATACTGGAGTGACCTCCCCAGACAATGGTATATGAAGACTGTGCACTGCCTAAACTACATACTCCCTATCTTGGCTGTACTAACAAAATACAAAATAATACAGAGCATTATATTTGGGGATGGGTTGTCTGCAAGAGTTTCTGGAAAGTTGTCAATGTTGACAGCCAACCACCTTTGGTGTTCCACTCTGGGTTTTTTATCTGGATTTATTATCATAATTTTTTCCATGTTTAGATATGACTGTAAGGTAGTCAGTCAGTTAAGTGCCATAAGTGATACACGCTTGGGCGATCATGTCTCTTTCAAGACATGACTGACTGGGCAGAAGATTATCCTGCAGTAGGTTGCCATTGCTTTCTGCGGTAGACTGGTTGCCAGCCAAGGCTATAGAACCCAATCTGTCCTGTTATTTAACCCATAACTGGATTGAAGAGAGGGATTAATACCTTTCCCAAAGGTATTTGTGCATAAGTGAATGCAAGGAATTCAACTGGAATTCGAACTCGGCTCCCTGAGTAGTAGAGGTTTTAAATCAAGGCTTTCTTTCCCCTCGATCTTAAACTAATTTAGGATTTTTTGCATGGTGGTCTCTTTATTATATTTTAGATGGCTCGCAGACACTTTTGTATTAACCACATTTAACATACAGGCGACTGAAAGAAAACATTTTTGGCAAACAAATATTTATTCAACAAATAACTCAAATAATATTTATTAAAAAATGCCAACCAATTTCTATTGAAACAAAAAAATTTTTCAGAAATCAATTATTCATTGCGAAAATGGCAACCTTAAACATCAAAAGTACATTCAATGGGATGGGTGCAATCTCAAATAGTCAATAATTTCAACTGAGTGGCCTCTTCACAGTCCCCTCAAAACCTCTTCCCAGTTCCCTAGGGGACAGGATCCCAGTTTGAGAACCACTGCCCTAGATCAATGGTTCTCAGATCTTTTCGTCTGGGTCACATTTTTGGAATGAAAATTTACTCATGTCTTACCAAATTTTATATGATAAGTATATTTTAAAAATAAAAATAACAGGAAGTTAAAGGGAGATAACCACAGATTTGAAATCAGAACATTATCACTGATAACCATCACCTCCAATTTGTGGACTCTAGTTACTATATTGTTAATACTTGATGTAATGTAAAAATATCACAATGATAAAATTGGTCAATAGTTATTTATAAATATTTATACTGGGACTCATGCATGCAATTACAAGTAATCCATAATGATATTTTAAATTTTGAAGTCAGATATATTTTTGACATAGGAATTTTTTAAAACCATTTTTAAACCTTTAGTTATCTATCAATAATTCCATCTCACCTGCAATCCTCTTCTGGGAACCACTGCTCTAGATGGACTGCCTTCCTGGGCTGTCAAGCTCTATCTACCCGAAGCAGATGGTTATAAGGTACCAATTGTCTACCTTCACCTATTCTCTGGCTGAGAGCTGGACTTAGTTGTCAGAGGCTATTTTAGCAACATGCTATGAAAATATTTTAACTATTACGACAGAAAATATCTCAGATATTATCTAAATTATCTTGCTTCATTGATAAGATTACAAATTTTTTCACTATTTACTGTCATTTTGCTGGTTATTGGTCCTTATGAATTCTTATCTCAAGTACAAGTTGTTTGTCCTCTCATGAAATACTTCCTTCAGGAAGGGTTCAGGGTCATTACCTCTGTAGCAATTGTCTCACCACAGATCATGCCAGAATAGACTTTGCACTCAGTGTTCTTTAGAGAAGCCAGGCACAGAGCTAGACTGAAAGGTAATCTTCTGGAAGCCAAGTGCAAACCCAGCTGCACCAGGATACACCCATGAGAAAGAGCTACAGGACAGAGATAGATATATAAATAACTACCCTTGCAGTAAGAAGACAGTCTTTCAGACATTGCACACGAAAATGTAAGGTCTATGTCTGAATAAGGGTCCCAGGGCACCACCACCACCGAAACCTTTTTGGTGAGGGTGTCAAGGGTCACATATAAATGCACTGAATGAGAATATTTGACAAAGTCAGGAGTTGAATAATGTTTAACGTAAGAAAGAAAATCTCCAGTTTTTACATTATTCGGACTATTGTCCTCATCTTTGTTGCCATTTGTACGGCATTTTGGCCGTTGTATGCTCTGGCCTTCTTCAAGTGCTAGGAATTTTGTACCAAACCCTTTATTACAATCACTGGAGTATATCACCCTCTTTCCTTGCAAAGCCTTGATTGGAAGTCATGAGTTATCTTCCTCTAACCCTGCAAGTTACTTGTTCACCACTGGATATAAATGTTGGTTAGTTCCTGACTTGACTCTTAGAGTTGTGAGTTCAATACCAGGCGACAACAACAGACGAGTAATCAAGAAGACAGTAGATAATGATTGACTTTGCATTTAATTTTTTAAAAATCAAAGTTGGCTGGAAAGTATGGAGCTGGAAGAGAGTTCCACAAATGAGAAATGTGAGAGAAGAAACAGAAATAGACTTTACAGTTACATCTCACCAACTCAATTGTGCTTTGATGAGACCTTGCTGCGTGTATATGGTTCATAATTCCTTGTGGAAAATTGATTGATAATAAATCATGATACATATACACACATGTTTTATAAACACACATGCTTCTAAACAAGATGAATACATGTGAGGTCCACTCAATAAAAACAAACAACACAAAAATAAAAACACCTAAAAACTTCTTCTCCGTTTTTCATTTTATGCAGAAGCTTTAAAGTGAAACATTAAATTCATAAATGTTTCTGATTTGTTCTTTATCTTATCACTAGCTGCATAGCCCGGCGTTGCTCGGGTGTAATGAACGCTTTAAAACTAATCCATGATTCTGGAGCTCAGACTCTTTGGACGTTGGCACGAAAGACTAAAAAAGCAATAGTTGTTTCCAGTTAAAGTGAAACTGTAGACTGAAAGAAAAATGAATGGATGTAAGTCAAATTTTGATTTCCTGCTATCGATATCAAATAAGTTTTTTTCGTCGTAAACTGAATTTTGAAGGCTAAATAAGTCTTCTGAGTAAATGCTATCATGGCTGAGACTAAGAACAACAATTATACCTACTTAGAGCCAAACCCGAAGTAAAAACTAAAATAAAAGGGTTGAAAAAATACAGACATACAGGCAGATAAACAGACACACACACAAACATCATTCCTCTTATATATATATATATATATATATAGACTCCCGATCAAAAATTTAAGACCACTTAAAAATCTTTAAAAAGAAATTTTGTTTTACAGATAGATTTTAAACTCCTCCCACTTAAGGTTACCAATACTACAATCTAAAAGGTTATGGAAACAAAAAGCTACATTCCAAACATTTTATTTAGAAATTTACATTTTTATAAAATGAGGTGATTTACACATGATCAAAATTATAAGACCAGAGACAAAAATTCTACGAAATTGTACAAAAAGTGTATGAAAACATTCAACAACCAAATTTAATAATGAAGTCTACCTCCAATGCTTTTGATGACTTCAAAAATTATGTCGGGCATGCTAGAAATAAGCGTTTCCATTAAGGTGCAGGGGATGTTGCTCCAGCTTCTGAAGATGGCTTCACAAAGTTCATTTTTTGTTGAATATTGTTTGCCATTTCGATAAACATCTCTTGTCATCCATCCCCAAACATTTTCAATTGGGTTCAAGTCCAGTAAGCATGCAGGATGTCCCAAGAGATGGACCCCATTTTCTTGTAGAAAGGTCAAGGTCCGTCTTGCAGCATGGATTGCAGCATTATCCTGTTGGAATAACCATCCATCCCCACACAAACGATGG
This sequence comes from Ascarosepion bandense, assembly GCA_037127315.1. Classification (NCBI taxonomy): domain Eukaryota; kingdom Metazoa; phylum Mollusca; class Cephalopoda; order Sepiida; family Sepiidae; genus Ascarosepion; species Ascarosepion bandense. Next base: position 2,076 of record JBBBDQ010002478.1, on the reverse strand, counting down.
CCCTCCATCATCAAAGAGGCTTTTTGTAGCATGTTAACACAACCAGCCACTCTCTGACGACCCTGCATCACCTGGAGCTTCATTGTCCCTCTGTAAGAAAAGGCACCCCATACCATTAGGGACCCTCCACTACTATGATGTGCGGAGAAAATTTCAGGAGGCATGTTTTTGTTATACCAATATTGTTGGAAGCCATCAGGACCATAGAGATTGAATTTTTTCTCATCAGAAAACAGGACTTTCTTCCACTTCTGAACATCCCATCTTTGGTATTCACGACCAAACTTTAAGCGGTCCACCTTGTGACGTGGAAGCAGCCGAGGAATTTGTTTATGCTTTTTATTTACCATGCCTTTTTGTCTTAAGTGTCATCTGATGGTTACGGGACTGCAATCAGCATCTGTGACTGTCTTAATTTGACTAGAAGAAAGTCCCCCGTCTTTCATAACAACCCGTCTTATTCTCCTACTCAATACAGGAGAAATTTTTTTTGGCCTACCAGAGGATTTTGCTTTTCCATAATTCTCACTGTTCTTTAGAAAGTTGCAAATCACAGTTTTACTGCAATTTACCTTAGCTGCGATCGCCTGCTGTGACAAATCTTACTTATGGAATTTTAGAATTCGAGAACGCTCAACTTCGGTAAGTTTGCTTGCTTTAGGCATGGTAACACCTTTACTCAGTGATTGCTAATCTCTGAACTAAAAACATTGGAATTACCATAGATCTAACAATTTATACCCCTGGTCTTATAATTTTGATCATGTGTAAATTGCCTCATTTTATAAAAATGTAAATTACTAAATAAAATGTTTGGAATGTAGCTTTTTGTTTCCATAACCTTTTAGATTGTAGTATTGGTAGCTTTAAGTGGAAGGAGTTTAAAATCTATCCATAAAAAAAATTTCGTTTTAAAGATTTTTAAGTGGTCTTAAATTTTTGATCAGGAGTGTATATATATATATAAATAATCGATTTTCTGCACTATTGTAAGAACTGCAACCTTGAAACTTCTGAATATCGTTTCTTATGTCTTTGTCTATGAGTGTATGAAATTTGATTAAAATCGGACCACTCCTTCTATAATCTGATTTTTTTATTATTGATTTTTTATATTTATCGGGGGCACCTCGACACAAAACCTAGCTAAGAACACTCGCAGACACTTATAATACAACTGCAAATTTTCAAGAAAATCAGTTCAGCCGTTTCAGAGTCTATAGATTATGAACACACACACACACACAGACAAAGTTCCATTTATAAATAAGTTTAGATTTGAAGTTATTTTAGACACACCCTTTTTACATTTATTATTACAGTATTATAGAGTTTGTTGAAGCACAAACCCTGGATAAACATTAATTTTACAGATATCTCAACTTTATATCTAAGACTAGGGAGATATTTTTAGGGTTCTGTATTTAGGAAGAAAACTTATGCTATCAAATGCAGTAACAATAATGTTCTTGAATTTTGCATACTATGCAGTAGTACAAGGGAAATGACAGCATTGTTCCCTATGTAATGTAGCTTTGCACCCATTGGAACCATATTTTATTTTAATCTTGTGTGTGTGTGTGTGTGTGTGTGTGTGTGTGTATACACGCATGGTTTTATTGAAGCAATCTTTTCCTAGAATCCAATTTGCTAACCAGGTTTTTATTACAGGCCATTAGAGACATGACGTCTTTTATAATCTCAATGCATAAAAGAATCCTGTTTGCTATAAAGAATCCCGAAGAAGTGCATTATTTCAATACAGGAAGTCAGGTCTGTTCTCTAACCATGTGTTATTTTCATCATCTCCCATTTAATGATAACATCATTCATCCTGACAGCTAGGAGGGCAAGGAACTCTTTTATCAAAACAAAGACATAATTATCGAATTTAGGGTATGTAACGATGGGTATAAAAGTTCAGCTTCTTATCATTTCTAAAATTTCTTTCAAATTCTGAATAATATTTTAGAAATTCCTGACAAGAGCCTCAAAATTCAGCTTTTCATCATTTCTAATTTTTTTTTCGTATTGTGAAGTTTTTTTGTTTTGTCCCTTTTAATAATGTCTATTTTA